>JAYKKT010000080.1:23900000-24244900 GCA_036023115.1 Brasenia schreberi
GACTCCTCCCTTGGAAGTAAGAGGCGTAGGACTCTTAAGGCCCAAACATCATAATATATTAACTCAAAAACTTTGTTTGGTACAAAATTTCTTTCTCCAAAAAGAATATGATACATTTTTCCAAGAATGCATTCTTTACAATCAAATTTTTATTCTCAAAATTTTTTCAACAAAAGAAAATTACATAGTTTGTGCATATCCAAATGTCCAAGTCATTTATGCCAAAGTGTAGCATCATGAGCTATATTAGAATATTCAAGGTTTGGCATAAGTAAACAATTCATTTTGTATATAGTCCACTTTCTCTATGGCCTGACCAATCACTTTTTCCGATAGGTGATCCTGCACCACACAATGCTTAGATGAGAAAGTAACTATACAATCATTATCACAAATTTGACTAATCGAAAGTAAGTTTAAGTTGAGTTTAGGTATAAAGCTTACATTTTGAATTTTAAAATTATTGTTTGCAAGATTCTCAACTTTTTCAATTTGAAGTTTTGTGTCATCGGTCGTAAACACATGTTTTACAAAGATATCATGAGAGTTGTTTAAAGATTTATCATAATGAGTCATATTAAAAGAAGCACCCGAATCTAAAAACAAGACATACCTTTAGAAGTGAAGAGAGCATTTTCGGAAATGCTTGCCTTTTCTTTGAGCATTTCTTCTATGTATACTTTGATGTTGGTCGGCAAGGTTCCTCATCTTTATCCTCCACAACTTTCATGTTCCCATATTTTTTTCGAAGAAGAGGACAAGTGGTTTTGATATGACCACTTTCCTTCCAATAGTGGCATATTGTATCCTTGTTTGGCCATAGTCCCGTGGGTTTTTTATTTGCTTCTTCTCTTGGTCCTTCGGAGTTTTTCACATGTAGAGGCTTGTACGTCTTTATATTTGCTCTCAGTTTGGAGGCGGTAAAAACGACTTCTTTTGCAACATTGATGTTTTTTAATCTTGTTTCCTCCATAACAAGATCGGCTAAAAAAGATTCTTCGTTTGGTCTAGGTTTTCTATGTATTAAGTTTGATCTAATTTTTTCAAATTCATCTCTTAAGTCGTGCATGAAAAAAAGAAATATTGGTTATCTAAAAACTCTTGAAATTGATCTATTTTATGAAGTTTTTCAAATCTATCAAAACTTCTAAGTTAAGTCCATAATTTTGAAAATTCATTGTGATAATCTCTAATGCTTAAATTTCTTTGTTTAAATATTATCATCATTTCCATAAAATTAATTTGAAAGACGAAATCATCTTGAGAGTGGATTTTCTTTAAGTATTCTCAAGTCTCAAAAGTAATTAGGCCTGCTAGTTGGTTACTAGAAAATTGGAACTATGGAGAGAAACATTAGAAAGCAAAGGCCTCCGACTTAGTAGAACAAAGACAAAATATATGGAATGTAAGTTTGATCATTTGGTTACTTCAGAGGACACCAAAATTAAAATTGGCACACATTGCATTACCCAAAAGGAAAGTTTTAAATACTTAGGGTCAATTTTTCAGAGTGATGGAAGAATTGATGGAGATGTTACGCATAGAATTAATGCTGGTTGGTTAAAATGGAGAGGAGCATCAGGCATTCTTTGTGATAAGAAGATACCATTAAAATTAAAAGGTAAATATTATAGAGCAGCAATTAGGCTTGCCATGTTTTATGGTTCAAAGTGTTGGGCAGTTAATCACCAACACATACAAAAGATGTCTGTGACAGAAATGAAGATGTTAAGATAGATGAGTGGTCATACAAGAAAAGACCGTATACATAATGAGGTTATTAGAAACAAATTAGGAGTGGCACCAATAGAGGATAAAATGAGAGAACATCGTTTAAGATGGTTTGGACATATAGAAAGAAGATCAAAAGAAGAACCTGTAAGAAGGATAGAAAAACTAAATTTGGAAAGTATTAAAAGAGGTAGAGGATGACCACAAAAATGTTGGAAAGAAACAATAAAGAATGATCTAACTTATTGGGAGTTAACTGCTAACATGGCACACGATAGGGATCTGTGAAAACAAAGAATCCATGTAGCCGACCCCGTCTAGTATGGGAGAAGGCTTAGTTGTTGTTATTGTTGTATTCTCAAGTCTCGAAAGCACTTTCGATAACACTAATTTTATTCCTAAGTTTTTCATCTACGTTTTGATAAATAATCTAAGTAATTTTAGCATTAATCTTTTTTCAAGTTTTAAGATCTTGCTTGCATTTTTCTTTTTCCTTGAAAGTTTTATCATCATTCAAATCTTTAATGTCCAAAGTAGGTTCTTAAATCGTTCCATTAATATAATCCCAAAAATCTTTTGACAAAAAATATTTTTTTATGGTTTTTGCCCAACTTTGGTAGCATTTTGGGTCAAGAATACATCTAAAAGATTTATTTTTGCTCTCTATTTTAGCAAGAATCAAAGGTCTTAGTGTTACCTCATTGATAATTGAATGTTGAATCGGCCAAGTCGCAAACTGTTAAAGTGTTGGCCGAGTCACTACGATATCAAGGCATTCGAATATGGATGAGAGTCAAGAACAAGAAAGTCAAACCACATATGAAAGGTTGCTCTAGACCGCGTAAGTTTATTTATGTGAATACAAGTATTTATAGAGTACTCTACATGGAGAAGTAAAGGAAAAGAGCAGGAGCAAGTGTTGGCCAGGCAACTAGCCTGTTGGAGGCACTGGCCCTCCAACAACTCTGGTTGCGAGTCCTAGTGGCCCACGCCATTCAGAAGAAGAAGCACGACCCTTAATGGCTCGTGCCACCTATTACATTTAACACTAACACTCCTTCCTGTCATCTCAAGTAAGCACTTCAATTCAATCAAAAACATGAAAATAAAAGCACTTCTAAATCCTCAATCTTCACTTAACACTTAAATAAAGTATCTCCCACTTCATGAATGCAATAAAAATCATATCCACGCACTTCATATTTTGCCATTAAAAAAAAACATAAATAATACCAAAAAATAACAAATACAAAGAAAAAAATCTAAAAAATGCAAAAGTTATACAACAATCTGAGTTATGAGCCTTGCACGGACACCGTAGAGGCTTTTTTTTTAGCCTTGAACGCTATGGAGACCTGCAAATAGACGTCAGAAACCCACAAAATTGCGGGTTTTTGTTTGGTCAGGGCTCGTATCGCACAATACGGTATGATACACATGGTTGGAGGATACGGGCCCCCTGTATTGTATCATGGCATTCCACGATACGATATGTATCACATTGTATTGTACGATATGGTGCGATACAGATAATATTGGATCAAACCCAACCAAGAAGGAATGAATGCTCAACTCAAGATAAATTCTCTACTCCTCTCAAAGATTGGTGTGGATGTACTGTCCCCCAAAGGCGGATTATGGTGGTAACCTAGTTCACCACAAAGCAAGTTGGTACGTTTGGGGTGGCACCAAGAAAGAAAAATCTGTATGTCTTATGTGTTGGAGATCAAGTTGAAGTTTAAACTCTTAAATTTTAAGTTTAAGTTCAAGTTTCTGTCATGTATTTGTAAGTGTGTTCAAGTCTTAAGTGGTTCAAATCTCAATGAATCAGATTCTGGTCCATTGGGAATCAGGTAAGGTTAGTCACTAATTAAGGGTACTTAGATCATTTAAGTTACATTAGTACTATAAAGTTTGAGTATGTAATTAGGTTCAGGTAGAATAAAGAAAGACAGGAGATGGCAATCATGAGTGCACCGACCTACTCCTTTATTCCAGTCGTCATTTACTATTTATATTCTTATGCTATGGTGATGCATTTCATATAAAACCTTCATGGTATCAGAGCCTTACCGTGGAAATCTTGTTCGAAGTGGAGAAGAAAAATGCGGAATCTGCATGGTATTTTCTTCACAGTTGAGACGTGAACCGGATTTCAATAATTATTTGATAATTTCTTGATTCAGTTGTAGCAGCATATAGCCGATTCAAGGTATGAAATATTTGGAATGTTGATGGTTAGAAATTCGTGAAACACGTAGAAGAATAGAAGTCTATTATTTAGCAATGTCCCTATGAGACGTTCAACTGAATGTTATTTAAAATTCTTGAAGTGTTCTCTCTTGAAATCTGATTGTGCACAATCATTCAACACGTGTTACCTATCACATGAACAATTTGACTTTCAAAGGGAAAACCGCAGTACATTTAATCCAATAAAAAGGGGTTCTTTAGTCTGAAGTTTTTAACATGAAGTTTTTAACAAGCAGGTGTGCTAATAGCTGAACATTTCTTTCACCTCTTTCTTCGGTTGATATTGAAGATTTTAGAATTATCTTGTGTTGCCAAGATATCTATATTCTCAGTCTATAATTGTCTTGGAGACATTTGTGAGAAATCTATTAAGAAATTCAGGATTCTTATAAACATGGAAAGGACAAGGGTTCCAAATAACAAATCTGAAGTTAGATGGCAAGAATTACCTTCAATGGGCCAGATCTATAGAACCGGCGGTAATAGCAAGGGGCGATGGGACTACCTAACTGGGGACATACCCCAACCTCCTGCTACAGACCCTCTTTATTCACGATGGCGTAAGGAAAATACACTAGTTAGTGCTTGGCTTATTCAATCAATGTCACCTTCTTAACAGTACATTCATGTTCTTAGAAATTACTAAAGATATTTGGTTAGTAGTTCAGGATGCTTACGCCTAGAGGAAAAATATAGCCAAGAAATATGATCTCATTGAGAAAATTAGAAAATACAGACAGAGAGGCAGATCTGTGAGTGAGTATTATGCAAAACTCAGAGGTTTATGAGAATAGCTGCAATTTTATTCAAAGACAAAATGTCAAAGTTGCACACAAGAGCGCAATGAGGAGTTTGAAGAGGAAAGTATTTGATCTCTTATGGGGTATCTCTTCAGAGTATGAGGCGGTCAAAAATAATATTCTTAACAGAGAATAACTATTGTCCTTAAGCACAGTGTACTCACTTTTACTTTGAGAGGAGGATATGAAACATTTAGAGAAGGAAACCAAAATTAGTCCAGAAACCACTGCATTTGTGAGAAGAAATACTTCCAATCCTTTGTTTTCTCGTGAGAGAGAAAGTTATGGACGTGGCAGGGGTAGATTCGTACTTACTCTTGAAGAAAAAGATAAATTAACTTGTTCTTATTGTGGAAAATCACGACATACAACGAAAATATGTTGAGAATTAGTTGGCAGACCTACTCATTTTCAGAATAGATCTAACAAAGCCTATCTCAACAGTGATTAGAATGACAAACAAAATATTGGAAACAGTGCAACCTCATTGGCTGATATGAAGAAAGAGATTGAGTTACTCAAAGCTCACTTCACTGATTTAGTTGGCAGACCTACTCATTTTCAGAATAGATCTAACAAAGCCTATCTCTGTAGTGATCAAAATGACAAACAAAATATTAGAAACAGTGCAATCTCATTGGCTGATACGATGAAAGAGATTGAGTTACTTAAAGCTCGCTTGACTGATTCACACACTCCATCTACGTCCTTCAATATTGATTCTCAAGCAACTATGACATATCCATTCTCATTTTTGGTTAAGGTTAATATAAGTATTTCTCATTCTCGGATATGGGTTATTGATTCTCGTGCCACAGATCACATGGTCAGTCGGAGAGATTTCTTTGATAATTATAAGTTGACTCAGGAATAAATTAATATTAGGCTGGCAGATGGCTCACACACTCCTATAGTTGGAAAAGAGAGTATCACTATACCTTTTGGTATATTGAAAAATGTTTTACATGTTTCCAATATATCAGTCAATTTATTATCGGTCTTTGCCATGACTCGGGATCTGAAATGTCGTATAATTTTTTATTCTACTGAATGTTTTTTTCAAGAACTGAGGACGGGGAGGATCTTTGGTTGGGGTAGTGTGAGGAGAGGTCTCTACTTTTATGAGGAAAATAAGGAAGTAGTCATGCAATCAACTGTCTCACAGAAAAACAGAAGGGGGACCTATCTCGCTGGCACCAGAGACTAGGACATTTACCTTTATCTAAACTTAGGATACTACTACCTGAATTTAGTCATTGTAATAATTTGAATTTGAACTGTGAAATTTGTCAGAAGGCAAAACATTATCGTACTTATTTTCCTTTGAATGAAGAAAATCCTCCATTCCTTTTGAAATTGTTCGTTCTGATATTTGGGGCCCTTGGTCTACTACCTCATTGCATGGATATAAATACTTTATCTCATTCATAGATGATTTTACTAGATTTACTATGATATATCTCATGAAAACTAAGGATGAAGTGAAGAATATCCTACCTATATAATGTCAGTTTGTGCGTACTCAGTTTCAGTGTACTATTAAAGTCTTCTACAATGATAATGGTGGTGAGTTTATGTCTCAATCACTTCACTCATATTTTCTAGATCATGGAATGTTAGACCTCATGTGCCTATTTTCCTCAACAAAATGGTGTTTCTGAAATGAAAAATCGACATATTCTAGAAGTAGCTATAACTCTTTTAATTGGGTGTAATGTTCCGAAATGTTATTGGGGTGATGCAGTTTTAACTGTAATTTTCCTTATAAATCGCATTTCAAGCAGGGTTCTCAATGACAATACTGTTGAAGAATATGTATATGCTGTTTTTTAAGTGTTATTTATGTAATTTCTGATAGTTGAGTATTATTGTAATTACCCGTAGTACTAAGGTTATTTTGGTAATTTTTTTGTTTTACAGCCAATTATATAAGGGCTGAAAGTTTGTATTAGGGTCAAGAGTCTGATTAATAGAGAGTGAGAAAGAGAGGGGGGTGACCTCCATTGGAGGGCCTCTCCCTCCTTCAAAACTTCATTTTGTTACTTTTAAATGTTTATTCATCCTTTTCATATTTGTTCTTCTACTTCACTATCGAAGAAGAAGTGGCATGCAAAAGAAGAAAAACCAAAGGAAAAGAAGTTGGAATGGGGAGAAGGCTTAGTTCAAAAACGAGAAGCTGAAGCAAGGTTGAAAAGAGATAACACTTGAAAAAGAGAGGCCTTTTGCTCGAGGAAGTGACGATCCTGAACTTGACAAAATGCTTAAAGAGATGGTTCCATGAGGTGATCCAATGGCTCATTTAGTCAAGTGCAAAGATCCTGATCTCGGGTTAGAAGACTTGGGAAATGATGAGAAGATGAAGGAATCTGGTTTTGTGATACCCCAGGCCGTACCTATTCACAGTTGGTTAAGAGTGGTATAGATCCTCCTGCCAACCGTTATGGTATAAGACCAGGCCGTCATTGGGATGGAGTTGACCGTAGTAATGGATTTGAGAGGGAGATGTTCAAAGCAACTGCAGATGAGCCCTATCTCTGGTCGGTTGCAGATATGTGAGAAACTGCATCGCTGCACAAACTCCATTTTTTGTTTCCTATTTCCTTCTTACATGGTGCAAAATGATATTGGTGATTCTATGATGACACCCATGTCCTCACCGCTGTATCCATGTGACTTGGGTGATAATCCAACTCTAAGAGTGAGAAGTATTTAGTCCATTTTTAGGCAGGTCTGTTCCTAAAGAAAGCTGTAGGGTAAGAATTGTAACGAGGAGCTTCCTCTTGATTGCAATACTGATGTTGTATATGCTCTGCATGTTCTTGTGATTTACGTGAAGTTCTCAAGGAAGAAGAAGAAGATGAAAAATGAAGTTGTTGGCTGCCAAAAGTAACAATGGTGGCTTACCCATTTCCAGATTTTTTCAAAGAAGGTCCCACAAAATCTTGAAAAGGAATATTTGAATTGTTTGAGAAAGGTAACTTTATTTCTTTTGAATTTCAAATGCTGGAAATGGAAGTTACAGATTAATTTTCCAGATTTTGTGGAAAGCAAACTGGTAGATATGGAAAGTACTTTCCTGATTTTATGAGAGAGCTAACTAGAAATAGTTATGAAAATTAATTTCTTGATTTGGTGAAAATGATAAGGAAAAGAAATCAAAATAAGGATGATTCTAAAAATAAAGATGAGTCCCACGTTTTTAGGGAAGAAAGAAGGACAGAATTGTTATTTATCTTAGCAATGATGAATATGATGATCAAGATAAAAAACGATGTGATTCACTTGTCAAGGTTAAAGTGGAAAAATCTCAAGAAATGGCAGTTGGAAAGGAAACTGCTGTAAGCAAACCTCAGAGTCAAGTTTCCGATACTTTCACTAGTCATGAATCAACTGTAGTCGATGGTAAAGCCAAACAGCCTGGTGTGAGTAATTTGTGCATTGATGCAAGAAAGTCCTGTAAGACTGAGGACAACTGCAGCGGGAATCTTGGTTTTTTCAAATAGCCTTCAAAATTCGGCATCATCAGAAGGCCCTAACAAACAGCATCTTGCAAATGAAGGGAGCAATATGAGCTACCCTTGGCATTTGCAGGTGAATAACCGCACAAATACATCTAATGTTCCGATAGGTGAAAATGTTTCATCCTGTTCTGCTGTAGTTCAAATGAAAAATGGGTCTTCCTTGCAATCAGAATCACCAAGTCAACCTATTATGGTACAAAATATGAACCGGAGCTCTCAAAAGGGTCCTCACATGGCAAAAGTGGTAAGGAGCTTCAACTGTATCGTAGAGCTGCTAAATTTTGGGCTTGTGGTCCCTGGAAAGGCATGGTGCAACAGGCAAACAATATTTCCAAAAGGGTTCAGAAGTCGCGTTAGATACCGAAGTGTTCTTTATCCAACATAGACGTGTTACTATGTCTCGGAAATCCTTGACTCGGGAAATTTTGCACCACTTTTCAGGGTTGTGGTAGAGGATCGTCCCTCTGAGGTCTTCATACATCTTTCTGCCAATAAATGTTGGAATATGGTACGTGGGAAAGTGAACCAAGAGATTGGTAGGCAACATAGCCAGGATAAACCACATACGCCTCCTCTTCAACCTCCTGGATCAGTCGACGGATTTGAAATGTTTGGTCTTTCATCACCGTCTTTTGTTGAGAAAATAGGAGCTTTGGATTTGGATTGTTTATGTTCAGAATATTGGAAAAGTTGACCTAATAGTCACAATTCGGAGAAAGCCTTACATAAAAGCTCCCCTGAGGATAAGCATCAAATTAAGATGGCCATTGGGCAAAGCAAAAATGCCTCGGGAACAATAGAATGCATCCTTAAGAATCTGATCAAGAAGGCAGGAACTAGTTAACATGACAATAGAACAATGAAATAAAGTGACATATGATGTGCACGCCAGTTGGTGTTATGAGTTTTCTAGAGAGAGATGTTCAGAAAACAGTATGAAGAAAGCAAGAAAGAGAAGACAGTCGTGTAGGGACACCAACGTTCAATTGTGGGCAAATTGGATGGAATGTCTCTAATCCGTCAATTCTTGAAAGTTTACAGAAAAGAGATAGATGATGAAGATGGCAGTCACGAGGACTGCAGAAATGATTATATTTGCAGCCATTGAAGTTGCAGAAATTTGCAGCTATGAAAGCTGCTTAAAAAAGACCGTCAGGAAGGCTGAATTTAAGAATTATTGCAAGTAAACAACTGCTGAAAATTATCGCAGCCATGAAGTTGCTGAAGATGAATAGCTAAGAAGGCTAAGTTGAAGAAGATTACAGCCATGAAGGTTGCTGAAAAGTGTTGCAGCAAGGAAGATTGCTTGGAAAATGGACAGCCAAGGGGGTTGAAAAATTCAGAAAAATGTAGAAAATATGAAGTCGTACGTAGCGAGTGTTTCCTTATTTGGTAAAACAGCAGAAATACAAATAGAAGAAAAAGACAGTACAGAAAATAATTTTACTTTTCACTACATTTGCATGAAAAATCAAATCATAGAAGAGGCCAGAGGAATTTGTTGGTATGAAATGTGGTAGTATCACTAAGAAGCATGAAAATAGTAAACAGTCAGGAGGGCTGGAAAAGCAGCTGCAGTCACCATGTGAAGGGGCACAGACCGACTAGTATGAGCAGAAGTGTGTATTCTCTTATTTGAGTGGTAGAAAGAGGCACCCAATCAACACACCGGCAGCAGCCACCATGTGAAGGGGTGCAGAAAAAGCTGTGTGAAGTGTGTATGGTGGAGTAGTACCTCCTACTAGAAAAATATAAGCTTTCTCAGGAGTAGAAAAACATGACTTTTGAAGTGTAGCTGTCGAATCACTTCGTGGAGAAGAAGAAAGAGAGGGAACAACCGACACCCATAGAAAGGTCATGTGTTACCCATGTATTCTTGATTGTTCAAGGTGTTTTAAAGAAGTCTCGAAGAGATCATTAGTGCACGTGTGGTGAAAAAAGAACCAGTTTTTTTAGCAAGTTTGGAGTTCAAAGTATCTCACTCCCAACTTGAGAGGGGTGTTGAAGAATATGTATCTGTTGTTTTTTAAGTGTTATTTCTATAAATTCTGATAGTTGGGTATTATTGTAACTGCTCGTATTACTAAGGACATTTTGGTAATTTTTTGTTTTACAAGTTTGTATTAGGGTAAGAGTCTGATTAATAGAGAGTGAGAAAGAGAGGGAGGTGGCCTCCATTAGAGGGCCTGCCCCCTCCTTAAATCTCCATTTTGTTACTCTTCAATGTTTATTCATCCTTTTAATATTTGTTCTTCTACTGCACTATCGAAGAATTTCAACAAATACTCCATTTCATTCATTATGTCATTCTTGGGATACTCCTCTACCCATAAGGGGTATAAGTGTTATGATGCTTTCAGGAGAAAATTATATGTTACAATGGATGTTACCTTCTATAAAGATACACCATTTTATAATATGCATGAAGTTCTCCCGTTGGATATAGTCTCCTAATGTGATACCACTTCCACCAGTTGAAACTCAACCAGTGCATGAAAGGGAAGAGGAGGAGTTGATACTCCCTCAAGAGAAGGAATGACAAGTATATACCAGAGGTGAAAGAAAGCCCTTTCTCCCACACCAGTCAACCACCCTGAATCAAAATCCTCACCCTGAATCAAATCTAACTCCTTCTCAGGTAACCTTCCATAATTCAGATAATGAGTTGATTGATCTACCTATATTCCAAGAACATTTGAAGAAGCAAAACAACATCCGAAATGGAAGGCGACAATGGAAGAGGAAATTGCATCGTCAGTACGAAACAAGACGTGGGAACTGATTGATCTACCATCACAGAGGAAGACAGTGGGATGTAAGTGGGTATTCTCTGTAAAGTATAAGGTTGATGGGAATATAGAAAGATACAAAGCAAGATTAGTAGCTAAAGGTTACAGTCAGTCATACGGCATAGATTACACAGAAACATTTGCACCAGTGGCGAAGATGAACACCATCAGAATTATTTTAAGCGTGACAGGTAATAAATGATGGGAATTATGACAGTTGGATGTTAAGAATGCCTTTCTTTAGGGAGATCTTATGGAAGACATTTACATGGACCTACCACCTGGGTATATTCATGAACAAAAGCCGGGTAAGGTATGTAAATTAAAGAAATCAATTTATGGTTTAAAACAATCCCCACGGGCATGGTTTGAAAAATTTAGTGATGGTGTTATGAATTTGGGTTTCAAACAGTGTGTTAGTGATCATACACTTTTTATCAAGTAAGGTTAGAAAACTATCATGGTATTGGTTTATGTTATGATATCATCATTACAGGTGACGATACAGAAGGTATAATTGACCTAAAAAGAAGACTAAGTACATTATTTGAAGGATTTGGAAAGATTACATTACTTCCTGGGAATAAAAGTGATTCATAAAAATGATTGCGTATTTCTAAGTCAAAGAAAATATATTCTAGACTTACTGAATGAAACTAAAATGGAGGATTGCAGAATATGTTCTATTCCCATGTAAATCTCTAAGGAAGAGATAGATAAGTCTGCAAAACCATATGAAGATGTTGGTAAGTACTATAGATTAGTAAGAAAGTTGATATACATTATTATTACACGACTTGACATCAGTTTTACAGTTGGATATGTTAGTAGGTGGATGCACTGTCCATCTAAACATCATATGAGCATAATGTTTCATATTATCAAATACTTGAAATCCTCAATAACTTATGGCTTACTATATACTCTATATTCATCACTCGATATAAAAATCTATTCAGATGTTGATTGGGCAGGCTTCAAAACCGATAAAAAGTCAACCTCTAGTTATATGGTATGTTTAGGAGGTAATATCGTATCTTGGAAAAGTAAGAAGCAACCTGTGGTGGCCAGGTAAGTACAGAGGCTGAGTATCGTGCTATTGCTCTGGGCATATGTGAAGGTCTATGGATTATATCATTTCTAGAGGAGATTGGTCTCAAAGGAAATATTCCAATTAATTTCTTTACCAATAGTAAAGTTGTCCTTCAAATAGCCTTGAATCCAGTCTTTCATGAAAGGACCAAACATATTGAAATAGATTGTCACTTTATCAGAGAAAAGATTTCTCAAGGTATCTTCAACCTAGTTCATGTTCGCTCAAAGGATCAATTGGCAGATTTCTTCACTAAACCAATTTCAGTCAATGTATTTAAGAAAGCTCTAGTCAAGTTGGGAGTTTAAGTCTTCAAGACCCAACTTGAGGGGGCGTGTTGGAGATCGAGTTGAAGTTTAAACTCTTAGATTTTAAGTTTAAGTTCAAGTTTTTGTCATGTATTTGTAAGTGTGTTCAAGTCTTAAGTGGTTCGGATCCCAATGGATCAGTTGGGAATCAAGTAAGGTTAGTCACTAATTAAGGGTACTTAGGTTATTTAAGTTAGATTAGTACTATAAAGTCTGAGGTATGTAATTAGGTTAAGGTAGAATAAAGAAAAGAGTGAGACAGGAGACGGCAGCCATGAGTGCGCCGACCTGCTCCTTTATTCGAGTCGTCATCTACTATTTGTATTCTTATGCTATGGTGATGCATTTCATATAAAACCTTGGTTATGGAGGCACCAGTATCCATGGTCTGCGAACTTCATCATGGTTATCCTGGGCCCCATCCTATTAGAGATCAGTCCGACCAATGGTCGCTTTGATCTGTTATAGATCAGTTTGTCTAAAACCGCCTTCTGACGACCTCCATTGAGCCGCCTCCATGTTGACCACTAGTATGGCTGATGATTGGTAACTGCTTTGACACCGCTATTGACCCTTCTGCCCAACCACCTCCTCCTTCACCCTAACCTTGTCACATGAGAACCCTCCCCAATACTGAAGTCTCTACCATCATTCCTTAGTGAGCAGATTTGGATCTAATGGATCCGATTTGGATCCACCTGAAGTAGATCCATCTTGGTTTAGAAACTGGATAGGTCAAATTTCTCAAGCTTGACTTAGTTCAGCTTCTTCTTGACCCTACCACTGCGGATTCTGAGCTTTCCTCCTTATTCTCCCTAAAAGTTCACAAACTAATTTCAGAAGGCCAAAATGGTTGCATTCTTGTCGATCCAATTCATGGATGCTTCACAAGAGACCTAACTTTATTTAAACTTAATGCATTTCTGAACATTTCTCATATCCCCATATCTCACTAGTATGAAGTGAGGCATGCCCTGGTTGTATAAGTTATATGCAAGTTTTCATTACGATATTGAACATCACAATTTGTGATCACTATATATACAATAGTTGTCTGTATGAAGTGTTTTGTTCCAATGAATGCTCGGAATCACTGCATAGATTCACCTTGTTTTAAAGAATTTTACTTTGTTAAATGGATAACCTCTGTTGTGGATAACTAATACTGGAGAATAAGCTCACTCGAACTACCCTTGAAATGCTTCAGGTCGAAGTACCAAAAAAATATTGAAGCGTCACACCTCAAAGGAGGTAGTATGAAGCCTATTGTTCCTAACTGCATACGTTCAGAAAACTATGTCATCACCTTTGAAACTGAAGAGGAGAAGTATTTTATTACATCTTGACCCTTGTTATTTCTTTTTGAAGTTTCATGTGGATAATAGCTTTTCAGACTGAAGCTTAGACATCTTCAGGTTCCCATTGTTTGGCAAGAAATATCAACTGAAATTCACTGGTGATGTTTCTTCTGAAACTCATTGCTTGGTGCATTTTCCTAGCTTAATCAGGTTCTCCTATCTATTTTATCTATTTTTTGTGTAACGTGTTAGTCCTGTCTTCTCGTTCCCATTCTAGTCTTTGTAGCTGGTTGTGTTAATTATAATAAAATAATATCAGGTTAGCTAGGGAGGCTGGTCTGGAGTATGTGGAGATTCAAAACTTAACTGAATTTTATGATGACAACAGGTAACATATCGATCATCATGTTTCTCAATGTAGTCCACTGTATACTCTTTGAGCATGTAGCTTTCTTATTTCTGCACTAAGATTGTATGCTGTGGCATCTGGCATGCCTTCCAACTGACTGGTGGTGTTGTGTGAGAGGTACTTTGCCACAAAATGTCCAATGCATGTTCAATGTGTTGCTCGGGAATGACTATCCCATGACTTTGTTCATTAGGTATCGAAAGTGATGAGTCTTGAGTTTTTCCGATGTCAGAGAGACTGAATATGTGTCATGTGTCTATAGTGGTAGTTTCTTCCAGCTTCTTGCGCCTTAATTTCATGAGAGTTTCTGTAGTTGAGGCCATTTGTTGGACCAATGTTATAAAAATCGTATCGAATGATACGATACATGTATCAGTACCTGAACCGATATGATTTAGGTACCTATATCCCAAAATACATGTATCATACCGTATAAGAGCATATCATACAATATGCTGTAATACGGGCATTCTATCATACGATACGCTGCAAGTTTCAAAATTTGTATTAAAAAAAAGCATAGTTTAGGTGTGTTTAGACCCTCTCTTGATCCACTTCTTTGACTCCTCTTGTATGTCTATCTCTTCTTCTCTTCAAGACCAACTCCTTTCTCTTTAAAAATCTCATATGTATTTAACATTCATTAATAGTCATCAATCCTAAGTTTGAAAATGAGGCCCAAGAGTGATGTATGCATGCCATTTAGTTTGTTTTTGACATTCTTTGCAGATGTTTTTTAATTTTTTAATAATTTTATTGATTTTTTAAAAATAATTTAAAAATCACCTGCATCCGTGTATCGTACCGTATCAGGTGTATCGATGCCCATGTGATACAGGGTCTGATACGATATTTACAACATTGTGCTCGACCTCATTATCCACTGAACCGTAGCTCTAGAAGGAAGGAACTCCTACATCATAAAGCTGATTGGTTACCAATTTTTGTGGAGCATCAAGTTAGTTCCTATTTGTTCAAGAAATTGTGGTAGTTTTTGGTACCTCCTGTTGGGGATGCTATTTTTTTTTGCTCCTGTTGCTCTTGTATTTCCTCGCTAATTGCTTCTTGTCATCTGTCATATTGATTATGTACATTATCCTGAAAAGAATGCCTATGTGTATAAGCAGTATCTATGATGGATTCAACTGAAGATATGAAAATGTCCAGAGTTCGACAACAAACGGACTAGATAAAGTGGGTAAATGTAGGTGACAACTGAAGTTGGAAGGCTTTTATTATATGCCCAAGTCTCATGTTTCCTCCTTATGACTTTTATATTCCTGATGGCATTAGTTGCTTGTGAACTTCTGGAAATTCACAGACTAGAGCTGTTGCTCTGGAAAGCTCAACTTTAAGCATTACTATACCTTTTAGTGGAAACTGGTACTGTTGCCTGTTTCTGAATTTAAATGTTAGGCTATTGACTGTTTCTTGTGCACTTTAGAATAGTTATTCTGGTTGGAGATGCGGATAAAAGATAAAATTATTGCTAAATTCCAATTCTTTTTCCTTGACTGTTTGTGCACTTAAGATTAGTTTTTCTGGTTAAAGCGCACATACAAGGTATTACTTTTGCTTCTAATCAATTTCCTTTTTTATTAAAAATTAATTCTTCCATGAATTAAATTATGAGGTTGCATATCTGGGTTCAAGGGTGCAGTTTGCAGGGTTGCTTTGTAACGGAGGGAATTTTGTGGACCCTCGAGGAAAACTTCTTGCTCGGTCCTTTGATATCTTAGGTGAACTTGACCTCTTTCACGTGTTACAGTGATCTTGAATTTGCAAGCAATGGTCCATTCAAAGTCAATTGATCACGTCTTTTTTGCTTCTTCTGAAGGCTTGTATACCACGTTTATATTCCAGAAGCCAGATCCTGATCTCATTCCTCCAATTTGCACACCCATTTCACAAGATGGAAGTCATATGCAGATTGAATCCTCTGATCACGGTGTTGACTCTTCTTTTGACTTGAGGATTGCATCTCAGGGTAAGGTTTATAATTTTGGCGTGTAAATAGTTTTGATCTAGAGATCTTGGTACTTAGACTCCGTGCTCTATACTTACATGTCAATTTCGGGGTGTATAAATCCATCACCTCCCTTCTTGTTCGGTTCAATTTATCTAAATTTGGTTTATACATTGTTAGTGGGATGAAGTTTCCATTACAGTATAGAGTGGCTGCAAGATATCACCGTCTCTTTAGGCATATTTTTCTCAGGGTCTCTGTTATCATGGATCCAGCTAGATCCAGATGATCAGGTTAAGCACCGAACCAGAGTTGTCTGTTGCGACACTCTACTCTGTGGTCTTAGGTTTAAACCCTATAGGATTCTTGTCGCTCCAAAAGAAGGTTTGAATACCCTTCAATCTTCACTCCACCTGTATGCCTGGAGGTTGGTAATCTGCCGTTTGAAACCTTGCATATGGCATTCATTTGATTACTATCTGCATATATTTTCTTCATTAAGGATTTCCGATGAGCTTGTAGCCTTGTACCTTCATCAGTTGCCTTGTGTGTGCTTGCTGCAGTACATCATGGATCCAAATTGTCTCAGTACCGGGATGATGGAGGTGCAGTCTATGCGCCAAAAGAGGTAAGAGATTTACGTACCATTCTTCAGTTCGTACAATGTTTGACGTCACGATTTCGTCATTAAGTTGCTGCCGTATGGTGCAGCGTGAGAGGCATTCAAGCAGTTGGAGGCACCAAACGGCAACTGCAGATGAGAAAATTGGCCATGTGGAAACTGTGATAATTGGCAACGGTATGTTGATTGACCATCATCCGGAGGCTCAGTTGGGGAACAGTAGGAGTAAGAAAGGGATCCTAGGGGCAGGCCCGGAAGACCTCAGGTTTGCCGAGCCCTTGTAAATACTATCTTTGTTCTTCTCATCTCCCCTTAAATGTATGAGATTATGAGCAGAACGAGGTGTAACTCAAAGAAAGTAGAGGGCCCTTTGAACGAGGAAATCATCTTTGTAGATGGGCAGTGAAAGGACCAACTCTTTATGTTCTTCAATTCTAGTTGATCTCGGTACCTTTCCATTAATATCTGGGAGAAGCACCTTTTCTTTTTGAGGGTTGAAGTAAAGCAGCCTAAATCTATATGATCCTTGCCCGCCTATGTTGGGCATCAGCGTTCAGGGCCTGACTACCCACCCATCTAGCATCCGGAAGGCCTTTGGCAATATTCTTTTTTGGTAGCTTTCATGGAGCGAGATCCGACGGCATTGTTGTTCACCTGCATCTGACGGTGCACATGGAAGAAAGGCTAAAAAATGTCTCTTTCATAGGGCCCTTGGTTTATACTAGCAGAATGCTTTTATATCATGTTTGCTCGTGCATAGCCGCACTGCTTGTTGCATGCATCAGACGTCAGCGTTCATCTCTAAATGCTTATCGCAATCTGTAGCGACTTGTTTGCGTGAAAGGGATGCATGGAACGTCACCGTTCAACCATTCGGAGGGTGCAACGAGTGCGTAATTATCTTTGAGGAGACCATTCTAACTGGGCACTCCAACTTTCTTATCGTCTAAGTCCAGAGAGCGACAATAATTCTGTCCAAAGCAATGAAGAGGGAAAACTTCAACGAACCCTGGGGCAAAACTAAGCGAATGCACAAACTTCCTTGAAATGCCGTGACTAATACAGAGAAAATTCGCCTAGCTTCAAAGTGCAACATTTGTATCGAATCCTAATAGACTAATAAGCTCTCAAATTTGTTGAATGAGGGAACATGAGCTGAGTCCAACTTGGCGGTGGTTATACAAAGTTGTGGAGGACTTCAATTGTTGCCAACCATGAGAGCCAATAGACTGTGGAATAATATAGTGGGTCACCAAAGTTTGGAGTCTAGATAATGTATCAGTATTACACCCCAACCATCTGATTAGCAGACAAGGTTCGAAAACATGATTGGTGCCCAACCTGGTGGCTTGGACCAGTCTTAGCAAAAGTCTCAAAGTGTGCAGCGGATGATTGTCCAGATGACCTCTAACAGGAAATGTTAGTTGCTCCTCTGTTTCTGGGATGCTAAGGTTGAGAGTGGTCTTTGATACCCAAATAGCTCAAATAGCATAACATGGTGAAAGCAAGAGAGAAAAGAGAGCAAGTGTATAAAGAACTTGAAAGCAGGGAAGCAAGAAGATTTTATTGATAGCAAAACAAAGAGCGGTCGGACTTAATGCACTACAATATTTACTTTCAGGACACTTCCCTCAAAGAGGGTGTGACTGTGATTCGTAGACCCATAACGGGTTGGCACTCGAAAGGTGACATTCTCCTTGCCTGGGGTAGATTGATCAGTTACACTCTGCATGAACTCAGTGTGGTAATACTAAGTTCTTTTTCTGGCGTGACAGGGAGTTGCTTGGGGCCTCAAGACAGTTGGAGGTTGATGTAGAGTTTCAAGCTTCTACAATCACTCTACGTCCAGCTATTGGAGGGCCTTGCTGGACCTAGGGAATTAATAGTAGGATACCTTCGGCCGCAACATTTTGACTTGAGAAAGGCTAGCAAACTTTGGCTCATTTGGTGCAAATTTGCTGCGAGGTTCACTAATTCCTATTATTATGAAACCCATATGAGATACGGAAGAATAGGCTATTCTCTTCTTTAAATTGCGTTGACCGAGGGAAGTTGAAGCTGCATAGATTATTTGAATAGTTCCTACTATCATCAACCAAGGAGAAATTATGGAGTGGGCGTGGGGTAATAATTCCATATTGATCCGAATCAACCCGTATGCTCCCATTTTTAATAAGATTCCAGCTAGAAGCATACATGTACTGTAATGCGCCTCTCCATGGGTATCTGGCAACCATGTATGTAAGGGTATGATCGGTGATTTGACAGCATAAGCAATAAGGAAACCAAAATAAAATATTATTTCCAACGCCACGGGATACGATTGATTAGCTAATGTTTCAAAATTTAATCTTGGTTCAGTGGAACCATATAAACCAGTGGGACAAGCATTTCGTACCATAGGATGATCCACATCCACCATTGGGAAGTCAACTTTCATGTGCTAATCCCCAAACATTAACCTTACACCATTGGCTTGATTGGTCACTTTCTCAATGGTGTTGGTGGCGTACTTGTGGGCTTTCTTTTCCCGAAGTCCCATTCATTGTTCTTCGCCAAGGAAATGAAGTTGCTTGTAGTCGCCTACTCGATCATCGCCCAGGTCTCAAATCCTTTCAGTTTCAACATGAAGCAACTCGTCTTGGTCAAGTCAGAGAGGCACACTAGGTCTCTATGGGCAAAGTCAAGGAGTTGAAGTATATCGGATTGACAAACAGGTTCCTCCGGGTTAAAAGGGTTCTCCATGGGCTGGTTAATGGCCATTGCAGTCGCATGTGATGGAATGGCTTCATTGGGCAGTCCCGGGTGTAAGAGAGTAGGCCGTTCCCCTTATCCAGATAAGGCCAATACTCTCGTTGATAGTGGAACCTCAAAAGTGAGAAAAAAGATATATTTAAACATAAAGTCCTTCGAGGAGATGTTTGAAATTATGTTGGTACACCTTGTGATATGTAAAATAATATGACTACATATTAAGAAAGTGGTGAAAGATGTGTTAGGTGAATCTAAGGGAGGTATACCGGCACAAAAAGAAGCTTGGTGGTGGAGTGAAGAATATATCTAGGTGAATGTAAGTTTGATCATTTGGTTACCTCAGAGTGTTAAAGAATATGCATATTTAGTGTTCTTAGTGTTAGTTTTTGTCATTTATGAGGTTTTAGGTATTATTGTAATTGCCCGTAGTACTAAGGGAATTTTCATAATTTTCTATACTAAGGGCATTTTGATTATTTTCTATTTTACAGCTCATTATATAAGGGTTGATAGATTGTATTAGGGTAAAAGAGGTTTTGAGTAAGAAAGAGAGAAAGAAGGGGGGCTTCCATTAGAGGTTCGCCCCTTCCTTCTCGTGTTTCTTCTTCAATGTTATTGATTTTTGTTGTTTAATCCTTTGTTACGCAACTTCAAAATTTTAACATAGTATCAAAGCCATTCGATCAATAGGAGCAGCGGGTAGTGGCTGCGGAAGAAAAAGATGGAGTTCATCTCTTCAACATGGTATCGAAGAGGTTATGCATCGATATGTGGCTATACTTATCATCACAGGCTACTTGAATCGTCATTGGCAGATTTAAAAAAGAAAGAGGCTTTGCTGCTAATCTTGTTGTCATGTCCACCTTGGGATGCATTAGCTCTCTTCTATCCGCTAGTGATAAACCTTTGGAAGATGAAAAAGTTGCAAGATGTCAAAATGTTTGTCAATAGGCATTCTGATATCACCCACTTAAGCTCACTGTTACTGAGATGCACATTGAAGAAGAAAGTGGTTGTTACTGATAGCTTATTTAGTATAGATAGAGATTTTGCACCTCTTGTTAAACTTGCAGAACTCCACAAGAAGCATGACTTTTTGTTGGTAATTGACGATGCTCATGGAACACTGGTTTGCGGTGAAAATGGTGGTGGAGTAGCAGAAGTGTACAACTGAAAAAGACGTGGATATTTGCATTGGCACCTTAAGTAAGGGTGTGGGTTGCTCTGGTGGATTCATTAGTTTTAGCAAAAACTGGAAATAGTTAATACAATCTAGGGGTCATTCCTTTATTTTTTTCAATGGCTCTATCGTGGTGGCCCATGCAGGTTGGTCAGCATACTCATGTTATTAAAGAAGGACCTGTTGCGGGGATAGCTTAGTTGGGAGAGCTGCAGACATAATTGTTACTGTTAACACTGCAACAGAGGTTGCATTAAGGCTTGTTAGGCCTGGGAAGAAGAATAAAGACGTTACAGTCTTACAGCAATAAGAATCAAAAGGTATTTATTACATCTCGGTATAGACGCACATGGAACAGGCTATGGTGGTTGCATTTATTGGAAATGGTTGTTGTTCAACCATTGTGTAGGTTATGCATTTATTGCATATGGCTGCATAACTGAACTATTTGTATTCCCAAGAAAGTCTAAAGGAATTTGACAGTGAAGGCATATGGATCATTAAATCTTAGGGGCCCATCATTATGGCATTTCAGGGGCGTGATTATTAAAGCTTATGGTCCCAATATGATAGATGATCATTAAAGCTGCAGGTTGCAGCAAGTGATCATTAAATCATACCAGTTCGAAAGTCAATCATGCTAACTACTTTGATTACATTGCATCTACTTTGAGGCATTTCATTGAAAAAAGAAGATGGTCTTGGGTGTTATTATGATCAGAATAATATTGCGGCAATTATTATTGGGACCGGTACAAATGCAATTACAAAGTGCCAGTCTCGGAAATTGAGGTCTTAAAAAGTTATTTACCTTCTAAGGAATTAAATGATGCAGTTGAGATCAGCTGCATATCAAAGCATCCTTCAGTGGCAATTCGGTTCTTGGGTCTTCTATGAAGTTGCTGGAGTGAATATGCACCCCCTCTTGTACTCAATCCCATGTCAGTATTGGTGATTGCCTTCAAAATGAAAAGCAGCATGGATGACCTATCTGGCTATGTTAGTGGGTACGCTACTTACAAAGATGGATGTTGATGAGGCTTAACTTCTCATGTAGCCAGGGTTGTGGTTAGTCTTGCTGCATATGAGAGGTTTGTCTTAGCCTTTGAGCAGACTGATTCGATGAAGTAACAAAACATAAGGAAAAGGTTTGCTGTTATCAAGAGCTTCCATATTTTCACAAGTATTGAGAATTCTTGTTACTTTATTTTTTATCAGTATGATATCACGCTTAAATTGATTCATTTGAAGTTGAGAAGAGGCTCTATATATGTTTGAGAGAATGGAAATGGCTGGCTTGATCCCAGATGAGATAATTTTTTTGTTGGAAGTTTTATCTGCATGTAGTCATGCTGGGACCTGTGGGTTATGACCTTGGTTCAGCTATCAACCAATTGGGTGGATGAAGTTTGGAAAAGCAGGCCAGTGCCAGAAATTCATCCTGTTGTTGTGCAGCCACTGAAATTTGCTAGCTACAATATTGAAGAGAAGTTAAGTAATTTAAGAGTGAAAGTAGCACAAGAGAAGGCCTCTGGCAATGTTATCGCAGCTCTGGATGAAGTGGCTTGGTTGTATAGTATTCGAGGATCTGATGTGTCTTACAATCCTGTGGTCCCCGCATTTGCCATAGTAACTAGGAGATCAGCGGTTCTTTATGTGGACAAAAGGAAAGTTACTTCCGAGATACACAAGTATTCCAGTGAAAATGGAGTCGACGTCAGAGATTATGGTGATGTGGATTAAAATTGTTTAGAGAGATGCAATTGAAGGGCATCAAAGGGACAGCTACAACCGCCGTGAATGTGCTTACTGGGTGTGGAAGGACAGCGAGGCTATTAGAGGAGGCCTAATCCAAGTATATGGAGTCTGTCCAGAATGATGTTACTGCGAACATGAGTCTCTCCGGCTGCCAGACGCCCGGTATGCCATTCTTCTTGAGCAAATAGAGGAGTTAATGAAGCAGTTGGAGAAGGCAGAGCATATCTTGATTCAGATTATGATGAGAAGAGCAAGGTGTTTACCTGCAAGTCAAGTGTTCGATGAAACACTCAAGAAGAGATCAAGAAGAGATTAGTTACCTTCATATCAAGTATTTGATTCAATACCTAAGAGAGAAGTTTACCTGCACAACAAGTGTTCGCTGAAATGCTCAAGAGAGATATTTATCTGTGCATCAAGTGTTTGAGGAAATGTTTAAAAGAGATGGAAAATTCAAAAAAAGATTACAGAAGATTAGTACGTGATGATTATCTCTATTGGAAAAACAACATGAAGAAAGTTTACAAAAAAGAGATATATGCTGA
This sequence comes from Brasenia schreberi, assembly GCA_036023115.1. NCBI lineage: Eukaryota > Viridiplantae > Streptophyta > Magnoliopsida > Nymphaeales > Cabombaceae > Brasenia > Brasenia schreberi. The sequence goes on from JAYKKT010000080.1 coordinate 23,923,028, forward strand.
AGATTGCAGTTACGAGGACTGCAAAAATGTTTTCTTTATGCAACCAGTGAGGTTGCAGGAATTTGCAATTATAAAAGCTGCTTGAAAAATAGTCAAGAAGGCTGAGTTGATGTTGCAGCCAAAGATGTTGTTAAAGATGATCAGCGAGGAAGGCTGAGTTGATATTGCAGTCAAAGATGTTGCTAAAGATATCAGTTAGAAAGGCTAAGTTGATGTTGCAACCAAAGTTGCTGCTAAAGATAATGAGCCAAGAAGCATGTGTTGAAGTTGTTACAACCAAAGAAGTTGTTGAAGATTGGATCAGTCATGAAGATAGATGAAGAATGTTACAGCCATGAAGGTTACTGAAAAGAAAAAGAAAAAAATAATTTTTGGCAAGTTTGGAGTTCGAAGTATCTCACTCCCGACTTGAGGGGGGTGTTGAAGAATATGCATATTTAGTATTCTTAGTATTAGTTTTTGTAATTTCTGAGGCTTTAGGTATTATTGTAATTGCCCGTAGTACTAAGGGCATTTTGGTAATTTTCTATACTAAAGATATTTTGATCATTTTCTGTTTTACAGCTCATTATATAAGGGTTGATAGGTTGTATTAGGGTAAAAGAGATTTTGAGTAAAAGAGAGAGAAAGAGGGGGGGCCTCCATTGGAGGTCCGCCCCTTCCTTCGATCCCTTATGTTTCCTCTTCAATGTTATTAATATTTGTTGTTTAATCTTCTGCTACGCGACTTCAAAATTCAACACAGAGGATATAAAAATTAAAATTGACACACATTGTATCCTCAAAAAGAAAAGTTTTAAATACCTAAGGTCAATTTTTCATAGTGATGGAAGAATTGATGGAGTTGTTATGCATAGAATTAATGCTGGTTAGTTAAAATGGAGAGGAGCATCAGGTATTCTTTGTGATAAGAAGATATCATTAAAGTTAAAAGGTAAACATTATAGAACAATAATTAGACCTGCCATGTTTTATGGTTCTGAGTGTTGGGCAGTTAATCATCAATAGAAATGAAGATGTTGAGATGGATGAGTGGTCATAGAAGAAAAGACCATATACATAATGAGGTTATTAGAAACAAATTAGGAGTGGCACCAATAGAGGATAAAATTAGAGAATATCATTTAAGATGGTTTGAACATATAGAAAGAATATCAAAAGAAGAACCTATAAGAATGTATGAAAAACTAAATTTGGAAAGTATTAAAAGAGGTAGAGGGTGACCATACAAGTATTGGAAAGAAACAATAAAGAATGATCTAGCTTATTGTGAGTTAACTGCTAACATGGCACATAATAGAGCTATGTAGAAACAAAGAATCCATGTAGTTGACCCCGTCTACTATGAGAAAAGGCTTAATTGTTGTTGTGGGAGATACCAAAGACTAGTAGAAAAACTAATTTATGTAACTATCACGAGACCTAATATTACCTTTATAATGGGTATTGTGAGAAGATATATGCATGCACCATCTAGATGTCGTATGGAAGATGTTTATCAAATTCTTAGGTATTTAAAGAAAACTCCGGGTTATAGAGTGATGTATACTAAACATGGACATCTAGAATTAGAGGTGCACACAAATGCAGACTAGGAAGGTTCACTAGAAGACCGAAAATATACTACATACCTAACTCTATTTGGTGGCAATATTGTATCCTATAAGAGTAAGAAATAATAAGTTGTTGATAGATCAAGTGCATAAGTAAAAAGTAGCCCATTGCTTTTGTGAAGGATTATGTCTTCATACACTTATAAAAGATATGGGAGAAGAGATATAATTACCTATCTATGGATATTGTGATAGTAAGACTGCCATACAAATTGCATTGAATTTGGTTTATCATAAGAGAACAAAACATATAGAAGTGGATTATCTTATTGTCATTTTATTAGAGAGAAGATACTGAACAAACAATTTCAGTTAATTCATGTGAGATCAAGTGATCAAATGACAGATATGTTGACTAAAGCAATACCAAAAGGAATATTATAAGACTATGGATAAATTGAGTGTATGTAGTGCCTTTAACCTAACTTGAGGGGGAGTGTCGAGAGGATCGGGTGGATACAGTCAAAGTCTATAATTGTCTATGACGCGTTATTATGGTTTTTTTGTTTTTAAGGGTTCACATATTTTCAATTCATTAATGGCATATTTATAATATGTCTTATGTTGAATGTATTTAAGTCTCTTAGGGCCTCAATCCTGAGATAGCTGAATTAATAAAAGAGAGAGAGACACAGGCTGCCGATACAACACAAGAGGTTGATCGGTAGCCTATAATTCTACTCCTCAATGATGTGTGTAATCAAGTATGATTGTTACGAAATTAACAACAATATGTATGGAGATGTACCCTAAGTGTCATACTCTACGTAAAAAAAGCAAAACCATATAAAAACCCTAAATGAATGATCCAGATTTTCATTAGAATCTTAAGCATGCAACACTTGTTATCTGGCTAACAATAGACTGATGGATAAAGGCACGATGGAAGATGAAGGCACGATGGAAGATGGTTGTGAATGAATATCGAACAACACAAATCTGTGTGGTAACATTTTCGTTGCTAATTTGATCATGATGGATAAAGGCACGATGGAAGATGGTTGTGATAACATTTTCTCAGATAAGGGTGAGGTGTTTCAAATCATAAGCCTAAGTTAGACGAAAAGTATTGGAAAACATGGGTAGCGTAGCAGAAGAATGAATATCACACACGTGAAGAACGACAAAGAGAAAATATGGAGATAGGATGAGGGGGGCAGGCCCTCCGATGGAGTTAGCAGATTTTTTCGTGCCATGTACATCACCTCCAACAATACCTTTCATGAAAGGATGAAGCATATTAAGATGGATTGTCATTTTGTTCGTGAAGAGTGTCTGAACAAGAAATTTTCACTGTGTTATGTCACATCTGAGATGCAGTTAGCAGATTTTTTCACCAAGTCCCTTTCAGCTACTCGGTTTTAATTCTTGTTAGACAAACTTTCAGTGTATACCCCGTAAGTTTGAGAGAGGGTGTTAATGTAATAGGGGCACGGGCCATTAGGGCCTGTGCAACCCTTGTTTGAGACAAGGGCCAGGGCCAGCAGGGCCCTGGCCATTACCGTTGGGAGCCCTGAGATTGCACAATACTGGGGTATATCATAAGATACGCTGCAATGGTGTCGTATCACGCCGCATCATATGATACACTATTGTATCCTCAGAAATTGTATTTTTTGTTGAAGTTGAGGCCTGGGATGGGTTTAAACCCCTTCCAAGCCAGCTTTTTCTTGGCATCCTCTTGCATGTTTATCCCTTTTTCCCCTTTCACTCCCAAAATCCTAAATCTCTTTTCCGTCCATCAATGATGTCAATCCCAAAGTCGCAAAACGAAGCCCGAGGGCAATGTGTGCATGTGATTCGGTTTGTTTTGATATTAAGTTCATAGTCTCCTTTTGTGGTGCATCTCATAGAATTTTTTTCATGAACTTATCTACTTTTTATATTTTTATGAACTTTTAAAGAAAACAATTAAAAGATCACTTATATCGTAATGTATCAAGCAATACAATATGATATGGGCATATCTATACCCTGTGAGGTCCAGGATCGGATATAATATTTATAATACTGCTCGGAATACCTTTCGAGCCTCATTGGGGTCTTAAACAGGGCAAACCACTCTTGCCATATCTTTTCAGCACATGCGCAAAGGCTTTATCATCACGTATCTCTCAGGCAGTGGCTAAGCATGAATTTAAAGGCCTGAGAATTTGTTAGTATCATTGCAATTCTCAGTTCGTATTCTTGCTTGTTGAGCTAAAGAAGGATCCAGGGTTCCCTTTTCTATTTTGTATATTTTGGCCACTAGGGATTTAATTGCTGAAATTCTCACTTGGAACTCCAATTTGTTGAGCTCCCGAGGAGAAGGAGGATTCTGTTGAGACCTGAATATATAAATCATAATGAAGTTCTTAGAGAAGTATGGCAAGGCATCAGGTAAGCAGTCAATCTTGAGAAAATCATTGATTCTCTTCAGCCCAAATATAACGTCACATATTAGGCAAGAGATACTTCAGCTTAGTTGCATTCAGTAGATAGCATATTTGGAGAAGTGTCTTTGCTTACCTATGATGATTGACCAAGCAAAGAATTCATCTTTCCAATCCTCAAAACATCGCCTATGGAAGCGATTACAAGGATGGAAAGAAAACTTCTACCTGCAAGAGGTAAGGAAATCTTGAACAAAACAGTAGTGGGAGCCTCATCACCTACCCTATGAGCTGCTTTCGTCTTCCTACATCGCTTTGCCATCAGGGCAAAATTGGGATCATGACCATCATTCACTAACCTTTACACATTCCTAGAGCAATTGCTCTATACCCGACCTCTGCACTAGATCTAGCAACCACTCATTGTCTTTTACTTTTCCAAGAGACTGGATTACCGGCCACACATATAATATATCCTGATGTTGATCTTCTATGATCAGTAGAACCTGCCCAATCAGCATCTGAATAGATTTCAATTCCCAGAGAACTATTCTGTGAATATAGTAAACCATGAGTAATAAACGATTTCAAGTATCTAATAATATGAAAAACTGAGTTCATATGATGTCGTGTGGGAGAATGCATCCATATGCTCACATAGTTTACAGCAAAACTGATATTTGGTCGAGTAATAGTGAGGTATATTAGTTTACCTACTATTCTTTGATATTTGCCCACATCTTCGTAAGGCTCATCAGTGGTCCCGGTTGATTCTTTCTTAGATTCAATTGGGATGATACATATACGACAAACTTTCATCTTGTTTTCCTTTAACAAGTCCAAGATATACTTTCTCTGACATAAAAAGAGACAATTATCTTCTTTCGAATAATTTTAATTCTAAGAAAATAATGCAATTTTCAAGATCTTTCAAATCAAACAAGCACTTAAGTTTCTTCTTTAGAGAGATAATTTCCTCAATATCATCTCTTGTAATTATGATATCATCAACATATACAACCAATAAAATTGTTTACTTATCATGCTTTATAAATAAAGTGTGGTCACTCACACTTCTTTTAAATCCCAAGCCAAGAATTCATTCACTAAATTTTTTAAACCACGTTCTAGGTGATAGCTTTAGCCCGTAAAGAGACTTCTTCAATTTGCATACCTTATTTACCGGAACTTCTTTATTATAGCCTGGTAGTATGTCCATATAAATATCCTCAGATAGATCACCCTAAAGGAAAGCATTCTTAACATCGAGCTGTCATAACTTCGACTTCTGATTTACACCTATACTTAGAAGATTTCGTATGGTATTCATCTTAGCCAATGGGGCAAATGTCTCGTTATAGTCAATTTTATATGATTGACTATAACCTTTAGCCACTAACCTTGCTTTGTATCACTCTATACTTCCATCTGTATTGAATTTGATACTGTACACCCACTTACAGCTCACTGTTTTTCTTTTTGGCGGAAGATCTGAGATTACCCATGTTTTATTATGCTCTAAAGTTGCGGTTTCCTCTTCCATAAGTGCACGCCATGTGTGACTCTGATTAGCTTCCTCAAAACTCTTGAGAATCTATGTATTTTCTACATTCATCACAAATAATTATATATTTTTAGAAAATTAGAGTATGATACCATCTGTTGTAACGGGTATATGACAGTCTCACGTCTTTCCTTTCTTAAAGGGATAGGTAAATCATCAAATGCACTAAAAGTAATAGGAGTTACCTGAGAAGGAAGAGGAATTGTTTTAGGGTGAGGATCTTGATTTAGGGTAGCATTAGGATTCTGCAATAACAACTCTTCTTTCTCCTCTAGAGTAGGTCTTCCATTCACCTTCTTATGAGGTTCTAGTTTTACATTTTTATCTCACTTTCGAAGCATACTTCTGAAGGTGTTATTGGTAGTACTATGAAAGGCATATATGTGGTTGATTGGTCATCCTTATTTTCATAGAATGGAATTTCTTCATGGAACATTACATCCATAGTAACATAGCATCTCCGCTTAACTGGGTCATAATATTTATACCCTTTCTGTGTAGATGAGTATCCCAAAAATATGCATTTGATAGCTCTGGCATCAAGTTTATCTCTATGAATCTTATGAACATGTATAAAACAAGTACATCCAAATATTCTCAAAGGAACATGAAACTGTCTTTGGTTAGGACACAATAAATGGAATGAATAATTTCCATTAAGAATCGCACTATGCATGCGATTAATAAGATACACAGCTGCTAATGTGGCTTCTCCTCAATAGACTTTAGGAACATTATAACAAATCAGTAAAGTTGTAGCCACCTTCAATATATGTCCATTCTTCCTTTTAGAGTCCCCGTTCAGTTGTGGAGAATAAGAACATGAAGTTTGGTGTAGTATGCCCTTACTTAGAAAATATTAATGTAGAGAATTACTCATATACTCTCCTTTATTATCACTTCTAATAATTTTGATATAATTTGAAATTGATTCTTAATAAATTCACAATATGAGGGCAAAACATTCACAACTTCATCCTTGTTCTTCAAAAGGTAAATCATGATAAATCTAATACAATCATCTATAAATAAGACAAAGTATATGTAACCATGTAAAGATGTAATAGAACATGGATCTTAAATATTTGAATGAACAATTTAAAAGGGTTTAAGAGCTTTAATTTCATTCAATGGAAAGGAAACACGATGATGTTTAGCTCTATGATAGGTATCACATCTCAAAATAAAGTCATTACAGTCTCTAAATTCAGGTAACAAAAATCTAATTTTAGAAAGTGAGAGGTGTCCCAATCATTGATACTAAAATAGCAATTCTGTTTTCTAGTTTTAAGCAAGTAAAGGGTTCCTTCTGTTACTGTGTATGGCTCATCGTAGAAGTATGGTCCCCTTTCTATGCTATCCTGACCATAGATTCTCCCCATCTCCAGTTCTTGAAAATCACAGTGAGTAGAGTCAAATGTTACTTTACATCGTAATTCTTTGGTTAAAGCCTTAATAGAAAGTAAATTCACTGATAGGTTAGGGACATGCAGAACGTTTTTAAGGAGTCCAAGAGATGCTCTCTTTCCTGACAATGGGAGTATTTGACTCATCAACCATCTTAATATTAATGCCTTCTTGAATCAAGTGATAATCCTCAAAGTACTCTCTGTTTCACACCACGTAGTCTGTAGCCCCAGAGTTAATAACTCAAACTTGTATATTAGGAGTGAAAGATTTACCCTGGGCCATAAACGAAAAAGGATAAGCTATGGTGGCATGTGGATCTGCAGCGGTAGATACAATGTTGTATGAGAGTCCGCAAGTCTTTATTCTAGTTCTTCTATCTTTCTCTTCATCTCAACTAAAGAATTCATACATGTCTCCATTACATTCTTTTCATTTTGGTCACTTACATAAGCCTTAGATTGTTGATTTTAACTATAATTCAGTTGACCAATCAGTTGTCAACATGTTTCTCTAGTATGTCTGGTTTTCTCACAGTGAGTGCACGAGAGCTTGTCTTTCTTATATGAAAGATGTTGTGTTCTACCTCTTCCTCTTTCATTGTTTCTGTACTGTTACTTTTTCCTTCCTTCTCAAGGTATCGTATGTCTTCTTCTCTCAAAAGTAGTGTGTAAACTGTGTTGAGTGAGAGAAGTTCTTCCCTACTTAAGATGTTGTTCTTCACAGCCTCAAAGTCTGAAGAAATGCCCCATAACAAATCAAACACTTTTCTTTCTTCAATTTTCTCATTTCTCTCTTTCATACAGTTTTAACATTTCATTTTTGAATAAAAATTCAATTCCTCCCATAATCCTCGAAGCTCTGCATAATTTTCACTTATTGTTCTCCCTCCTTGTCTGCACTTGCGAATCCTCTCTATAATTTCATATTTCTTAGTTATATTTTTCTTATAAGCATAGGCATCTTAGACAACTAGCCAAATCTCATGGGCTGATTCGAAGAACATAAATGTACTCTCAATAGAAGATATCATCGACTGAATTAATCAGGCATTTACTAAGGCATTTTCCCTACTTCACTTGGAGTAAGAAGGATCGGTATTGTTGGGTGTGGAAATTTCTTCAGTTAGGTATTCTCATTTTCCTCTAGCCAACACTGTGAGTTCAATAGATCTTGCCTATTGCAAGTAATTTTTGTCATCCAACTTCAAACTCATGATTTTAAATGCATCTAATTTATCTATGCTAGAATTTTTTGCAATTTTCAGCAATTTTTCCTTTTCTGTCATGGTCGCCCCTTACTCTAGGTTGTGATCTCTATATTTCCTTCAATTTCTTTTTCATATCGCCCTCTTATTTGATGAACAATACCTTCTAATATACAACTGGACTGCTTCTTGGTGTAAACCCTAGTTTTCTTGAGAAAAATACCTCTTCTCCGTAATTTTTAAGTGCCCTAATCTCACAGATTAGGCTCTGATATCATGTTGAAGAAATCAAATACTTCTAAATATCACACAAGATGCAAAAAATGTAATGGAGCTCGGAATCAACAATCTACCCTCCTCATGGAGTCGGCATCTCACTCTTTATTTCTCTTTCTCTTACGAAGCCATGATGGCCTGGATTACACTAATATAGACTTTATAACTTAAAAGACCATTATACCCCTACTTAGCAATATAAACATTACAACTTAAAAGGATACTTTGCTGGTATCCCTCATGTGGATACAGACTTGATGTAGTGGATCATAGATCTGGCCCATCTATTCAACAGTTTTCTGTAAAAAGTGCATATAATATTGCTTGGAATAAACTGTCAGAACAAAAAGGTGCTCTGTACCCAAAAGTTCATGATAGATTGCATGTTTTAGGAAATAAGTTAGTACTCTCTAGAAATCCATTTGGAAATTGAGTATCCCGGCTAACGTGAGAACTTTGTGGAGGGCTTGTAGGAATGTCCTACTCACACAAACAAGATAAAGGAATTGCAGTAGCAAATATTTGCTACCTTTGCTAACAGGATAGGGAGAAAATCACTCATATCTTGGGGGAGTGTAGTTATACAAAAGAGGTGTTATTAATGGTCTTATATGTGGCTAACTAAATCTAAGACCGAATAATTGGCTCAAAAGAGTGTACCCTTTTCACATCCCTAAACATGGCACGGAGACAGAGTTGCTTAGTATGTTATGTATGAAGTATGGTTTCATTTGATAGAGTTTGGCAAGGAAAAGCATTGCAGACAGCAGAAAGAACTCAACATGATGCTCTGTATAAGCTGAAGGCGTACCAAAGGTAAAGCGAAAGCAAAAACAATTCAGGCACACAATGGTACTGTTTCAAGATGGGAAAAACCTATGGAATTTGCAAGGCAAATGCAGACTTTGCGGAGTCCGAATAACTGGAAGAAGCAGGAATTGAAGTGATAATAGGAGATGGGCATGGGAATTTCGTTGTTGCTACGGCAAAGAGAATTAATAGACAGATCACTCCCTACAGAGGAATTAATAACGATGAAAGAAGGCATTGAATTGGTTAAAGTTAAACACATTGCCATTCATAACATCATATTGGAATCTGACTCACTTTTAGCAACTCAAGCACTAAACATCAATGGAGGAATACAGATCCTATGAAGGAACACTACTTCAAGATATCATCCTTTTAGCCAGTGAATTTGACAGATTGAGTCTTGGCTTTGTGCTGTTATTGTAACAGAGTTGCAGATTTATTAGCCAAGTATGGAAAACACCACGGTTCAATTACCTAGTTGGCAGACAGTCCTGAGTTTCTTGTACCTTTGTTGAGCTTCGGTATCTAGAATTAATAAGTAGCTTTTAATCCAAAAGAAAAATTCATATATACATGAGGATCAAGTGGATAGCTGTACGTATCAGACGAGACGGCTGTAACTAATGAAATTCTATCAGTGGACATATAAAGCATGCCTCATTAATCAATGAATAAAGCCACATTCATCACTTCCATCTCCTTGACGTCAATTCAATCCAATCCAACAGCGGGTTTCTAAAGACTAAGCGGCACCACTATGACTTGATTACGAGTTCCTCATCAACACCTCCGGCAACACTTCCCCGAACATCCATTGGCTCGTACTCTTGCCCATCGACGCGAATAAGGAGCGAATGGTTGGCCGTGCGTCTTCGCACGTGTGCTTCGTCATGAGCGGGAGACCGGTGCGGGTTGGACTCGGTGAGAAATTGTATCCGGGCAAGAGAACCAAGACCACATGCATGACCACACTCTTCCACCTTACGTCATGCGGACAAGAGAAGATTCACAATGCCATCTCAAGGAGGCCAAGGCACTGATCTAAACTTGTCAAATTAGAAAAAAGGAACAACAATTCGAAGTGAAGCCTCTGAATGATCATCCGAACCTCTGAAAAATATTCACCCGTCACGCTTAAGTTGGGACAAAAAGTATTTCAGCCTAGGTTGCTCATGTGATTTCTAGCCAAGACTTATAGTTGTTGGTGGATCAATAGCTAAACCTAGTTATTAGTCAAGATAATGATGTATGAACCAAACTCAGTAATTCATTAGAAAATGAACCCGTTAACTTCTATTTGCAGCAGAGTTGAGGGTGAATTGAATTATAAATAGCGATCTTATCGATCTATAATCAATTCCAAAGGAATTTAAGTTAATTGGTTGAATGAACGCCATATCTGGAAGGTTTGGCAAGAGTTAGCTACTATCGAATAGTTGAATCAAGAAACATTGAGGTCCGAGTAAATATAGTTAGTTCTGTGGTTCAGACCTGAGCAAATCTGTAAACAACAGGCGAGTACCTGAAGAGTTTCACAGATTTGAAATTGTGAAGTAGAGTTCGCTCAAGAACAACTGCATTTCTGAACTAATCCAAGTAGATCCCAGGCAACTCGACAAGAATGACTACAAATCTATAATTACTTGATCTTTAGGTAATCAGCAGATTATTCTTGCAATCTCAACATGTCACAATGAAGCAAAAGACCAACAAGTCTCTCAAGACCACCGAAAGCAAGATCAGATCAAATTTTAAATTCGAGTAGGTTGATCCGTAAACACGACCAGTGTTCATGGTTCTTTTGACCGGATCAAACAGAAACCAGCCCGGTCAAGTTACTGTTTTATAACATTCAACTCTGATTTGAACTGGAGACTGAAAAAAAGCACAAAAAATAGAACAAATGACAATAGGATCTTCCGACAACTTTGTTCTCAAACACAAAACTAGTATCTATACCATGGCCCAAGCATGGCTCTGCCTAGACAGACAACCCAAGTTGTCTAGAAGGAAGCTCATTGGATCTGCTTTATCGCTTAAGAGAAAGAATTACTTCTCAAATGCTAAAGCTTGAGACGTTGGCTTAGAAATTGGTCCCTCAGTAATTTTCAGAAATACAATGTATCAGGTTGGGGTTGGCATCTCCAACAACCTTTGGCCACTGTCGATTTGTAATGTACAAACTAGATAAGACTATTAGGTAGGGTTTGTTGGGTGATTTTTAAAACATCAAAATATGTTTGGTGAAGGTTATGGTTGCAGTCATATTGTGGTATTAAGAGCTACATAACCCATAAGCATTTTATAGTCATATTTTAGTATTGAGGACCACTTACTTGAGTGATACTTATACTTATTAGTAGTACATTTAGCGGTTATAACTCATGAGTATTTTGCAGTCATGTTTTAGTATTAAGAACCACTTACTTGAGTGATACTTATACTTATTAGTAGCACATCTAGCGGTTATAACTCATGAGTATTTTGCAGTGATGTTTTAGTATTAAATCCACTTACTTGAGTGATAATTGTACTCATTAGTAGCACATATAATGATTGAAACTTATGTGCATTTTGTAACTATACTTTAACATTAAGAGCCATTTAATTGAGTGATAATTATACCTATTAGTAGCACATGTAGTGGTTGAAACTTATATGCATTTTGTAACTATACTTTAACATTAAGAGCCATTTAATTGAGTGATAATTATACCTATTAGTAGCACATGTAGTGGTTGAAACTTATATGCATTTTGTAATTGTTTTGATATTAAGAATCACTTACTTAAATGATAATTGTACTCATTAATAGTACATGCAATAGTTCTAATATATGTATTTAGCAATCATGTTATCGTATTAAGAGTCACTTTCTTGAGTGACAATTATGCTTATTAGTAGCATATTATGAGTTACATCTTTACCACGTTTATATACAGTAGTATTATAAATAAGATTCATCCAACTTTTCTCCTATGGTATGAGTGTTTTCCCACTTAGCCTTTTAAAAGAGTTTGCAAGTCCCACCGTAGCGCTAATTGAATTTGCATCATCATAATCTTTGTTTTACCAGTTTGTCTAAGACTGAGTTATCTTTGTACAAGATGAGTTGAGGGTCTTCATTGTATCACGAAGATGTTTATTGGAATCTACTACATTTGGTTATTTGATACGGGTAGTGGTAAATAAATCTAAAGATTTGTATTTACCACGCTTCAAACAATAGTACTATTTCTAACATTCTTTTTCAAAATTTAAATTCAATCTTTTAGATATCGATCACTCAAGAAACCATATCATCCACACACGTTTAATACCAAAAGAGCTAAATGAGCAAGCCTTAAGAATCAAACAATGATTAGGTTCTCAAGTGTCCTTGGCAATAGCTTGGATTGAGGTGCACATATCCACCTCTATTCATGCATAAGCCGTGAATATATGCACGATCAAGTGCGCCCTTTTCTCTTTTTTTGTTTACAAGGAGAGGCCAAAGTCGAGTATGCACATCCTATGAGTCGAATAAAAGCACCCTTGGTTATGTTATCATTAATGTAGTCTCACCTCCCAAGGTGAGCCAAGTAGTGTTCCTCCCATTCATGGCGATCCCATTCCGACCCTCCTAAGATGGTCCAACTGAAAACATAGCTTTTTTATTTTTGTATTACCAAAGGTTAGGCAGACCTCTACATGATACAAACAAGAAAGAATAAAAAGAAGATTTTATTGGAGACCAATATGGTGGTTTATCCTTTCAACAAGTTCGCAAGAAGTTGCAAAAATTTGTTTTCTTTTTTCGAAATCCACTAAATTTGAAATCCACCAATATGGTGGAACAATATGGCTATACATATTAGGAGAGTAGCGAAAGATGTGTTAGGTGTATCTAAAGGAGGTGTACTGACACAAAAAGAAGCTTGATGGTGGAGTGAAGTAGTACAAAATAAAATCAAGGCAAAGAGGGCATGTTACAAATTACATTATGCTAAGAAAACTAGTGAAACTTTAGAGGCTTATAAGAAAGCAAAAAAGGAAGCGAAAAATACCGTGAGTGAAGCAAAAGCTAAAATTTGAGAGGATTTATATAAAAAACTCAACTCAAAAGAGGGTGAAAGAGATATTTTTAGGATAGTTAGGGCTAGAGATAAGAAAACTAAAGATCTTAATTATGTTAGATGCATCAAGGATAAGGATGAAAAAATTCTAGTGGCAAATGATGATATAAGAAATAGATGAAAAAACCATTTTTATAAGCTTTTTAATGAAAATAAATATGTTAGTATTAGCTTAGGAGAGTTAGCCGAATCAGAAAAGTATATAAACCACAATTTCTACCGACGTATTCAAAAGAATGAAGTCAAAGAGGCTCTTAAACATATGAAGGGTGGTAAATCGGTAGAACCATATAATATTCCTATAGAAGTTTGGAAAATACTAGGAGAAATAGGAATCACTTGCTCACAAGACCATTTAATGAAATATGGAAAAACCAAAAGATGCCCGAGGAATGGAGAGCAAGTACACTTATACCCATATATAAGAACAAAGGAGACATTCAAAATTGTGCGCATTATCAAGGTATTAAGTTAATGAGCCATACTATGAAATTGTGGGAAAGAATTATCGAATATAGGTTAAGACAAATATCAAGTACAACAGAGAACCAATTTGGATTCATGCCAAGCAAATCTACTGTTGAAGCGATTCACCTTTTGAGACGTCTTATGGAACATTTTAGAGCAAAAAAAAGAGACCTTCACATGATATTTATTGATCTAGGAAAAGCTTATGATAGAGTACCGAAGGAGGTTCTTTGGAGAACTTTGGAAAAAAGAGGTATCCCATTGACATACATTAACCTTATAAGAGACATGTATGATGGTGCAAAAACATGTGTGAGGACTCATGAAAGAATGACAGACTTCTTTGAAGTTAATATTGGGTTACATCAAGGATCAACTTTAAGTCCATACTTATTTATAATGGTGATTGATGAGTTAACAAAACATATTCAAGATGAAGTACCTTGGTGTATGTTATTTGCAGATGCCATTGTATTAGTGGAGGAGTCTAAGGAAAAAGTTATAGAAAATTGGAACTATGGAGAGACACATTAGAAAGCAAAGGCCTCCGACTTAGTAGAACAAAGACAAAATATATGGAATGTAAGTTTGATCATTTGGTTACCTCAGAGGACATAGAAATTAAAATTGGCACACATTGCATCCCTCAAAAGGAAAGTTTTAAATACCTAGGGTCAATTTTTCAGAGTGATGGAAGAGTTGATAGAGATGTTACGCACAGAATTAATGCTGGTTGGTTAAAATGGAAAGAAACATTAGGTATTCTTTGTGATAAGAAGATACCATTAAAGTTAAAAGGTAAATATTATAGAGCACCAATTAGGCCTGCTATGTTTTATGGTTCTGAGTGTTGGGCAGTTAATCGTCAACATGTACAAAAAATGTCTGTGACATAAATGAAGATGTTGAGATGGATGGGTGGTCATACAAGAAAAGACCGTATACATAATGAGGTTATTAGAAATAAATTAGGAGTGACACCAATAGAGGATAAAATGAGAGAATATCGTTTAAGATGATTTGGACATATAGAAAGAAGATCAAAAGAAGAACCTATAAGAAGGTATGAAAAACTAAATTTGGAAAGTATTAAAAGAGGTAGAGGACGACCACAAAAGTGTTGGAAAGAAACAATAAAGAATGATCTAGCTTATTGTGAGTTAACTGCTAACATGACACACAATAGTGATATGTGGAAACAAAGAATTCATGTAGCCGACCCCCTCTAGTATGGGAAAAGGCTTAGTTATTGTTGTTTGCTATTTGAACCGTGTAATTCAATTACAAACACCCCCAAAGCAATTTGACTAGAATTGAATTAATGACGATCATTGATAACTAGTTTGTGGGATCCATCCAATTACCACAAAATATATACTCTGAAACCAATTCTAGTTTTAAGCAATCGTTTTTTTCAACTAGTCTCTGTTTCTAATCACATTTGCTTATAGGCAGCTACAAGATGTACTACTTTTCCTTACAGGATGCTACAAAAGTGGGATAGCTTTCTTTTTTGGAAATCCAACTTCTGTAGCAGCCTATAAAGGGAAGTACCTACAACCCTATAATGAAAAGTAGGTGCTACAAAAGTACCGGCAGGACATGCTTGCTACAAAAGTATGGGCGTGTTGTTTTCTCTTGAGAACCCACTCCGTGTAAAGTAGTACGGGATGAGTAGTCGCAAGGCTTGTAGACATTCTCTCACACACACATATGTAGCGGGGTGGGATGGCTTTACCTTAAACCCTACCCTGCCCCATGCTTGTGGGTCTTCTGTGCCTCAGCTATTTTCCTTAGAGAGCCCACCCCATGTAGGGGTGGGGTGCGGGTAAAAATTGCCATCCCAACATAAGAAGGGTGCAGTATATATAACATGATTATACTTACATAAGATGCTCATTCAGGAAAGTAAGCGATAACCTTTTCCACAAGTTTCATAAGCTAGGGCTAGCTTGATTTGGGACGGAAGGATTCGAGTCTCCGAGGAACAGGACGAAAACCAGTTGCCTTTAACACTTGGCACTGGCAGTCTTCCATTTTATGCTTCTGTTCAACACGACATGCATCAGTGTTGGTATTTGGGCGTTTGTCATTTACAGCCCATATCAATGGAAGGCAAATTTTTGCTAGGTAAGGGGAAAACCTACAAATTCCTTGGACTTATCTCGCTCTTCCAAAGATTTGCCACTCACCTTTACCAATAGCATATGTATCCTCTACTCTTTTTGAAGAAACGTGAGTCATTAATGGTGCGATTCAATCATGAAAGTATTTTCTTGCACAATCTATAGCCTCCACGGATAAATATTTGAAGTGCTTGACGAAAGTTAAACTTTAATTTCTCGCTATCTATTTTTGTTATAACACTGCTTGGATATGTTACGGTTGTTACCTACGCCCAATTGGTTACACTAAATCAAACAATTATGCATGGGAAAAAAGTAACATGAAGGAAACCGCATAAATCCAACAACAAAACTGATAATTATCACTTCCTCTTTTATAAAAGGAGGGGGGTGGGAGAGGGGGGGAGACGGCACGCTTTCAAGCTAAAAAGTATAATCTGCAGTATTGTTTGCACATGCAACATTAAGAATCTAGCAGCTAACCTGACGCCAAATGAAACAGGAAATTGAACATTTGCAGCCATAAGAAGACACAAGAGGCAAGCGTTCTGAAATTCTTTGAAGACCGTCAATACGAAGGCATGTCCTTATCCCTCACGGTAATTTGTTTCATGAGACCTGACACCCTTCTGTTCCACCATCCTACTGGTATGCACCTTCATTGTGGTTAGAAGTGAGGTGATGTACATTCGCCTAGCCCAAGAATATCAAATTCATGTGGCATGAAATCTTCACTAGGCCTGTAATATTTATCGGGGGAGTAGTATCCTAGATTGGTAACCTGGCTGGTGTACAAGCAAGCAAACCTCTCAACCTGCAGAACACAGACGGCCATTAGCATTTAAAAATTTGTTTGTAGCTATCTGAATATACGAGCATGCAGAAACAAAAACATCCAGCACATGTAATCTGGCACTAAACATAGTTGAAAGGCCTCATTCTGTAAAACATAAGGGTTTGATTGGTAGGATTTCCAGATATGTTAAAAGATGAGGCTATGAGATGCACTAAATTAAGATCTTACTCAAACATAGAAGTAAAATTTTGGAGTCAAGAAACCAGAGTGGTTAAAGACAGTTCCATGCTGTTTGGCTTCTAGTTTTATGATCTCAAGATCTAGATAGCTATAAGCAGCAGAAGGGTTGATGATCAGGAGCCAAAGATTGACACAGAAAGGAGCATAAGCTGATGAGCAAGGTTGTTCAAACTATCAAAGTATATCCCTTTCACTGGATGGCATTAAATAAAAAGAGCTGCTGATGTGGTAAACATTACTGCAACCCATGCAATAAGCCAGTCGACAAAACAACTGAATATGAAAGCAGACGTACCTGATGTGCAAAACGAGAATTCTGGTAACCAGTCTTCATTAGTTGTCCCCAAGTTCTGTGAAACTGTCGCAAAAAAATGGAGAATCAACCTGGTTCTTGGTTTTGTAGGAAAACAGATCGTTTTGGGTTGAGCCTGAGCTCAACATGATTACCATGAAACACGTCATACTAGCTTATTTATCATAACAATCATTCACCCATGCATCAAGAATAAAGGACCAATTAACATAAAAATTATATAAATTTGACTGGATAAAGCTATGGGATGTTATATTGAAAGGCAAAAGCCTTTCTGGTCAGAGTTTAGCTCCTATCAAGAAGAAAAGAGCAACTACCATTACACACTTTATTCTGTGAGGATGGTAAAAAGAATAGCATCAGTGGTTGCAAAGGTAATTAATTGCAATTAGCAGATCAGGCTTTGATATGTTCATAGGAGGACTAACTGATCCATATAGGATTTCGCAATTGGTTGATCTACAAATTGATGAGGTAATATGGTACTTTGACCTCAATTCATACCTGCTCCATTTCATAGCAAATGAACAAAAAAATGAAAGTTGTTCAGGTTGAACATGCACATGAATAAGCTGCTCCAAAATTTATCAGAGAACCCTAGACCAAAAGGTCCTCACATCATGAAGTAGAATATAAGAGAGAACCAAAGTTGACCAGTTTGATGCAATTAAACGGACATGAAAGAAAGAAACAACATGATGGTTCTCAATAAAATCTCATCCAAGGTGTCCTTGTATTACCTTACAACAACAACAACAACTAAGCCTTTTCCCATACTAGACGGGGTCGGCTACATAGATTCTTTGTTTCCACAGATCCCTATCGTGTGCCATGTTAGCAGTTTTCTCACAATAAGCTAGATCATTCTTTATTGTTTCTTTCCAACACTTTTGTGGTTGTTCTTGTATTACCTTAGAAAAGAAGAAAAAAAAAAAAACACTTTTAATGGATGGGTTGATTATTCATATAAAGCATTAAGCAGAACCTTCTTCTATAAGTACATCAGTAGTTTACAAACTTTACACCAGGGTAATTGCAAGTACCTTCTCGTGACATTCCCGTTGACCTTGTTGATGAATGCGACGCACTTGCTCCCTTTGGGTCTGTCGTTATTGAATAAAAAAATTACTGGCGGACAATACAATGATAAAATAACAAAACTTGCAGATGAACAAAGAAGCACAAGGAAATTGAAGATAAGAGAGAGAATGCCACCTAGTTTCAAACTATGACAAATTACAAAACAAAAGACAAACATGAAAAAGAAGACACGTTTTGTACGGGTGGAAGCTTATTCCCATAAAGCATCATCCAGGACCTAGGCTTCTTCTAGAAGTAGATCAATTCTAGTCATGGCATTGTTCAAATAATACCAACTTGAATTATGGTAGGGATGGCCATATTGACCTGACCCATACAACTCTGGCCCGACCTAAACCAAATGGGGTGGGGAATACATGACCCGATCAGGTACAGGGATAAGATATCCGGACCCGATGCTTGCCCTAGCCCATATATGTGTATATATAAGGTACAAGTATATATATGCCTTATCTTCACTCTGTACCTGCCCCATAACCGTTGGGAAAAAGAGAACCCGAACCCCTACCTTGCCCGTTAAGGTTCAGGTAGGGACCAGGTATAGGTATACCCGTTCCCCACCCGCCCCATTGCCATCACTAGATTCTGGAAGTATGGTTCTCCATTTGCTTCAAGCAAGCAGAACCTTCTAGAACCATAGAAATGTTGAAAGCTCATATCTAAAATGGTAAAGGAAACTGTTCTTTCCCAAAGAAAACACAAATAGTAATGAGATGACCTCAACAGAATGGGATTGCAGGTGTCCCTATATTATCTCCAGAAGACAAAAGGAAACGGTGGCACTTTTTAATGGATGAAAGCTGTTTCATACAAGCAAAACATAGATTCTTACAGAACTCCCTGGCCATGGGATTCTCCATATAATACAACTTGGGTGTTGTAAGTTCTGTCCTCGATTTATTTCAGGATTTCTTTTTTGAAATAAAAGTTCTCCTTGTCCAATTTCAAAAGTGGATGTGCATGCATTGTGTAGTCTGTTTCAAGTAAGCAGCCCGTCTTGAAAATGACGTGGAAGGCTCGTACCCAAACTGTACCTGAATTGTGTTTACCTAAAGATCCAAGCTCAAGTCACCATTTTCAAATAAAGTTTACATTTGCAGATAAATTTGTGGACAGGATAAGTGATGCACGAACATATCCCAAAACCATAGGCACTAAACTAATTGGAGCAAAGTGACAACCTACAGCCCTACCTGCAAAGCATTAAGCTTCAAGCTTAAAGCCTTTTTATCTTCATCAATAAAATCTTTATACCTGCATGGTCAAGATTAAGAATAGTCAACATCAGCCCCATTATCAGGTTAAAATGCATCCAACACCCAATGCTGAGTACATAATGATCTCAATTCAAAAGCATATAGGGAGAATGTAAAAGCAACAGTGTCTATAATTAAGGTTGAAATTTCAATGAAATGATTGACACCCATTACGTCTTAAAAGAAGAATTTCTTTTACAAATTCAATGAAGTAGGCACCCTTCATGGGAGTATACTCCATCAAACTGCCAGAAACGATATCATTAATTTCTTGATTTGCTCTTTGGCGACATTTAGATGTGTTGAGGACCTCTTGAAGTACTTTCCTGACTGCATCAGGTTGATCCTTTCCTCGTTCTTCCATTCAGAAATGAAATGCTCCAAATGCCCCTTGTCACCAGTTTGTTTTGTGAAATTTGCTCTTGTTGGCATGCTTGATACTTCAGAGAAACACAAATGGAAGACAGAGGAAGGAGACAAATGGTAGCCGACAGCATTGAACTCCACAGGCAGGATTTCCTCTGATATGTCCCAGTTGGAATCGCTGTTAACAACATCCTTTAGTTTCCATTTATCCCATCCTAATGGGAGCAGCAGCATCAGCTTTGATGAAGATATGTACTTCCTAACCAGTTTGATAACCAGAATTGAATTTGTTTGCCAATTCTCACTGACCAACAGATGTACTTTCTTACAAAAATCCACAATCTACTCATGTTTCACCAAAAAGGTGAATCTTGTGATCTGTATACGGGCAGAACACGTATCTTGAAGCTCACCATATTTCCCTGTCAAAATCTTTGCCCATAGAGTCTTTTTGGTGTAATAGCCTCCACTCCAGTTCGGTAATGAAGATATAAACTGTTTGATAACCAGAACTGTGTTCAAGGATTGAATGAAAAAGATTTTATTGGGAGCACATAAGAACAATCAAGGGAGAGGGATCGACCCTCTAGTGGGCGCTGACTTGTTCTCTCTCTTTTCTTGAGTCTAAAACCCTAAACTAAAATAACAACTTAAGTCTTTATATACAATGATTTTATAACTTAAATGACTAATAAGTAATCCTATCTTATGATAAATTAAACGTGCTAATATCCTGCTTCTTAAACACTCTCCCTCAAGTTGGGTGAAATATATTTATAACTCCCAACTTATGCACAATTGATCTAATGTACTCTTAGATAATGCCTTGGTTAGGATATCAACCACTTGATTCTCTGATGTTACATATTAAACACTTAGTGTCTTTTTTAACACTTTTTTCCTTATAAAGTGATAGTCCACTCCTATATGTTTTGTCCTTTCATGTTGGACAGGATTTATAGCTATTTGTATTGTTGCTTGATTGTCTGTATACAATGATATTAGGAGATTTACTTTGACTTGTAATTCAATAATCAATGAAATCAACCATAGTCCTTCACTTGTTTCTTGGAATACTGTTCTATACTCAGCTTCTGCACTTGATCTTGCAGCTATAGATTATTTTTTATTTTTCCAAAAAACTATATTTCTCCTGAATAGTGCAACATATACTTTATGTCTTCAATTGATCCTGCCGAATCAACATTTGTGTATAATTCCAAATTATAGTGTTCATGTTAGAGTATAAGATACCATTCCCAAGAGTGTTTTTCAAGTATCTCAAAATTTTGAATATTGCTTCCATTTATTGTTGTTTTGGAGCATGCATAAATCTACTAATGATCCCAACGGCATATGTGATATTAAGTCGTGTGATTATCAAGCAGATCAATTTCTCCATGAGTTTCTGATATCTTCTAGCATCACTTATCTTCTTATCATTATTCATTCCCAATCTGTGATTAATATCAATGGGAATATCATATGGTTTTGATCTTGTAACACCTGTCTCTTTTAATAAGTCCATTATATATTTCCGCTTACTAAGATATCCCTTTTATCTTAACACTTCAATTCCTAGGAAATAATGAAGCAATCCCAAATATTTCAAATAAAAAAGTTGATGCAATTGATTCTTCAAATTTTGAATGATTACTTCATCATCTCCTGTCACAACAATATCATCCACCTAAACTATTAGTAGGGATATTTCATTCCCTCTTTTTATGAACAATGTATGATCATTTTTATTTCTGGAATACTCGAGTCCAATGATTACTTCACTGAAACATTCAAATCATGCCCTTGGCGATTGCTTCAGTCCATATAAAGCTTCCTTGAGTTTGCACACTTTGTCCGATCCATATTGTTGCTTGAATCCCTGTGAAATTTCCATATATACTTCTTCATTGAGATTTCCTTGAAGAAAGGCATTCTTTACATCAAGTTGCCATAATTTCCACCATTTGTTGGCTGTCAAGCTGATAAGAACACGTATGGATGTCATCTTTGCTACTAGGAAAAATGTTTTATTATAATCTATCTTATAGGATTGGCTATATCCTTTTGCAATGAGTCTAACTTTGTATCTATCAATTTCTCCTGATGCTTTGTAATTTATAGTGTAAACCCATTTCTACCCTACGACTTCTCTTCCTTTTGGCAATGATACAATTTCCCAGGTGTTGTTTTCCTTTAGTGAATCAATCTCCTCTTTCATAGCAAGCTATCATTCTTTTGATAAGACTGCATCCTCCCAGTTTCTTGAAATTATTATGGCATCAACATTTGCCACAAATACTTTGTAGCTTGTTGACATTTCTCCGTAGTCAATATTGGATATGCACACTTCCTTTTTCCTTTCCTTATTGCGATAGGTAGTTCTAGATCACTTGATAGAGTTGTTAGTGTAGGATCTGCAGAATTTGGTGCTAAATTGTTATTGTCTTCTTGTGACTCTAATACAACAACAACAACAACAACTAAGCCTTTTCCCATACTAGACGGGGTCGGCTACATGGATTCTTTGTTTCCACAGATCCCTATCGTGTGCCATGTTAGCAGTTAACTCACAATAAGCTAGATCATTCTTTATTGTTTCTTTCCAACACTTTTGTGGTCGTCCTCTACCTCTTTTAATACTTTCCAAATTTAGGTTTTCTAACCTTCTTACAGGTTCTTCTTTTGATCTTCTTTCTATATGTCCAAACCATCTTAAACGATGTTTTCTCATTTTATCCTCTATTGGTGCCACTCCTAATTTGTTTCTAATAACCTCATTATGTATACGGTCTTTTCTTGTATGACCACTCATCCATCTCAACATCTTCATTTCTGTCACAGACATCTTTTGTACATGTTAATGATTAACTGCCCAACACTCAGAACCATAAAACATGGCAGGCCTAATTGCTGCTCTATAATATTTACCTTTTAATTTTAATGGTATCTTCTTATCACAAAGAATACCTGATGCTCCTCTCCATTTTAACCAACCAGCATTAATTCTATGTGTAACATCTCCATCAATTCTTCCATCACTTTGAAAAATTGACCCTAGGTATTTAAAACTTTCGTTTTGGGGAATGCAATGTGTGCCAATTTTAATTTCTATGTCCTCTCAAGTAGCCAAATGATCAAACTTACATTCCATATATTCTGTCTTTGTTCTACTAAGTCGGAGGCCTTTGTTTTCTAATGTTTCTCTCCATAGTTCCAATTTTCTATTAACTTTTTCCTTAGACTCCTCCACTAATACAATGTCATCTGCAAATAACATACACCAAGGTACTTCATCTTGAATATGTTTTGTTAACTCATCCATCACCATTATAAATAGGTATGGACTTAAAGTTGATCCTTGATGTAACCCAATATTAACTTCAAAGAAGTCTGTCGTTCCTTCACGAGTCCTCACACATGTTTTTGCACCATCATACATGTCTCTTATAAGGTTAATATATGTCAATGGGATACCTCTTTTTTCCAAAGTTCTCCAAAGAACCTCCCTCGGTACCCTATCATAAGCTTTTTCTAGATCAATAAATATCATGTGAAGGTCTTTCTTTTTTGCTCTAAAATGTTCCATAAGACGTCTCAAAAGGTGAATCGCTTCAATAGTAGATCTGCCTGGCATAAATCCAAATTGGTTCTGTGTTGTACTTGATACTTGTCTTAACCTACGTTCGATAATTCTTTCCCATAATTTCATAGTATGACTCATTAACTTGATACCTCGATAATTCGCACAATTTTGAATGTCTCCCTTGTTCTTATATATGGGTATAAGTGTACTTGTTCTCCATTCCTCGGGCATCTTTTGGTTTTTCCATATTTCATTAAATAACCTTGTGAGCCAAGTGATTCCTATTTCTCATAGTATTTTCCAAACTTCTATAGGAATATTATCAGGTCCTACCGATTTACCACTCTTCATATGTTTAAGAGCCTCTTTGACTTCATTCTTTTGAATACGTCAGTAGAAATTGTGGTTTATATACTTTTCTGTCTTGGCTAAATCTCCTAAACTAATACTAACATCTTTATTTTCATTAAAAAGATTATAAAAATAGTTTTTCCATCTATTTCTTATATCATCATTTGCCACTAGAATTTTTTCCTCCTCGTCTTTTATGCATCTAACATAATTAAGATCTTTAGTTTTCTTATCTCTAGCCCTAGCTATCCTAAAAATATCTCTTTCACCCTATTTTGAGCTGAGTTTTTTATATAAGTCATCCCAAATCTTAGCTTTTGCTTCACTAACGGCCTTTTTCGCTTCCTTCTTTGCTTTCTTATAAGCTTCTAAAGTTTCACTAGTTTTCTTAGCATAATGTAATTTGTAACATGCCCTCTTTGCCTTGATTTTATTTTGTACTACTTCACTCCACCACCAAGCTTCTTTTTGTGCCGGTACACCTCCCTTAGATACCCCTAACACATCTTTTGCCACTTTCCTAATATGTATAGCCATATTGTTCCACATATTACAGGGTGTGCCAACATAATTCCAAACATCTCCTTGAAGGACTTTCTGTTTAAATATATCTTCTTTCTCGCTTTTGAGGTTTCACCATTTAGTCCGAATAGCTCGATGCACTCTTTTCTTCTTTGTCCACTTTTTTATTTGTAAATCCATAACTAAAAGTCGATGTTGGGTGGTTAAGCTTTCTCCTGGAATTACCTTACAATCTTTACAACACGCTCTATCTTTTTTTCTACAAATAAAGTAATCAATTTGTGTTTGTGATAAGCCACTCTTATAAGTAATTAAATGTTCATCTCATTTTTTGAAGATTGTATTGACTACCAAGAGATCAAATGACATAGCAAAATTTAAAATCTCCCTACCTTCCTCGTTTATATCCCCAAAACCAAAGTTTCCATGAATCCCTTGATATCCTAATGCCTCTTTACCGACATGTCCATTTAAATCTCCTCCTAAACAAATCATCTCCCATTGTGGAATCTTTTGAAACACCTTATCTAACTCTTCCCAAAAAACTGTCTTTATACTATCTTCTAGTCCTACTTGGGGTGCGTAAGCACAAACTATATTCAAAACCTCTGCTCCTAACACTAATTTCAACGTCATGATTCGGTCACCATATCGTTGTATGTCTACTACACTCTCCTTTAAATCTTTATTTATGATAATACCAACTCCGTTTCGAGCCTTTTCTTTACCTGAGTACCATAATTTAAAACCTGTATCCTCTATCTCCTTTGCTTTTTCTCCAACCCATTTTGTCTCTTGTAAACATAGAATATGAATCTTTCTCCGAATCATAGTATTAGCTTACCCGATAATGTTCCGATATTCCAAGTACCAATACGAATCTTATTATCTAGGACTAGCTTCCTTACCCCCCGCATCCGTCCATAATCAAAATGCGAAGACCCTCTCTGAAAATTTTTCACTACATTCGGGCGGCAATGTGACTCTAATATCTGCCAAAAATTCCTTTATCTTTTCATCTTCAATATCATCTTGATCAATTTCTTCTTATAATAATGGGAGTATCGGCTCCCCCTATTTTATAACTTGCTCTAGCTCCCCTCACTGCTATAGTAATGTGCATTTTCATGAAATGTAATATTTTTAGAAACAAAGGACTTCTTTGTGCAGGGATCATAGCATTGATACCCCTTTTGGAATGATGAATATCCAATAAAGACATTTTAGTTCCCTTGGAACCATTTTATCTCTATAATTAAGGTGTACATGCATATAACATACAATCTAAAAACTCTGGGAATGATGTGAAAAAGTCTGTCCTTTCCTTTGGAAATACTAACTTCATAGGTACTTTTTCTTGAAGAATGGATGATGAAACACGATTTATAAGGTAAACATAAGTAAGAATTGCCTCACCCCAAAGATTTTTTGGTGTTTTGCTTCCAATTATCAATGTTCGGGCTGTTTAAAGTATATGACGACTCTTGCGTTATGCTACCCCATTCTATTGGGAAAGTATATACATGATGTTTTGTGAAGTATTCCCTACGATGCAAGATAGTTCTTCAAGATTTCTGAAGTGAATTCACCACCATTATCCTATCTAATCGCCTTGACTTGTACCTAAAATTGCTTCTCAACAAATTTATGAAATAAAAGAAATATTGAAGCAACTTCATCCTTTGATTTCATTAGGTACACAACAGTGAACCGAGAATAATCATTAATAAACAAAATAAATATTTGTGTCCAGTAACCACAGTAATTGAGGGTAAAGAGAGAAGATTTCACGAGACTCTACTTGGTACACAGGCAAGTCCTACGGCCAATCCAGATATAATATGAAAGCAATTGAAACTATGGGATTCATGGTAAGCTCCTTAAAATAACAACTGAGGCAATGGTTAATGATATAATTATAATATGTGCTTGGAACTCTAGCGGTTAATAACTCTTGTGATTCAAACTCTAACAATTAATAACTCCTACTCTTGAAATCTAACATTTAATAAATTTGTGCTTGGAAATCTAGTAGTTAATAACTCCTGTGATTGAAACTCTAATAGTTAATAACTCCTATCATTAGAACTCTATAAATATTAATTGTGTACTTAGAAATCTCAATTCTTAATTCAGATTTATTATGATTTGTAACTGTTATGCTCGAGACTTACAGGAGAAAGCAAGCAAAATATTACAACATTCCTAGCTTGCCTGAAGAAGTTTCTAAGTAAAGAACCTAATCAATGCTTTTTTCACCCCCTTTTGAGAAGAGAGTCTAGAAACTATCTTTGCACGTTTTAGTGAGAATCAACAGAGGCATCATGAAGCAACGTGCCCTTACTCTTAACACCACATCAATATTTCTGTTTACACTTTACTGTTCTTCCTAGTCTGCACTCACTTAGGCAAGTCAAGAAGTGAAGGCTGCCAAGTCTCCTCTGGGGACTTATTACTACCACAGTTCACCCAAAGAAGAACAGTGTCACAGCTACAATAATAACTAGTCTCTTCCAATAGCCTTTTAGTTTACCATCTCAGGCCATTCTTACCTATCCAAAAGTGCTTGTTCAGTTGGGTGCCTGTATAATTGCTACAACTTTTGTTGTACAGGGTCTTGTCATACTCTTAAAATAATTTGTACATGAACGGGCAGAACCAATATTCTGCCGATCAATTCATATGAAGCATAGCTCAAAAGAACTGAGCAGTCATTCACGAAAAGCTCGAATCATACAGCTTTTCCATATATCATCTGAAGCATACCTTATCCAACTCCAGAAAAGCGGACAGTAAAAACTAACAGTAGAAAAGTTGTAAAAAAGATTTGATTAGTGTAACTAGGTATCAGTAGTCCAGTCAAACTAGCACAACAAGCTCAAGAGTACTTAAATTACTATCAAAGAAAACCATAACAAGTTATCCCTACAGTTACCATTCATGAGAGTGCTTTTTGAATGAAAGAAGAAAGACCAGCCCAGGAGGTGCATATCACACTGGCTAAGGGTCGCCCCTCTGATGCTAGGCAAGGAGTTGAACACCCAGGTGTATGTTTGATAGGGGCATACATATGCTGAACCCCACCATGCTCTCAAAAGAAGAGGGGAGAAAACAGAGACAGAGGATGAAAGAAATCTAAAGAAGAGCTTTTCCTTCACAAGGAAAGCCAAAAGTAGAAAAGTTGTTGAAGTGGGTGCAACATGAACTGCATGAAATGGGTTTTACCTGAGAGACCAACTCAAGTGATGTATCTCATCTTCAATGTGATCACGATCTTTCCGTAACAACCGCAACTCCTTCCATAGAAACCACGGGTCAATGCCAAATATATAGAAGCCACAGGTCAATGCCAAATGTATACCTTCTGTATCAGGAGTTGAATGTCGAAGAACAAACCCATTTTAATGAAATTGTAAACCACATTACATCCTTTACTTAGACATGGTTATGACATAACAATCACAGAATCAGATATAGCCAGCTAATTTTTACTATTTGTACTGTGTTTTTTCACTCTACCATAATTTAAGTGTATACTTTAATACTCTGATTTCCATGTTCAGACTTTTCTTTGATAAATAAGAATAGATTCAAGGCAGATCACCAAGGGAGTGCACCAGATAAGTCAACATAAGCATTATACGTTCACACTTAAGATTTATGAAATGCAGCCTTCGTACGCCCCTATACTGACATAGGTCATGAGCTGTAGTAAGAACGTATATGTTTCACTTTCCATCCTAAAAAATGAAGAGAAAAGCCCATGATGGCAGGTATGGCCCCAGTCCAGCACAGACTTTTCTTACCTTTCTTGTCAAAATGTAGTGTTACCTATATAGGCAACAAGGGTTCAATTTCTGTAGGCGATAGGTATTCATTCCACGAATAACTGCATTTTGACTGGATATCTATTACTTGAAAATCATGGAGACATACACATGCATATTATATATGTGTGTGTGCGCACGCACATGTGTCTATACATATGTATGCATAAATATAGGTAGGTATGTATTATGTATGTATGCATGTACAATGCTTTTCGAAGTTGTTCTAACACTCCATTCCCAGTTACAACATTTACCCATCTCAAATCGGTCACTGAAGACACTAAGTATACATGTTCACTAGGTGGGATGAGAAGTGGGCTTCCTGCAGAATGTTGAGGAAGCACAACTGAGAAAAAAAGAGGAGTCATATATCACATGGTTTTCATGAAGCTTACATTAATTAAGGATAAAAATCTTAAGAAACATAATCTTAAATAATAAAATTCACAGTCAACTTACAAGAAGATGCAGATTGGAGGAACCTCCAATCTGCTCCTGCGGCTCCACTTGGGCAGCCGTCCCTCAGCTTCACACGTTGTTAAGAAACTTAACCCTAATGACTTACTTATACCCTATCTAACTTAACTTCCTAATCTACCCCTAATAAGTATTAACTATAACAAAAGAGACCTAAGACACACAGAACACGACTTTATTTAACATCCTTAACACTCCCCCTCAAGTTGGGAGGAAAATGTTGGTGACACCCAACTTGGACAAGGTTTCTTTTAATAGTTTGCCGGTAGTAGCTTTAGTCAAGAAATCAGTCCTCTGTTTGATAGAATGAACATACTCCAGCTGGAATTCTTTATTAGAAATCTTCTCCCTGATAAAGTGACAGTCAATTTCTATATGCTTAGTCCTTTCGTGATATACTGGATTTGATGCCATCTGAATTGTTGCACTGTTGTCACTATATAGAGGTATAAGGTGGTTAAGAGAATAACCCAATTCACTAATCAATGATGATATCTATTTTCCTTCACACATAGCTTGTGCTATAGCTCTATATTCAGCTTTTGCTGTAGATCTTGCAACCACAGTCTGCTTTTTACTCTTCCAAGATATAATATTCCCCCCCAAGTAAAGTAACATAGCCTATAGTTGACTTTCTGTCATCATAAGAACCAACCCAGTCAGCATCAGAATAAAGTTCAATGTCCAACTTTGATGATTTCGAATAAAGTAAACCCATTCCTGAAGTTGATTTCAAATAACGAAGAATTCTATACACTGCATCCATCTGATTTTTTGTTGGGGAGTGCATATATCTGCTCACAATTCCAACTGCATAAGCAATGTCTGGTCGGGTAATGGTCAAATATATGAGCTTTCCAACTAGTTTTTGATATTTGTGGATGTCCTTGAACCCTTCACTGTCACCATTAAAGAATTTCTGGTTTACCTCCATAGGAGTGTCACTCAGTTTGCATTCAAGCATTTGAGTTTCTTCAAGAAGATCCATTAGGTACTTCCGCTGAGTTAAGAAGATGTCTTTGTCAGAGTAGAGAACTTCTATGCCCAAGAAGTAGTGAAGTCTGCCCAAGTCCTTAATATCAAATAATTTATGAAGATTCTTTTTCAACTTTGATATTTCTTCAAGATCATCTCCTGTAACAATAATGTCATCGACATAAACTGCAAGAATAGATATTTTTGTCCCTTTCTTGAAGAATATTGTATGATCGTTGAGACTTCTACTGTATCCCAGACTGCATACTGCTTTACTGAATTTATTAAACCAAGCTCTAGGAGACTGTTTCAACCCATATATTGCTTTATTGAGTTTACACACTCTAGTAGAAGGTGATAATTGTATGCTCATTCCGGGAGGTATTTCCATGTACACTTCTTCATTTAAGTCTCCTTGTAAGAAAGCATTTTTAACATCCAATTGCCATAGATTCCATCCCAAGTTTGCTGTCATACTGAGAAGTATTCTGATTGATGTAAGTTTAGCCACTAGTGCGAAAGTTTCTGTATAATCAATGCCATATGACTGATTGTATCCCTTAGCAACCAATCTTGCTTTATATCTCTCCACTGTTCCATCTGCCTTGTATTTAATAGTAAAGAACCACTTGCATCCTACAGTATTCCTATCAGAGGGCAACTGAGTGATGATCCAGGTATTGTTTCTTTCCAGTGCATTCAGTTCTTCTTCAATCGCAGCTTTCCATAAGGGGCACTTGATTGCTTCTTCAAACTTCGAAGGAATCTTATGTTTTTCAGCATTCATAATGAAGTTTTGATAACTCTGAGAAGTGTTGGCATATGAAATATAATTAGAGATTGGATATCTTGCACATGTACACCTACCTTTGCGAGCTGTAATAGGAATCTCAAGGTCACTGTCCATTTGCACTTGAGGATCTGATTCAGGGGAAATCTCTTTAGCACATGGTTCTTCATGAGAGTAAACAATATTCCGCTGTCCTTTCTTGTATGTCAGAATCTCTTTCGACGGTTGGGTGGTCTCACTCCGAGGATCAACTATCTCAGGATACTCCCTCTCACTAGGCACTAGTGGAAGGACGCAGGAAGGAGGTGGAGTAGAGTCCATGATAGGAGAATAATAAGGAGTATGTTCAAAGATAAGCCGTCCCTAAGCTTGGAGGAATAAGCCGAAAGAACCGTGCCAAGTTCTTGGGTCTACTGGAGCTTACAACCTAATATAACTGACCTGAACATTTTTTTGTTCATGTATCTATTACTCTGCCCAACTCCGCCCATGTAAAGGATCACCCTTGCATGACCGGTCTCAAGCCCGGATAAAGGAGGAGAGTTGTGTTAGGCTTTCAATAGCCAACGTAAAATTTTGTCAGACCTATTTATCATGGATTCTACGAATTTATGGCTCTCTAGAAACAAAGAATCCATGTAGCCAATCCCATCTACTATGAGAAAAGGCTTAGTTGTTGTATCTGTTACTCTGCCCAATCTTATAGTTAGTAACCTAGGAAGAAACTTCAAAGGGGTTCTCCAGACAAGCCAATTTAGTATAAGGAAACAATCAAGTTATACTTGCACAAATCAAGTAGAAGTTCATCAAAGGAAATAACGTCCTCAACAAATGGCTACACCAGACAATACATCAAAAATCAGGTTGTAGTTATTTGCAGAAAACGCTTAACCAACATCTGTTACAAGATGAATACAACCTATTCTTAAGGTGGAGCAAAGAAAGAAAATGGGAGGGAACAGCAGCAGCTAGTCAACTATCCGTTGGAAGTACTCAATGGCTGCACGAACCAGCCTTTGGGTACATCCAATGACTAGTCCTCCCCAAACCAGCAAACGAACATAAAAATAAAATAAATAAAACAAGCATAAAACACTACAAGTTATGTTTTGACATTTAGTATAAGCACACTAGTTTTCTAAGGTATTATGAACAATTTATATGGTGCAAAGGGGTACAATATCGCATGGCAATATTAGGAAACTGCCTTTATAATTCATTAAGAGAAATACTTCAGTTTGAGTCTTCAGCATTTAGTAAATTAGCTAAGAGCCCCATCAACAATACAAAAAATATCCAACACTAGTAACAATGATGCTGGCCCATAATGGATATTAAACCTGAGCATCCTGAAACGATATGGAAAAAAACTTAGGCTATTGAACAAAAATTACATTTTCCTTCATTTTTCATGAGCCACCAACAGGGTGGAAAAGTAAACATAGCATCAGTTTATTGGAAATCAACATATAAACAAAAAGTCTTAGAGTACAAAGCACAACAAGAGCACCACCTATGGTCACAATGAGGCTTTTCCCTTCTCCAAACCAGTTCCAATCCAAGACGAGGTGTAGCTTATGGGCAAGTGAAAAGTTGTTGCAATATTTTACCACGGGCTAGCATTTTCCTCAATCTTGCTGAAGCATCACCACTATTTATAAGACATAAAGTAGCTCCTTTTACTTTAAGTGTGGGCATGATTCCATAGAAAATGGAAACCAAGAATCCATGCAGTCAAACCCGCCTTTTGTTGTGGAAAAAGCTTGACTTTGTTTAAGTTTTGGTATTCAAATACAACCACCATGCAAAGATATGGTTATTTTATGAGAATATCACATTAACACTAGCTCTGAAGTGAAAGCCACTAGGCAGGTTTTGAATCGATGTTCATTGAAAAGTATGATAAGGCATTGAACAGTATTATACATTATCTTATGATATTTGTTTTATGTATTCAAAATGTGCATAAATTACTTTTGGGCATGGTGGTGCTTCTCCAAATACCATTAAAAAAGTCGAGTAATTTGAACGTGTTTTTGTTGAAGAGATGGGCCACAATCTAAGATCCACTGCGTTAATCCTGTATCCACATGAGGGATACCAGAAAAGTTTCTTTTAACTTGTAATGTTTATATTATTAAGTAGGGGTAGAATAGTCTTTCAAGTTATAAAGCCTATATTAGTGTAATCTTGGCCATTAGGGCATGCTAAGCAAGAGAGGAATAAAGTGTACAGCCATTCACTCCATTGGGAGAGCAGGCTGCCCATTCAAAGTCATATTGTGTTTGTTGCATTTTATGATGTTTTGGAGTGCTCGATTTCTTCAACATAGTATGAGAGTCCCATATAGCTGCTTGCCATATGGGACTCTGATTAGCTTACAGAAACTCTTGGGAACCTAAGTATTTTATGCATTCATGACAAATAATTGATATTCTTTTAGAAAATTAGAGTATTATACCATCTGATGTAATGGATACATGACAGTCTCATGTCTTCTCTTTCTTAAAGCAATAGGTAAATCATCATATGTACTAGAAGTAATAAGAGTTACCTGAGAAGGAAGAGAAACTATTTCAGGGTGAGGATCTTGATTCCGGGTAGCATTAGGATTCTGCATAACAACTCTTCTTTCTCCTCTAGATTAGGTTTTCCATTCACCTTTTTTTGAGGTTCTAGTTTCCAGCATTTTCATCTCACTTTCTAAACATACTTCTGAAGGTGTTACTAGCAGGTACTATGGAGGGCATATATGTGGCCGATTGGTCATCCTTATTCTCATAGAATGGAATTTCTTCATAGAACATTACATCCATAGTAACATAACATCTTCGCTTAACTGAGTCATAACATTTATAACTGAGTCATAACATTTATACCCTTTCTGTGTAGACGAGTATCCCAAAAATATACATTTGATCGCTCTGGCATCAAGTTTATCTCGATTAATCTTATGAACATGTACAAAGCAAGTACATCCAAATATTCTCAAAGGAACATAAAACAGTCTTTGGTTAGGACACAATAAATGGAAGGGAGAATTTCCATTAAGAACTACACTATGCATACAATTTATAAGATAAACAACTGCTAAGGTGGCTTCTCCCCAATAGACTTTAGGAACATTATAACCAATCATTAAAGTTTTAGCCACCTCAAATATATGTCTATTCTTCCTTTCAGAGACCCCATTATGTTGTGGAGAGTAAGAACATGAAGTTTGATGTAGTATGCCCTTACTTAGAAAGTATGAATGTAGGGAATTACTCATATACTCTCCCCCATTATCACTTCTAATAATTTTGATAGAATGTTGAAACTTGTTCTTAATAAATTCACATAGGACATCACATTCACAACTTCATCCTTGGTTTTCAAAAGGTAAATTATGGTAAATCTAGTATAATAATCTATAAATGAGATAAAATATCTATAACCATATAAAGATGTAATAGAACATGGATCTCAAATATCTGAATGAACAATTTCAAAGTGTTTAAGAACTTTAATTTCATTCAATGGAAAGGAAACATGATGATGTTTAGCTCTCTAACAGGTATCACATCTTAAAATAAATTCATTACATTCTCGAAATTCAGGTAACAAAAATCTAATCTTAAAAAGCGAGAGGTGTCCCAATCGTTGATGTCAAAGTAGCAATTCTCTTTTATGTTTTTCAGCAAGTAATGAGGTTCCTTCTACTACTATGGCCCGTACTTTTCATACATCTTTTCTCACTTCTCTCGTCAGCTTATGTTTTAACATTTCACTTGCTTTCATGCAAGAGATGTGTGATTGCTCGAGCATATATTTTAACAGTATTCAAATTGTTCATCGCTCCGTTTCTGACTTCATTGTGATCAATTTCTTTTTCGTATCACCCTCTTATGTGACGAGCAATACCTTCCAACACAAAACTGGACTGCTCCTTAGTGTAAACCCTAGTTTCCTTGAGAAAACGTCCCTTCTGCACGATCTCCAAGTGCCCTAATCCCATGGAGCATAATCAAACATGGATAATTTCAGACCTCCCACAAAAAAGGAAAACAGTGGGTTGTAAGTGGGTGTACATAATCAAATTCAATGCAGATGGAAGTATAGAGCGGTACAAAACAAGGTTAGTGGCTAAAGGTTATAGTCAATCATATGAAATTAACTATAACGAGACATTTGCCCTGGTGGCTAAGATGAATACCATACGAATTCTTTTGAGTGTAACTGTGAATCAGAAGTGAGAGTTATAGCAGCTCGATGTTAAGAATGCTTTTCTTCAAGGTGATCCTTTAGAGGATATTTATATGGATATGCCACCAGGCTACAATTAAGGAGTTCCAGTAAATAAAGTATGCAAATTGAAGAAGTCTCTTTAAGGGCTAAAACAATCTCCTAGAGCGTGGTTTGAAAAATTTAGTGAAGGAATTCTTGGCTTGGATTTAAAAGAAATGTGAGTGATCACACTTTATTTATAAGATAGGGTGAGAAAACAATTTTATTGGTTGTACATGTTATGATATCATAACTAGAGGGGATGATGATGAGGGGATTATCTCTCTAAAGAAGAAACTTAATTGCTTGTTTGATTTGAAAGATCTTGGTAAATTGCATTATTTCTTTGGAATTGAAATTATTCAAAAGGATAATTGCTCTTTTTATGCTAGAGAAAATATATCTTGAATTGTTAAAGGAAACCAAGATAGAAGATTGTCGTATGTGTACCATCCCAATTGAATCTAAGAAGGAATCAGTTGGGACCACTAATGAACCTTACGAAAATGTAGGCTGATATCAAAGAATAGTAGGTAAACTAATATACCTCATTATTACTCGACCAAATATCAGTTTTGTTGTGAGCTATGCGAGTAGATGGATACATTTTCCCACACAACATCATATGAACTGATTTTTTCATATTATTAGATACTTGAAATTGTCTATTACTCATGGTTTGCTATACTCACATAATAGTTCTTTGAGAATTGAAACTTATTTAGATGATGACTGGAAATGTTCTACTTATGATAGAAGATCAACATTAGGATATATTGTATGTGTGAGAGGGAATCCAGTTTTTTGGAAAAATATGAAATAATCAATGGTTGCTAGATCTAGTACAAAGGTCGAATATAGAGCAATTGCTCTAGGAATGTGTGAAGGTTTATGAGTATTGTCTATTATGAGTGAAATTGGTTTCAAGGTAACTCCTCTGGTTAGATTTTATACAAATAGCATGATTGCCCTGTAAATTGCCTCTAATCTAGTGTATCATGAACGTACCAAACATATTAAAGTGGATTGTCACTTCATTTAAGAAAAATTATCATTTGAAATATTTGATCTTATTTATGTACGTTCAAAACAACAATTAGTTGATATTCTTATAAAGCCTGAGAACCTTGGATAACTTGGGAATCATGAGCATTCAAAACCCAACTTCAGGGGGTTGTTGAAGAGATGGGCCACGATCCAAGATCCACTGTGTCAACCCTGTATCCACATGAGGAATACCAAAAAGATTTATTTTAAGTTGTAATGTTTAAATTATTAAGAGTAATGTTGAAGGAAAAAGAAGAAACGGATCTCTGCTCCTATTGGATCCATATGTGATCCAATAAGAGCTCCATGGTGTAACTTTTATTAAGTAGGGACATATTAGGAATTCAAGTTAGAAGCCACTATAAAATGAAAAACCCTACACCCTAGTGAAACACGTGAAAGAGAGAGAGAAAGGGGGCGAGTACCAAGGGTATGGCGCCGACCCTCAATCCTTTGTAACTCTGAGTTTCATAATTATTTGCTTTGTATGTTAGAGTTTCTATATAGTATCAGAGCCTAATCCATGGGATTAGGGCTTCACGGTTAGTCAGCAGTAGTGTTTATACACTAAGGGTTAAAGTTTATTTAAGAAACAATCAAGAAAACAGGTGGAAGTTGTACTACATCAGATTCGACGAAGATTCAAAAAAGAAAAGTCAAGAAAAACTTGAAATTGTAACCTAGAAAAGGGGGCACAATCATGTTTGAAAAGGGAGAAATGTTGGAAAGTGTAGAAATGTCCAGCACTGATAAGAGCGAAACATTTCAAATTACAAGCATCAAATTGGATGGAAAAAACTATCTACAATGGGCACAACCTATTAAACTTGCGGTATTGGCAAGAGGAAGATGGGAATATCATGTAGAAGAGAATTCAGCACCAGACCCTACTGATTCAACATATTTCAGATGGCGTAGATAAAATGCTCTGGTAAGTGTGTGGTTAATGTAACACATGATTCCTTATATTGGTTGCACTTTCATGTTTCTAGAAACAACCCATGAAATCTGGTTGGCAGTAGAAGATGCATATGCACAACGAAAGAATATAGCCAAGAAGTATGAAATCACTGAAAGAGTTAGGAAATATAGACAAGACAACTGATCGGTCAGTGAATATTATGTTAAACTTCGTGGATTGTGGGAAGAGTTATCGATGTATTCTAAGACTAAATGTCAAAATTGTATGAAGGAAAGACATGAAGAATTTGAAGAAAGGAAAGTCTTTGACTTGATATGGGGTATCTCACTTGATTATGAAGCCGTAAAAAAAATATCTTCAGTAGCAAAGAACTTCCCTCACTAAGTAAAGTTTATACTCTACTTTTAAGGGAAGAAGACAGAAAGCGTTTGGAAAAAAAAGGAAGAATAAACAATCTTGAAACTGCAGCTTTCGTAGGAAGGAATCAAAATTCTACCTCTAGGTTTAGAGGCAGGAGAGGATATGGAAGAGGAAGAGGAAGAATTCAGCAGTCATCAGACGATAAAGATAAACTTTCATGTACACATTGTGGAAAAACAAGGCATACACGTGAAACCTATTGGAAGTTGATTGGTCGGCTAATATATGATAAAACCCAGTCAACTAGGGCTCTCTTTAGTGACCAACATGAGAAGAGTACAACAGAGGGTAGTCAGAACTCAATGACTGAAATACAGAAGAGGATAGATGAGCTAGAGTCTTGACTTCTAGAATCGCAAAAGGCCTACACATCTTCCACCACAAACTCCCATGCTACCATGACATATCCATTCTCTTTTATGACGACGGGTAATCATTCTATGCCTAATTTCAGGGTTTAGTTTATTGATTCAGGTGCTACGAATCATATGGTGGGAACCAGATTGAGGACTACTTCCCAATTACGAAAGATATTGGAATCAAGATGGATGATGGGTTTAACACTCCTATTATTGGGAAAGGGAGTATAGTTACATCTTTGAGAATTCTACGTAATGTCCTACATGTTCCTACCCTCTTAGTCAATTTAATTTCTATACATGCATTGACTAGAGATTTACATTGCTCAGTGATCTTTGATGCTACTCATTGTGTTTTTCAGGAATTTAAGACGAGAAAGATTTGTGGTCAGGATAGTATGAAGAAAGGATTGTACTTCTACGAGGAGACTAACATCACTCGAGATGGGTTGACTCTTATTACAGAAAAACAGAAAGCAGATCTTACTTTCTGACACCAACGATTGGGACATTTACCACTCTCTAGAATTAAATTTTTGTTACCAAAGTTTAAGAACTGTAATGATTTTGTTTTAAGATGTGAAACTTGTCAGAAGGCAAAACATCATCGTGCCTCCTTTCCTATTAATGAAACTCGATCTTTAAAACCATTTGAGATTGTACATTCAGATATTTGGGGACCATGCTCTATTACTGCTTTACATGGATATAAATACTTTGTTTCCTTTATAGATGATTATACCCGATTCACTATGGTTTATCTCATGAGATCTAGAGATGAATTAGAAATATTCTGCTAGCTTATTGTAAATTTATTCATACACAGTTTCAGCTGCCCATAAAACTATACGCATTGATAATGGGAGAGAGTATATGAGTAACACTTTGAACACATTCTTCCTCAGTAAAGGTATTTTACATCAAACTTCATACTCATATTCTCCACAGCAGAACGGAGTTTCTGAAAGAAAAAAGACATATCTTGGAAGTGGCACGAACATTATTGATTGGATATAATGTGCCAAAATATTTTTGGGGAGAAGCTGTATTAATTGATGTCTATCTTATAAATCGTATGCTTAGTGTTGTTCTCAATGGAAATTCTCCATTTCACCTTTTATGTCCAAGTCAAAAACAATTTCATATTCCTCTAAAAATTTTTGATTGCACTTGTTTTGTACATATATATATATATAATATATATATATAAATGCCAGAGACAAGCTTGATGGAAGAATTGATGGAGATGTTACACATAGAATTAATGCTGGTTGGTTAAAATGGAGAGGAGCATCAGGTATTCTTTGTGATAAGAAGATACCATTAAAATTAAAAGGTAAATATTATAGAGCAGCAGTTAGGCCTGCCATGTTTTATGGTTCTGAGTGTTGGGCAGTTAATCATCAACATGTACAAAAGATGTCTGTGACAGAAATGAAGATGTTGAGATGGATGAGTGGTTATATAAGAAAAGACCGTATACATAATGAGGTTATTAGAAACAAATTAGGAGTGGCACCAATAGAGGATAAAATGAGAGAACATCGTTTAAGATGGTTTGGACATATAGAAAGAAGATCAAAAGAAGAACCTGTAAGAAGGTTAGAAAACCTAAATTTGGAAAGTATTAAAAGAGGTAGAGGACGACCACAAAAGTGTTGGAAAGAAACAATAAAGAATGATCTAGCTTATTGGGAGTTAACTGCTAACATGGCACACGATAGAGATCTGTGGAAACAAAGAATCCATGTAGCCGACCCCGTCTAGTATGGGAAAAGGCTTAGTTGTTGTTGCTGTTGTTGTACTCTTCTACCCAAAAAGGGTACAAATGTTATCACCTGAATAGTCATTCGTGTCTATATCTACAAGGATGTCACTTTTCATGAAAGCAGAGTCTTTCCTTCACTAGTCCTCGAACTTGGGGAGAGGAAGTAGTCTAGAGAAAATTTGAGTTCCTTGAGATTGTCATCTTTTCCTTTGTTGCAAGCTTCCCTCCTACGGAGGATGACCTGAGAAAGACCACGAACCCCGGCGTCATTACCAATGTGAGAATAATGAGGACGAGACACTTTGAGGCTCAATATCGGCAACAGCAGTCATCAGGCAGGAGGTAAGAACTACGTACTCTTGAGGACACCTTAAATGCCTCTCTTGTGAACCTAACTTGAGATGATTTACCAATTGCCTTGAGAAAAGGAAAAATATCTTGTGCCAAATATCCTATATCCCGATTTGTGTCTACTAAAAACCTTTCTATGCGGTACTTCAGAGCTTTATTTCGGACTATTGATTCTATCGGAGAATCCTACCCATCGATACAAGAAGCCTTAAGGATGAGAGCGGGTTCGAGAGCCATGAATGAAAGAAATGGAGTGCTTTGGAAAAGAGCACGAGACTTGGGAGATTGTAGAGAGGTAGAAGGACAAGAAGAGCGATGGAGTTGTAGGTGGATATACACGGAGTTAAATATCAGTCGATGGTACCATTGGCAGATGGTATAAAGCTCTTGAAATTTGGTTGCAAGGGATAACACCCCGAGGCCTGTGAGATCGATTATGAGGAGACATTTGCTCCAGTAGCAAAAATGAATACTATACGAATCCTTCTAAGTATAGAAGTGAATCATGAGTGAGAACTATGATAACTTGATGTCAAGAATGCATTTCTAAAGGGGATCTTAGTGAAGATATTTATATGTATTTACCACCAGGGTACAATCAGGAAGTCTCATTGAACAAGGTATGCAAATTGAAGAAATCGCTCTATGGGTTGAACCAGTCTTCCAAGGCTTGGTTTGAAAAATTCAGGGAAGGGGTTCTTGGCTTGGGATTCAAAAGAAGTGTAAGTGACTGTTGAGAATATAAGTGTCATTTCTATAATTTCTCATATTTAGGTATTATTGTAATTGTCCGTAGTACTAAGGGCATTTTGGTAATTTTTTGTTTTACAGCCCATTATATAAGGGTTGGAAGTTTGTATTAGGGTTAAGAGGTTGTGAGTAAGAAAGAGAGATAGAGGGGGGGGCCTCCATTAGAGGTCCGCCCCTTCCTTCGATCTCCCATGTTTTCCTCTTCAATGTTATTGATATTTTTTGTTTAATCTTCTCCTATGCGACTCCTGAATTACAACAGTGACCACACCTTATTCATAAGACAAGGTAAGAGAATTATCTTATTGGTTTTATATGTGGATGATATAATTATTACTGGCGATGATATTAAAGGAATTATATCTCTAAAGAAGAAACTACACAGTCTATTCAACTTGAAAGATTTGGGAAAGTTGCATTATTTTTTAGGGATTGAGATTATTAGAAGAAATAACAACTTATTCTTATGCCAAAGAAAGTATATCTTAGATTTATTAAAGGAGACCAAGATGGAAGATTGTCGTATTTGTACCACACCTATTCAAATAAAAAAGGACCCAGTGAGTACAACAGATGACTCATATGAAGATGTGGGCAGGTACCAAAGAATAGTAGAAAAACTTATATATCTCACCATTACCAGGCCAAATATCAGCTTCGCAGTGAGCTACGTAAGCAGATGGATGCATTCTCCTAAAAGACATCATATGAATTATGTATTTCATATCATAAGATATCTTAAATCTTCTATCACTCACGGTTTGTTGTATTCACTGAATCATTCTTTAGAGATCAAAATTTATACTGATGCTGATTGGGTTGGTGCTACCGAAGATAGAAGATCTACATCAAGCTATTTACTAAGTGTGGGAGGTAACATAGTGTCATGAAAGAGCAAGAAGCAGTCAGTTGTTGCTAGATCCAGTGCTGAGGCAGAATATAGGGCAATTGTACTTGGGATGTGTGAAGGCTTATGGGCTCTATCTCTCATGGAAGAAATTGGATTCAGAAAGAATACTCAAGTGAAATGTTTTACAGACAGTCGAGATAGTCGGGCAGCTTTGCAGATTGCATCTAATCCTGTATTTCATGAAAGAACCAAGCATATTGAAGTCGACTGCCATTTTATTCGAGAGAAATTAGTTGCAAGTATTTTTTATCTTACACATGTGCGATCAGAACAACAATTAGCAGATATATTGACTAAGCCTGTTATAACTTAAAGCTTGAAGAGAACTTTGGACAAGTTGGGAGTTATGAGTATTGAGGCCCCAACTTGTAACTTTTATTAAGTAGGGGCATATTAGGAATTCAAGTTAGAAGCCACTATAAAATGAAAAACCCTACACCCTAGTGAAACACGTGAAAGAGGAGAGAGGGAAAGGGGGCGGCTGCCAAGGGTGTGGCGCCGACCCTCAATCCTTTGTAACTCTGAGTTTTATGTTATTATTAATTATTTTCATTATTTGCTTTGTATGTAAGAGTTTCTACAAGTAAAATAGTTTTTCAAGTTATAAAGTCTATATTAGTGTAATCCTGACCATTAGGGCGAGCTAAGCAAGAGAGGAATAAAGTGTGCAACCGCCGACTCCATTGGGAGGGCAGGCTGCCGATTCAAAACCCCATTGTATTTGTTGCATTTTGTGATGTTTTGGAGTGCTCAATTTCTTAACAGTTTTGGCTTTTGATTAGCTAGGATGAACAAAAATAGAAGTGGTGTGAGGTGTAGGAAAAAACTATTGAGTTTCTAGGATATTGGTTGTCTTTTGTCTTTTGGGAAAGGAGAACTGCTTTTGGGAATATTCTGAATATGATGGAGATCATAGACTGAAGTTTTTCTTCTTGATATAATTATCGCATGAATTGGTGCTTAGCAATGAAACTAGTCCTATTTGTCCAAAAAAAGGACACATTTCCTCATTAAACAATAAATGCCATATAGTTTAAAAGTAGAAACGTATGATAGATGAACTTTGAGGAACTTCTTATGCCGAGATGAGACCATTTAAATAGCATTTTAAGTTTAGAATGAGCACCTTACGGATATCTCGAGTCTTCCAGAGCAACTCTATCTCCTTGTCAAGCTCTGGAACTACAAGCATTGTTCGCCACCCTGCACAACAAAATAGACAAATAAGATGATGCATCATACAGCTCATATATGAACACCTAAATGCAACACAAACATGCAAGAATGCACACATGCGCGCACACACACAATAAAGGAATAGAAGATGAGACTATTGGAAGCAGCGTGCAGCCCAAGAATTCCATAGTCTCAACGCTTACTCCTGTATGCAGGGAATCCACTTGCGAAATTATACTCAAAGCAACATTGTTTATCATTTTCACCTTCAAGAAAAGTGAGCTTTGCAAAACAAGGAGATAGAAATGTTAGAGACTATTATGACGAGTTGACATCATTACAGAACGAACGAATGCTTCTTGAACCATCCTGGGGCACTGCTGATGACTTTGAAAGGAGACAAACACAAATTTATAATGTCCATCGCTATCAACTTTTGATTGGACTAAGGTCCAAATTCAATCTAAATGAAAGCTGGTCTCATGCATACAGTGCCCTCTCCCACTGCTTAGGATGTTGTAAAGGAATTATGTACAGAAGAAACCAGATTGGAAGTAGAAAAAGAAACAAGAGAATCAGTTTTGGCTGTACTTGGGGCAGGAGGCTCAACTAAAACATACAAGCCTCCTCATTTCAAGAACTTCAAGGCAAAGAAACCAGAAATGATAGTAAGGACATTTATGTCACTATTGCAAAGAGAAAGGTCATGACAAAAATGAGTGCCCATTGGTAAAGAAGAAGGCTGCAGTTGTTAAGGAAGAGGACAGCATAAATGTTGAAGTTCCCACTAGTTCAAGTACTAGCTTGACTACAAAATCTACTGAACGTGAGGGAATTATGGAACTTATGCAAGCTCTTAAAAAGTTCTCCGGAACTCTAGTCCCCTTCTCTACAGCAGCCCTCTGGAGTTTAAGCTTACAAGGTACAATCCTGGATACTTGATTGTGGTGCCTCCATGGACATGATCCAAATGTAAGCCTACGATGTTTGATCTAATATTTTTACGCTGATGGCACCCGGCTAGAAGTTCAAAACATGTTTTTTTTTTAAATAAGAGCTTTTCTATTCCTAATGTTAATGTTGTGCCAAAACTAAGTTTTGATTTTTTATCCATCACAAATCTGTAATACTAGTCACTATGTAATTTTCTCACCTCAAGCCTAGTTGGTGCAAGATTTGAAATCAGGAAAATTGTTCAGGAAATGTCATAGAGTGGTTGGCATTTATATTATGGGTCTTTTACAATTTTTCAAAATGACTATCGGGCGAGAAGGAGCAGTAAGGATTGGCACAATAGACTAGGGCATTGTAGTTTCTCAAAACTATGAAATTTTCATTTTCTAAAATGTATTTTGATATGAAACAACTAGTATGTAAGGATTGTATTCTTGGAAAAATTAGGTGTCTTCTATTTAAAAAGAGGATCTTTTTATTAGCAAATCATTTGAATTGGTACATTTCAGATGTTTGGGGGTCATTGCTCATTTAAGAACAAATTGGCTTTAATGAGAGACAACATTGTCTCTTGAAAAAGCAAAAAACAATCAGTTGTGGTAAGATCTATAGCCGAAGCTGAATATAGGGCCATTGGTTCTAGCATATGGCATATGTGAACATAAGACATTGCTCTCATTATTGATGGAAATTGGATACCCCATGAAAGACTCTATGCTAGTATATTATGATAGAAAGACAATAATACAAATTGTCTAGAATCGAGTATATCACGAGAGAACAAAACACATTGAAATTGATTGCCATTTTATTGAACATGTGAGGTATGAAGATCAATGTGCTGACATTCTAACTAAAGCTCTTAACAAAAATTTATTGATTAGATTATGTGGCAAGTTGGGTATATCATCAATATTTAACCCAACTTGAGAGGGAGTGTTAGAAGACGCGAAGAATGCCCACAACATGTAGATTTTTTGTTTTACTTTCTTAAACGTTTGTTTTTAAAGGTAGCTTTAAATTAGACTCGTT
Source organism: Brasenia schreberi (assembly GCA_036023115.1). Classification (NCBI taxonomy): domain Eukaryota; kingdom Viridiplantae; phylum Streptophyta; class Magnoliopsida; order Nymphaeales; family Cabombaceae; genus Brasenia; species Brasenia schreberi. The sequence goes on from JAYKKT010000080.1 coordinate 23,967,547, forward strand.
AATGAAACTTAGGTAATTCTCATTACTGTAATGCTAGTATTTAAAAAGGGAAAACCCTACTAGCATTCTTATCGATTTTCTATGAAGAATAAAGAAGAAAGAGAGAGAATATATTTTATTTGACTTAAGAATAGACAACCTTTGCTCCGTATAATTTCAATCCCCAAAAAATAATGTAATCTACCCAAGTCTTAAATAAGGCATGTAGTTGTCTTTTTAGGGTGACAATTCCTTATGTATCATCACTCATAATGATGATGTCATCTACGTATACAAAAAACAAGATGGTTTTCTTTTCTTGTTTGATGAATAATGTATGATCACTAATACATTATTTGAAACCCAAACTAATAATACCATCACTAAATTTTTTAAACTATGCTCTTGATGATTATTTCAAACTATAAATTGATTTCTTTAGTTTGCATACCTTGTTTGACTTCTTTCCTTGATCATAACTAGGTGATAGGTCTATGTAGATATCTTTTATAAGGTCTCCTTAAAGAAAGACATTCTTCACATCTAACTATCATAATTCTCATTCTTGATTGACTACCCTACTTAGAATAATTCTAATAGTCTTTATTTTTGTCACTCGTGCAAATGTTTCTGTATAGTCAATACCATGTGATTGACTATAACTTTTAGCCACTAACCTAGTTTTGTATCTTTCTATATTTTCATTGGCCTTGTACTTCATTAAATACACCCATTTGTATCCCATAGTTTTCCTTTCTGGTGGTAAGTAAGTTCCCATGTCTTGTTTTTTTCTAGTATTATAATTTTTTTTTCATTGTTGCCTTCCATTCTAAATTTTGCTGAACTTCTTCAAATGTTTTTGGGATATAAATATTACTTGTATTCACAAACAACTGGTAATCTTTGGGATAATTAGTATATGAGACCATCTTCTCTAGTGAATATCTTGTATTCTCACGTTTTTCTTTTCGAAGTATAATGAGTAAATTATCAAAATCACTAGTGGAATTTAGGGGAGTTACCTGACTAGGAATCATATTTGATCCAAGGTGAGGATTATGATCTAGGGTAACAGACTGATGCGGGAGGAAGGTCTTCCTTTCACCTCTAGTATAAATCTGCCATTTTTTTCTTTTAAAGGTTGAATATTTTTTTCTCCTTTTCAAACTCAAGTTCATCTTGAATTGGTGGAATTGGTAACATAATCGATAAATATAAATCTGATTATTGAACTTCTTTATTATCATAAAACACTATATCTTCATGAAAAGTTACATCCATCGTAATATATGATTTTCTTTTCTCTGGATCATAACATTTAAACCCTTTTTGAGTTAAGGAATAACCCAAGAACATGCATTTAACAGCTCTTGCATCCAATTTATCTCTCATGCCGTTGCGTATATATCCAAAGCAAATAAAACCAAGCACCCTTAGAAGTAGATGAAATTGTTTCTAGGTAGGACATAAGGAGTTAAATGGAGTATTACTATTTAGAACCCTACTAGGCATACAATTTATAAGAAAAACTGTTGTTAGGAAAGCTTCATCCCAATAAAATTTTGGAATAACTGTTGAAGGATAGGGAAGGAACAGATCTCTGCTCTTAATGGATCCATATTTGATCCAATAGGGAAGGAACAAATCTCTCCTCCTATTGATAACATATGTGGTCCAAGAGGAGCTCCATGGTTTAACTTTTACTAAGTAGGGGCATATTAGGAATTTAAGTTAGAAACCATTATAAAGGAAAAACCGTACATCCTAATGTAAAAAAGTGAAAGAGAAGAGAGAGAGTGTGGGCGGCTAGCTTTGATTTTTCATGATATGATTTATTGATTTTCATTATTTGCTTTATATGTATCTTTATATGGTATCAGAGCCTAATCCGTAGGATTAGGGCTTTACGGTTAATCAGGAGCAGTGTCTATGTCATAAGAGTTGAAGTTTATTAAAGAAACAATCAAGAAAACAGGTGGAAATAGTTCTACATCAGATCCGATAAAGATTTGAAAAAGAAAAGTCAATAAAAACTTGATATCGTGACCTAGAGCAAGGGGGCGCAATCATGGTTGAAAAGGTGAAAATGTTGAAAAAGTGTATAAATATCCAGCATTGAAAAGAGCGAGATATTTTAAATTATAAGCATCAAATTGGATAGAAAAAACTATCTATAATGAGCACGATCTATTAAACTTGCGATATTGGCAAAAGGAAGATGGGAATATCTTGCAGGTGAGATTTCCACACCAAACCCTACTGATCCAACATACTCTAGATGACATAAGGAAAATGCTTTGGTAAGTGCATTGTTAATACAATCTTTGATTCCTTCTATCTACTACACTTTCATGTTTCTAGAGATAGCCCATGGAATCTGGTTGGCAATACAAGATGTATATACACAACGAAAGAATATAGCTAAAAAGTATAAAATCATTGAAAGAGGTAGGAAATGCAGACAAGGCAGCCAATCGGTCAATGAATATTATGTGAAACTTCGTGGATTGTGGAAAGAGTTATCAATTTATTCCAAGATAAAATGTCAAAATTGTATGAAGAAAAGACATGAAGAATTTGAAGAAAGGAAACTCTTTGACTTACTATGGGGTATCTCACTTGATTATGAAACTGTAAAGAATAATATCCTGAGTAGAGAAGAACTTCCCTCACTGACTACAGTTTATATTCTACTATTAAGGAAAGAAGACAGAAAGCGTTTGGAAAAAGAAGAAAAAATCAATAATTCTGAAACTCCAGCTTTCGTAGGAAGGAATCAAAATTCTACCTCTGGATTTAGAGGTAGATGAGGATATGAAAGAGAAAGAGGAAGAATTCAACATTCATCAGAAGATAAAGATAAACTTTCATGCACTCATTATGGAAGAACAAGGCATACACGTGAAACTTGTTAGCAACTGATTAATCAACCAATATATAATCAAAATCAACCAACTAGAGCTCTCTTTAGTGACCAACATGAGAAGAGTACAACAGAGGGTAGTCAAAACTCAATGACTGAAATGAAGAAGAAGATAGATGAGTTAGAGTCTTGACTTAGGAGGCCTCCACATCTTCCTTCCCACGCTACCATGGCATATCCATTCTCTTTTAAGACGATGGTTATCATTCTATGTCTAATTCCAGAGTTTGGGTTATTGATTTAGGTACAACAGATCATATGTGTTGGATTTCGAGAGTAGGGTAGCGAAAGATCAAACATAACAAACATTAAGAACATTGAAGAGGAAAAATAGGAGATCGGATTAAGGAGCATACCTCCAATCGAGACCGCCCCCCCTCCTTTCTCTTTTTCTTAATATCAACCTCTTAACCCTAATACAAGAAGTTCAACCCTTATATAATGGACTGAGAAACATAAAATAGCCAAAAAGCCCTTAGTACTACGAGCAATTACAATAATACCTAAAACATCAAAATTCTAAAACTGACACTAAAAGCATATTCTTGAACACCCTATACTCTTCGTCTTCGCCACTTTCAGTATTTTGTGGCTGCCCTAGGGGGCTGCGTTTTGTGACGCTTGCACCATCACATTTGCTGCCGTTTTTTTTTTCTTCTCCGTTCTTCTTTCATGGCTGACAAGGGTAAAGGTATTGACCTTCCTTCTCATATCGGTGAATCCTCTGGCCTCTTTGACAAACCTGATTACTATCGCTCTCGGAATCCATCAGTCCACTCTGCCGACAGTTCCACTCCCAGCACTGAGGGCATTCAAGAGATTCTCACACGCATTGAGGGTCTTGAACAGCGATTCTCTGCACAACCATCTGCTTCCCCCAACCACGCTACCATTGCTCAGGCTACACATACTGTCACGGGTACTCATTTATCTTCTTCCCCTTCCAAAACTTGGATAATTGATTCAAGGGCCACAGACCATATGGTTGGAGACTCCACATATTTTTCCACTTACCAAAATCTTACAGCATAGGCACCTATTAAATTGGCAGATGGATCCTTCACATATATGATTGGATAGGGCAGTGTCTCTACATGTCTTTCAGATTTACCATCTGTATATCATGTTCCCAGTTTTCCGCACAATCTTCTTTCCGTCAGCTCTTTAACTCGTACCTTGAATTGTTGCGTAACTTTTCATCCTACTGGCTGTGTATTTCAGGATCTGAAGACGGGGAAAATCTTTGGACATGGTAAATTACAAGGAGGATTATACATTCTTGAAGACTCATCTCTGCCTTCCACCTCCTGCAGTGTCTCCGCTACACCCACTTCCGATGCAGATCTTCGTTTTTGGTATTATCGTCTTGGTCATCTCCCTGTGTCTAAAATTCCATATGTTGTTCCTCAGTTTCGAGTCCAGTCCAATAAATATCCGTTTGAATGTGAAGTTTGTCAACTTGGGAAACACCAGCGGGTCTCTTATCCTATAAGTGATTCTCGATGCTCTCAACCTTTTGAAATTATTCACTCGGATGTATGGGGTCCTATTCCAGTCAACTCTTTGTTTGGTCATAAGTATTTTGTAACATTCATTGATGATTGTACCCGACTTACCATCGTGTACTTAATGAAATCTAAGTCTGAAGTTGCTTCTCTTTTTCCCATTGTGCATAAATTTATTACTACTCAATTTCATGCCACTGTTAAAATTCTTCGGTCTGATAATGGGGGCGAATACGTTGGGACTCAGTTAGCCAACTATCTCCAAGCCCAAGGCATTGTTCATCAGACTACCTGTCCGTATACCCCTCAGCAGAATGGTCTTGCTGAACGGAAAAATCGTTATATTCTGGAAGTTGCCCGCACCCTTCTCCTTCAAAGCCATGTTCCCAAATTCTTTTGGGGTGAAGCTGTCCTTACTACTGTTTATCTTATCAATCAAATGCCCAGTCATACTCTTCAGGGGGAGAGTCCTATTCATACTCTTAATAAAGACTCCAAATCATTCCATCTTATTCCTCGTACCTTTGGGTGTACATGCTTTCTACATATTCCTCTTCTTAATCGTGATAAACTTGCAACAAAGTCTGATAAGTGTATCTTTCTGGGCTACTCGATCTCTCAAAAGGGTTATAAATGTTATGATCCATTGCGTCAAAAACTATATGTTTCCAGGGATGTTACTTTCTTTGAACTTCAACCTTATTATTCTCCTTCCATGGAAACTTCTACCTCTCCTCCTTGTGTCCTTCCACTAGTTCCTAGTGAGGGGGAGTATCCTGAGATAGTTGACAATGAGAGTGTGAATCACCAGCCACCCAAAGATATTCTGAAGTACAAGAAAGGACACCGAAAGATTGTGTACACTCAAGAAGACCCATGTGCTAAAGAGATTTCCCCTGAATCAGATTCTCCAGTACGAGTGGACAATGACCTTGAGATCACTATTGCTGTTCTCAAAGGTAAGCGTACATGTGCAAGATATCCCATTTCTAATTGTGTGTCATATGTCAATACTTCTCAGAGCTATCAAACCTTCATTATGAATGCTGACAGACAAAAGATTCTTTCTAAGTTTGAAGAAGCAATCAAGTGTCCCTTATGGAAAGCTGCAATTGATGAAGAACTGAATGCACTGGTTAAAAACAATACATGGACAATCACAGCGTTGCCGTCTGATAGGCATACAGTAGGATGCAAGTGGGTGTTTACTATTAAATATAAGGCAGATGGAACCGTGGAGAGATATAAAGCTAGATTGGTTGCTAAAGGATACAGTCAGTCATATGGCATTGATTATACAGAGACCTTTGCACCTGTGGCTAAACTTACATCAATCAGAATACTTCTTAGCATGGCAGCAAATTTGGGATGGGAACTATGGCAATTGGATGTTAAGAATGCTTTCTTACAGGGAGACTTAAATGAAGAAGTATACATGGAACTACCTCCAGGAATGACCAGTAATTTGTCATCTTATAATACAGTATGTAAACTCAATAAAGCCATATATGGGTTGAAACAGTCTCCAAGAGCATGGTTTGATAAATTCAGCAAAGCAGTGTGTAGTTTGGGATACAACAGAAGCCTCAACGATCATACCATATTCTTCAAGAAAGGGACAAAAATATCGATTCTTGCAGTTTATGTTGACGACATTATTGTTACAGGAGATGACCTTGAAGAGATATCAAAGTTAAAAATGAACCTTCATAAATTATTTGATATTAAAGACCTGGGCAGACTTCACTATTTTTTGGGCATAGAAGTTCTCTACTCCAACAAAGGTATCTACTTGACTCAGAGGAAATATTTAATGGATATCCTTGAAGACATTCAAATGCTTGAATGTAAACATAGTGACATTCCAATGGAGGTAAACCAGAAATTCTTTAATGGCGACAGTGAAGAATTCAAAGACATCCATAAATATCAAAAGCTAGTAGGTAAGCTCATATATTTAACCATTACTCGACCAGATATTGCATATGCAGTTGGGATTGTGAGCAGATATATGCACTCACCAACAAAAAATCAGATGGATGCAGTGTATAGAATTCTTCGGTATCTCAAAACAACTTCAGGAATGGGTTTACTTTATTCGAAATCATCAAATTTGGACATTGAACTTTATTCTGATGCTGACTGGGCAGGTTCTTATGATGACAGGAAGTCGACTACTGGATATATTACTTTACTTGGGGGTAATATTATATCTTGGAAAAGCAAAAAACAGACAGTGGTTGCAAGATCTACGGCAGAAGCTGAATATAGAGCTATAGCCCAAGCAATGTGTGAAGGAAAATGGATATCTTCAATGATCACTGAATTGGGTTTTTTAATTAACCATCCTATAACCTTATATTGCGATAGCAGTGCAGCAATTCAGATGGCATCGAATCCAGTATATCATGAAAGGACAAAACATATAAAAATCGATTGTCACTTCATCAGAGAGAAGATATCTAATAAAGAATTCCAGCTGGAGTATGTTCATTCCTTCAAACAAAGGGCTGATTTTTTAACTAAAGCTACTACCAGCAAACTATTAAAGGAGACTTTATCCAAGTTGGGTGTCATCAACATTTTTCACCCAACTTGAGGGGGAGTGTTAAGGAAAGTCGTCTAGCATGTAATGAGAGTCAAGTCATGTAATGTCTTATGTCAGTTTGTAGTTTTGAGTCTTATGTCATCCTAGAAATAGTTAATTTATAGTAGGGGTAGATTAGGAAATTAAGTTAGATAGGGTATTAATAAGGGATTAGGGTTAGAGAGAAGAATCAAGAAAGAGTGGGGGACGACTGCACAGAAACAGCCGTTTTATGGCTTGAGGCAGATTGGAGGAAAATCCCCAATCTGCCGTACATTGTAAGTAATATTTTTCTTCAATGATATGAAGTTTATCTGTAAGAGTTACAGTATATCCATGTACCTATTTGCCACTTCTACCATATCTCAAAGAACAAACAACCACCATCGCCAACGAAGTCTGAAGAGTCGTAGTTGCTCTGGCACTCGTCGTCCTCAGACACGATCCACCGAGACAATGCCAAGTGATTCGTTCTTGTCTCGCATCCACCCCTAGTTCGGCCTATGGAGGAAAGGGTGCACGTCGGCGCTCGATGTAGATACTTGCATTCGAGTCTTGAGGGTGTCGATGGAGAACATCGCCATGTGTTCAATAGAGTCGACGATCGAGCTGGCTACCATGAATTGCCACAATTTCAGGCCATTGTGTGAGATACCCTCCATGCCCTTATCTCCGACGAAGATCACGGCGGCTACTGCCATAGGAAACAAGAAGTTGCGGGTTGCGATTTTGGGTTTAGGGCTTCAGATGCGCACGCTGAAAGGCCCTAACGAGTGTGTACACGATTTGGGTATGCGTCCATACAATAACTTCAACCCGAGGATTTGATTTCACGTTTCAGTAGCACATCTCGGGAATGACTTCGCATCCATTTATCCGTTCCGAGGACGATAGATGACGATACAATAAGCAACCAGTTTCAATCAAAAGCTTTTCAAAGCGAATGCTTCTACGTCTGAAACTCTTCTCTTCCAACAAGGAAAAGGAAAGCAAAACATGGCGAAAGATCTCTTGGCGATGATGGTGGCGGACTTTGTCTCTCTCGGTGGTTTTGATGTTGATATTACTAATACAATAATGCAAGAAAGATAGGGCGAGTAGTTGTCTGATTCACGAACAGAAGAGCGATTTAGTGGGCTGCTTTTCTTCCAAAACTTAGGGAATCACTCTTTCTTTTCCAACAAATAGACTTCCGGCATCCGTAGAACTTGGAAAGAAATTTCTGTGTCTCTTAGGGCAGCAGCAAACGGGTGTTCCTTTTTCAAAGGTTGATCATCGTCGTTACCTCTCAATCTCTTTCTCTCTCAAGCATGCACGTCCGCACCCATTACCCATTGCTCCCATCAATCAACCTGGCATTCTGATACCATGTTGGATTTTGGGAGTAGCCTAGCGAAAGATCAAACATAACAAACATTAAGAAGGAAAAATGGGAGATCGGATGAGGGAGCAGACCTCCAATCGAGGGAGCCCCCCTCCTTTCTCTCTTAATATCAACCTCTTAACCCTAATATAAGAAGTTCAACCCTTATATAATGGACTGAGAAACATAAAATGACCAAAATACCCTTAGTACTATGGGTAATTACAATAATACCTAAAACATCAAAATTCTAAAATTGACACTAAACGCATATTCTTCAATAATATGGTGGGAAAAGATCATTTTTTTAGGACTACTACTCAATCTACAAAAATATTGGAATAAAGATGGCTGATGGGTCTAACACTCCTATTATTGGGAAAGGGAGTACAGTTACATCTCTAGGAGTCCTACGTAATGTCCTACATATTCCTACCCTCTCAGTCAATTTACTTTCTATACATGCATTGACTAGAGATTTACATTGTTCAGTGATCTTTGATGCTACTCATTGTGTCTTTTAGGAACTGAAGATGGAGAGGATCTACGATCATGCTAGGATGAAGAGAGGATTGTACTTCTATGAGACTGGCATCACTGCAGATGGGTTGACTCTTATTACAGAAAAATAGAAAGCAAATCTTACTTTATGGCACCAATGATTGGGACATTTACCACTCTCTAGAATCAGATTTTTGTTATGAGAATTTAAAAACTATAATGATTTTATTTTGAGATGTAAAACTTGTCAGAAGGCAAAATATCATCGTGCCTCATTCTCTATTAATAAAACTCGATCTTTAAAACCCTTTGAGATTGTGCATTCAGATATTTGGGGACTACGCTCTATTACTGTTTTATATGGATATAAATATTTTGTTTCATTTATAGATGATTGTACCAGATTTACTGTGGTTTATCTCATGAGATCTAGAGATGAAGTTATAAATATTCTGCCAACGTATTATGAATTTATTCATACACAATTTCAACTGCCCATAAAAACTGTACGCAACGATAATGGGGGAGAGTATATGAGTAACTCTTTGAACACATTCTTCCTCAGTAAATGTATTTTACATCAAACTTTATGCTCATATTCTCCACAGCAGAATGGAGTTTTTAAAAGAAAGAATAGACATATCTTGGAAGTGGCACGAACAATGTTGATTGGATATAACGTGCCCAATGTTTTTGGGAAAAAGATGTATTAAATGTTGTCTATCTTATAAATCATATGTCTAGTCTGCACTTGTTTTGTACAGGATATTCGCTCTTAAATCTCTATACTTGATCCAAAATCCTTGAAATGTATATTTCTAGGCTATTCTCGATCCCAAAAAAAGGGATAACGTTTTATTTTTTCCGATCTCATGAGGGTATTTGGTCTCATGATATTACTTTCTTTGGAAATCCACCCCTTTCTTTCATATTGGTCTTTCTACATCTCCATCCATTCCATATTCTCGTTCCTTCTAATCATTGATTCTCGATGATGATTTTCTTGTTTATATTGTTACTTCGACACCTCACATGTGCATGCTAGAGGCCACCAATCACACAGTGTATACTAGGCGACCGCAACCTTCCGACTTGAGGCTGATTCAACCGCACTCCGACTTTCACCTCCGCCATGACTTCTTCGAACCTCAAGATCCAACATGTTCTGAACGTCAGATCTTTCCAATTGCCATTTGGAAAGGTAAACGGCCTTGTACTTACCCCATCTTTTCCTTTGTCCAAGATAATGCCTTGTCTCCTTCTTCTAGATCCTTTGTTGCCTCGTTAGATAGTGTTGGTATACCTAAAATTGTTGTCGAAGTGTGCTCTTATCCCAAGTTGGCGTGGCCGCCATGGAAGAGGAGATGAGCGCCCTTGATCATAACCACACATGGGACCCAATTTCCTTGCCTCCGAGTGAAAAAGAAAGCAATTGGTTGTAAAATGGGTGTTTGTTGTCAAAATGAATCCGAATGGTTCCGTTGCTCGATTAAAGGCATGGTTGGTTGCTAAAGGGATATGCCCAAGTCTATGGTATCGATTAAGAGACCTTTCCCTATTGCTAAGCTCGCATCAATACAAATATTTATTTCCTTGGCTCGCTACTAATGGTTGGCATCTTCATCAACTTGATGTCAAGAATGCATTCTTGCATGGTGATCTTCAAGAGAGGTGTATATGGAGCAACCACTTGGGTTTGTTGCTCTGGGGAGTCCAGGTCGTCGGTACGGTATGTAGACTCACAGAGATCCTTGTATGGACCGAAACAATCCCCAAGAGTTTAGTTTGGGAAATTTAGTGAAATGGTCATCAAATTTCTTGGGTTACAATAGGCAAGTGCATATGATCATTTTGTATTCTTGAGGACAAGCTAGTTCTCGGGATGCATCCTTCTAGTAGTCTATGTTGACGATATTGTCATTACCGACAATGATGTCATGGGGGAATTATTGCACTCAAGAACTTTCTTCGTAGTTAGTTCCAAACAAAAGACTTAGGTGCTCTTAAGTACTTTCTCGGGGATTGAAGTTTTGAGAAACAACAAGGAATCTTTCTATCTCGTAGAAAATATGTTCTTGACTTGTTGGAACAAATTAGGTTGTTGGCAAAGCAAAGCTATGTGACACTCCATTGATGCCAAACATAAAATTAATAGCAAATGATGGAGAATTATTAACCGTATCTTGAGAGGTATAGAAGAATTGTTGGAAAAACTTAACTATCTTACAAGTAAGAAGGCCGGACATATTGCATTCTTTGTCGCAAGATTGTGAGTCAATTTATGTCTTCACCTAGGAGTGCCCATTGGGATGTCATATTCACCTTCTAAAGTATCTCAAGGGTTCACTTGGGCGTGGGATTTGGTACCAAAACCATGGGCATTGTAGGGTGGAAGCTTTCTTAGATGCTAATTGGGCCAGTGCTCACCGATGATAGAAAATCCATTACTTGGGTGTCAGAGTTTTTGTTGGGGAAAATCTAATTGCATGGAAAAGTAAGAAACAAGGTGTAGTGGTTTGATCTTGTACTGAGTCAGAATACAAACAATGGCATAAGTTACATGTGAACTTACATGGGTTTATCATCTTCTAAGAGAAATTGGTACAATCTAATGCTTGCCCTTATGCGCTATTGGTGTGATAACCAAGCAGCAATACATATCAAGCTAATAACCCAAATTTTCCATGATCGTACCTAACATATAGTGGTTGATCATGTCATTTTATTCGAGAGAAATAAATAAATTCACCTCCATTATCACTACGAAAAATTTTAATGGTGCACTAAAATTTGGTATTAACAAACTAACAATATATGAGTAGAATATTTCTCACCTCATCTTTGGTTTTCATGAGATATATCATAGTAAACCTTACAATCATTAATGAATAAAATAAAGTACTTATGACCATGTAATAGGATAATATAACACAGGCCCCAAACATGAGAATGAACAATCTTAAATGGTCTACAAGATTTTTCTTCAATAGTTTAAAGTCAAGTTATTATAATGATTTAATTCAGTTAATAACATCTTAATTTTAGATAGAGGTAAATATCCTAGTCTCTACTGCCATAAAGACAGTTCTTCCTTTCTCTTTTATGTGATTATAGTGTACTACATTGTTGTTCCGTTGACTTCCTCAAAGAAATAAAGGTCTCTCCTCATGCTACCTTGACCAAAGATTCTCCCTGAAAACAACCAATAGAATAAAAAATTACACGATAATTTAGATTTTGTGTCATGGCAAAAATTGATAATAGATTGACTGAAATCTTTGGAACGTGTAGAACATTTTTTAATATTCCAAATGGTGTGATGATACTTCCTTTTCAAAAAATGGGTGTGAGATCCATCGGCTAACCTAATATTATTATTTTAATCAACTGATAATCATTAAAGAAATCTCGTTGACCAACCATGTGATCTGTAGTGCCAAAATCAATGACCGATATCTTGGAGTGAGAAATAAATACATTACCCTTAGCCATGAATGAAAAAAGATATGCCATAGTAGCTTGAGAATCAATAGTAGAAGATGTGGATGCAGTCTGCGAATCAACCATATGAGCCTTAAGCATTTCGATTTGTTTTTTCATGTTAGTCAGCGAATTTACACTTTGGTTACTACTGAAATAGGCTTTATTAGACCTATTTTGATAATAGGTAGGTATGCCAACCAATTCCTAGCATGTCTCTTTTGTGTGTCTTGATTTTTCATAATGAGAGTAAGTCAACTTGTCCTTCTCTTCATAAGTGGTGGTCTACCTTTGCTACATCCATATCCTCCGATACCACAGGAAAATGAAGAGTTGGTAGCATTTCTGATTTTGGTTTTTTTTTCTAAATGCCTCTGATCTTCTTCCCGTAGTAATAGAGAGTATATTGTGCTTAAGGATGAAATTTCTTCTCTACTAAGAATATTATTTTTTACAATCTCATATTTCAATGAGATCCCCACAAAAGATCGAACACTTTCTGCTCTTCAAATTCCTAATTGCGCTCTTGCATGCAACTTTGGCATTTTGTCTTAGAATAAAACTGTAATTCTTTTCATAAACCTCTAAGTTCTACATAATACTCACTTACAGATCTTCTACCTTATCTATACTTTTGAATCTTCTCGATGATATCATATTTGTTAGCTATATTTTTCTTTGAGCATAGACATCCTAAACGGTCAACCAGATATCCTTTGTTGATTCTAGGAAGATGAAAGTGTTGCCTATTGATGACAATATTGATTGTATAAGTCATGCACTGACCAAAACATTTTTCCTGCACCATCTATAATAGGAAGAATCCATAGTAGGGGGCTTCAGAATATCTCCCGTCAAGTAATCCCACCACCCCCTTGCCATCATGGCTAGTTGAATAGATCTAGCCCATTTGAGATAGTTCTTACCGTCTAATTTCAGGTTTGTAATTTGAAATACATCTCTCTTGTCTGAGGAACTGGTTTAACAACCATCTCTCATCTTCACTTTATTAGTCATGATCAGATATTTCCCCTTTCTCTAGGGTTGATCGTGATCCTTGTTCCTCTTTTTCTTTAAAACTGATCTGTGCTAACCTACTCACGATTGGGCTGAAAAATTGATATGTGCTGCCCTATATGGCTTCAAACCTTAGAATCATTCTCACACATGCACTAATCCTCTCGATTAGGCTCTGATACTATATTGTAATTCAACCCACATATTTAGAAATCAGAATAAAGCAATAGGGGAAAAATCTGCACAAGGAGGAGGTCGACGCCATCATCGCTACCGCAACCTCTCTCTCCTCTTATTTTCTCTCTTGCCTTTCACGATTACACTTAGGGCATTACTTATATAGATTTCTAACTTTAAAGATGGAAATGCCCTTGATTAATAAAAACTAATGATACTTAGCTCCCAATAGATCACATTATGATCCATTGAGATCCATAAGACCCAACTATAATAAACTAAATGCAGAAACAATCTTCCAAGAACGTCAATACACATAAGGAAACACCATGAAATCTTCATGTACAAGGGAAACCATGAGCTGCCCAATAATACTCTATTATTCTGAACACAAACACCACCAACTCATAGCTCTTACTCGAGTTGAAACATAACCTATTCCTTTTAAATTATTTTCCCAAGAAAGTCTACCAGACTTATTATGGAATGAGGACAGACAGCACCGTAATAAAGACAAGAGCCACAAAGGTTACTCTAGCCACAAGTTGCCATCCATAGCATTCTTTGGCCATTTTGTTCTCTAAGTGGAGCCAACCATTGAATTCTTTTGGAATCCCACTTTGTTAAAAAACTTTGGCTCCAAACCTACAAATTGCGTGCATGCCATAAACAAAAATGCCCTCTAAAACATTCCAAATGTTTCTCCTATCAAAAAAAGTTTGAAATACAAAAAACAACAACAACAACTAAGCCTTTTCCCATACTAGATGGGGTCGGCTACATTTTCCACAGATTACTATCGTGTGCTATGTTAGCAGTTAACTCACAATAAGCTAGATCATTCTTTATTGTTTCTTTCCAACACTTTTGTAGTCGCCCTCTAGCTCTTTTAATACTTTCCAAATTTAGTTTTTCATACCTTCTTATAGGTTCATCTTTTGATCTTCTTTCTATATGTCCAAACCATCTTAAACGATATTCTCTCATTTTATTCTCTATTGGTGCCACTCCTAATTTGTTTCTAATAACCTCATTATGTATACGGTCTTTTCTTGTATGACCACTCATCCATCTCAACATCTTCATTTCTGTCATAGACAACTTTTGTACATGTTATGATTAACTACCCAACACTCATAACCATAAAACATGATAGGCCTAATTGCTACTCTATAATATTTACCTTTTAACTTTAATGGTATCTTCTTATCACAAAGAATACCTGATGCTCCTCTCCATTTTAACCAACCAGCATTAATTCTATGCGTAACATCTCCATCAATTCTTCTATTACTCTGAAAAATTGACCCTAGGCATTTAAAACTTTCCTTTTGGAGGATGCAATGTGTGCCAATTTTAATTTCTATGTCCTCTGAGGTAACCAAATGATCAAACTTACATTCCATATATTATGTCTTTGTTCTACTAAGTCGGAGGCCTTTGCTTTCTAATGTTTCTCTCCATAGTTCCAATTTTCTCTTAACTTTTTCCTTAGACTCCTCAACTAATACAATGACATCTGCAAATAACATACACCAAGGTACTTCATCTTGAATATGTTTTGTTAACTCATCAATCACCATTATAAATAAGTATGGACTTAAAGTTGATCCTTGATGTAACCCAATATTAACTTCAAAGAAGTCTGTCATTCCTTCATGAGTCCTCACACATGTTTTTGCACCATCGTACATGTCTCTCATAAGGTTAATGTATGTCAATGGGATACCTCTTTTTTCCAAAGTTCTCTAAAGAACCTCCCTCGGTACCCTATCATAAGCTAAAAAAAAAGTTTGAAATAGATCAGACAAATATAAAGGGGCCTATATAGAAAAGAAAACATTGTGGAATAGGCTCACAACTCAGTTGTGGTTGTGGGTGCACATGATCCTTTATTTGCTGAACTAAGAAGCAGATGGAGTTTCCCGACTCTGAGGATTTACTAAATCATTCTGTTCATGCTTGTTCCCACCAAAAATAAAGGGATCAAGGTCAGAAAAAGATGGTGAAATATGTTCTGCTTATTGATGGTGATACCACAACTCTTTCAAGCTTCAATTGGCATGCAGCTGCCAGACCTCTTAGTGATACACAACAGGAAGAGAACGAACCAGATTATCAAAAACATAAAGTTGATGGATTTAAGTTTTTTTTTTCAAAACAAAAGAATGATGAACTTATGAAGGGATGACTTTTCTTTTGCTATGATAATAACAAAAAAAAGAATATAGGCTTTCAATCCCAAAATGAAAAACTATGTATCTCAAGAAATGTATATCTTTTCTCATCAGGAAAAAAATGTAATTTTGGAGAAAAACAAACAAACATGAATCTTGTGACAATGGTGATATTTTTCTAACTAGATATCTATTGATAAGTACAACCAGTTGGATAATGAATAAGGGTGAAGATGCAACATGGTAATGGTTCTTCATCATTGAATTCTTCCAAGCCATCTGAAAGGTACTCAATCTAGTAACTACTGAAAATTTGATCATGAAATAAAGAATGCATCAATGATAGATCAAACCATTAATCTTGAACCTAGATAACACAGAACTATTAGACAACAACCACTTTGTATCTTTTGAATCTTGCATATGCTTCCTATCCCCTTTTACTATCAATCATAGCCTATGATTCTTTGATCTGTCACATCAGATAGGCTACAAGTACCCACACACTTTAATAATCAAGAGAAGAATGAATAGATGTGTTCCTGTTTAAGAAGACATGAAGTAAATTCAGAGAAATACCAAGAATTTTCTTGCTGCGTAAGATGTCACCATAAATGTGATCTCCAACATAAAGAACCTACAGAAAAGCAGATGAAGAACATTAATACACTAAAACTAAGGCTGCCAACAATTGCACTGGAAAAAAGGGTACGGATAAAGAACTCCTAATAAAAAGTTCACATATGATCAAAACAAAAATGGGTAGGACAAATTAGAGGCACTAGATTAGCTGGCAAAGCAGTTTCATGTATAAAGAGGACTCAACAATATTTTCTATTTATCCCGCAAAAGCTGAGCTTTTGATGGCAAAAGAAGCACATTAACCAGATCTGACAGCAACAAACTGCTCATAACAAGTACACAGATTCAATCTAATGCAATTTAACATCATGTATCTTTCAGTTACATTGCAGTTGTTTATTTCTTTATTTATGTTCTTTCTTTCCATTTTAGGGATAACTTCACTACACTCGCTTAGGTCATAACTTAGGATAATACACTTTGATACCATGTGGTAATTTCTCAATCCAATGGATTCCACATTGCTCCAATATCACGTTAGCCTATTTTGGTTAATGTCATTTCTGACCATCCAATGTGGCTCCTATACGGCTCCCTAACTGGCCACATCAACATGTTGATGTACACAAACACCAAAGAAATGATGGGCCATTAAGAGAATTGAACTTGTGACCTTGCTCACCTAAAGATATCATCACACTGTTTAAATATCAAATGTATTTCATATATTCTTCTTTTTCTTTGAATCTATTTAGGTGGTATTGTATCTTTTTTTCTTTTTCCTCTGTTCTCTTTAACAGCCATCTGATGATGTGCCAAACAACTAGTTAACTAGTATGCATTGTAAGCTTGTGTTTACTGAGTCTTTTCTGCTTATTAACGAAGTTCAGTTTCGGTTACTGAGCATTGGCTGTTTTGAGCATTGTTGAGGTGATTCTTGTTGTGAAGTGAAACACCATTATGTGGATTGATGTAATGACTGTGAAGACAATCTCAAGGATTGGTTTAATGCACTACAGACCGACTTATTGCATGGTATTAGAGCCTTGATTGATTGTTCAAGTCTCTGAATGCACACCAAGTGAAGACTCATCCTTTCTTGCTTGCTGATATCAAGATTTTCTTAGAGGCATTCTTTTGACACGTGTGTGACGCTGGTTCCCTGGTGATCATCAATGGCTACTTAATGGCCTTCAACCGAAGCATAGAAAGCATCTCGGGATCCATGCCCCATTATGTTCTTATTTGTGGTTTCCACCTCAAAGTTAGTGTAGATCACGCTCTTTCTGCAAGGCTTGTTTTGGGGCTTCTATGTGACTCATTAACATCATCAAGGTTAGTAGTGTTGAAATTCATATCAGCACCACAGAAGATTAAAGACTGAAGGAAAGGGGCGGACCTCCAATGGAGGCCGCCCCCCCTCTTTCTCTCACTTTCTTACACACTGCCTCAAGGTCTAATACAATCTACCAGCTCTTATATAGAGAGATGTAAAACGGAATTTGACCAAAATGACTAAAATACCCCTAATACCGAAAAATTACCAAAATGCCCCTAAAGTTTCGGGCGAGTACAATAAAACATAAAACTAACACAAGGAACACTAGATAAACATATTCTTCAACCACCCCCCTCAAGTTGGGAGTGAGATATTTCGAACTCCAAACTTGTCAGAAAAACTTCATACCTATTTGCAACATTCTTCATTTGTCTTCATCACTGATATGATCTTCTACAGTTTCTTTGGCTGAAAAATATCATAGCCTTCCTGGCTTATCATCACAAGCAGCATCTCTGGCTGCACTATCAACTCAGCCTTCTTGGCTGTAACAACAACAAAGCAGTCATCCTGGTTGTCACAACAACAAAGCAGTCATCCTATCTATTACATCAACAAAGCAGCCATCCTGGTTGTCACAACAATAAAGCAGCCATCCTGGCTATCACATCAATAAAGCAGCCTGTCACATCAATAAAGCAGTCATCCTGACTGTCACAACAACAAAGCAGTCATCCTGGCTATCACAACAATAAAGCAATCATCCTGGCTGTTACATCAACAAAGCAGTCATCCTGGCAGTTACGTCAATAAAGCAGCCATCCTGGCTGTCACAACATCAAAGCAGTCCTCATGACTGCAAACTTACACAAGAATTTTTCAGTTCTCTTAAATCTTTCCTCAAACACTTGATGTTTATGATAAACATCTCTTCCTTGGTCATTTCATCGAACACTTTAAGTGCAAGTAAACTTTCTCAGCACACACACGTTTTCACAACTGAATATACCGAAATCAACGTGAATTCTGGTGTTGTATGTGGCACCCAATCACTCTTCGCACAAAACATATGTGCCCCTCAATTTCCACTGCCTGAACACATATGGCAAATAAGGCACATGACTCAGGTTCACAATGCATAGTCATACTTATGCAAACAGATTCGGCCATTCTGCTCTAAGTAGAGAGCACATGTTTAAACTTTCCAGCATGATCAGAAGGTCGACCATTCAGCATGACTCAGGTTCTCATTTGGATTGATGCACCTGGAACAGAGTTTATAATTCCTAAAGCAGCAGCTAGCTTTTCGGTGTGAATAAGCAGGCTAGTTTCCTTTTCTTCTTCCACATTATGCAAAACAGATTAACCAGCTTCCTGCTATCTTGTGCTTAAACCATCTAAGAATTTATGGATTTGTTCGGTGATCCTTATCACCAACTAAAAATAATCTTCCCAGAATCTCGACATAATAACCACCAATATTAATGCAAAAAATGGCTGCATCACTAGGAAAAACTTTTCACAGCAAAACGTGACTCCTTCCTTTTAATAACTGCAGCTTATTCTTTAAATACAGCCACCTTATTCAAATCAGCCGTCTTTCAATAACTGCAGTTCCCAACGTTTTCTTGGAAATACACAAATACACAGCAAAGCCTTTGCAACCACCATTTTTAATAACTCCAGCACTTAATTCCAGCCGCCATATGTGTTGCAGTCACCTAATGTTTTCTTGGAAATACACACATACACAGCAATGCCTTTGCAGCCACCATTGTTAATAACTCCAGCATTTAATTTCAGCCGCCATATTTATTAAATGCATCTGGTTTGACCCCGAGTGAGACATCTACTCAAATAGGGAAATAGCCTCCTTTCCATACCCATTTTGTGCATAACCAATGATTATTGAACTCTATGAAACAGTATTCCTCTTTGACGTATTATCAAAAGCTCGTCGTGCTTCCTTAATGCACCCACACTTAGCATAAGCATCAATTAGAGCAGTCTGGACAAACACATTGGTACCAGATGGTTTCGATAGAAATCCATGCATTAGTTTTCCAGTAACCAGTCTCTTTAAGCATGCCCATCAGTTCCTCTAAAGCAATTTTAATGTCTTTAAATAGCGGGTGAGAATCATCATCTGCTACAAATATATGAATAGCATTATCTACTTCAATCCAACTACAACCTGGATCTTTTTTTGACTCCCAAGCCTTCATTTTAGTTCTTAGATTTGCTACTTCTTCCAATTCATGGCATTCGGCATGAAAGTTACAGAGAAACATGTGGGCAGATGCATTATGCGGATTATGTTTTAAGACCTTGGTTGCTGCAAGTTTGCCCAATTGTACTTCATGCTAGACACGGCAAGCTGCAAGCAATATACCCCACATGGCTTCATCAGGTTCGAATGGCATCCTATCTATAACATCCTTTGCTTCATGGACATAACCAGCGCGAGCAAGAAGATCGACAAAAACTGCATAGTTTGTTGCGTCCAGAATTACTCCAAGATTTTTTTTCCATTGAATCAAAGTACTGGCAGCCTTAAGCTTTAATGATTAGTTATGCAGCCACCCAACTGCTCAATAACTATGTTCAGCTGTGACCTTTCCAAAGACTTGCTCCACTTTCTTGAGAATACGAACAGACAATTCAGTTATGCGGCCATATAAATGCAGCCAGATAAAGGAGGTAGACGTGCATGCTTTCTTGGGAATAGAACAGTTCACAGCAGCTATATGCAATCAATGTTGTATCTTCACGATAAATGCTCATCAGCTATATGCAATAAATACTTTACCTTCACAATGAATGCACAGCAACCATATGTAATAAATGCTTTTACTTCCTCGATGAATGCACAATAGCTTTATCCAACAAATGCAGCCATACTTTACCTTCACGATAAATGCTTTTACTTCCAGGATGGCTGGAGCACTCTAGCATGAATCCTTAAGTTGCCAAACAGAGCTCAAGAACTGAATCAATCTATTTTGATGAAGCAATTGAAAACATACCAGCATTCCTCTGGCATAAGATAGGAGACTGGTGATACATGTTTTGATATCACCTTGAGCTAAAAATTCCATGAAACAGGAACGCTATAATCCCAAAAGAACTGTTGAGAGTGTGATATGTGTCTGTGCTCATGCACCTTGACTATATCGCTTTTGATGACTGCCACTTGAGACCACCAGTTTTGGTGATTGTCGGCCCTTCAATGAGTTACAACAAATCTGTCACTACTTGCTACTGCTCCTAACGATCCAAATAGGCTCTGATATCATGTTGAAATTCATATCAGCACCACAGAAGATTAAAGACTGAAGGAAATGAGCGGACCTCCAATGGAGGTTGCCCCCCTCTTTCTCTCACTTTCTTACACACTGCCTCAAGGTCTAATACAATCTACCAACTCTTATATAAAGAGCTGTAAAACGGAATTTGACCAAAATGACCAAAATACCCCTAGTACCAAAAAATTATCAAAATGCCCCTAAAGTTTCGGGCGAGTACAATAAAACATAAAACTAACACAAGGAACACTAGATAAGCATATTCTTCAACAAGTAGTTTCTTTTCAAAATGGAAGGCAAAAGGAAGAGCTATATCTTCTGACGAATACCAACTATCAAACTTTGGCTCATTCGAAGGAATTATCTATCTCGAAGAAATTATGGAGATAAATAAGTGGTAATAAGGTCAACCCTGTTAAAGAGTTGTAATGTAAATGTGTCGTGTTTATAAGTTTGTGTTATGGTGTAATATCGTGTAGTAAACGTGTTATGTCTTAGTTGTAGTAGTTAATATTGATTAGGGGTAAATTAGGAATTCAAGTTAGAAGTAGTATAAATAATAGAATTAGGGTTAAGGTCATTAAGCAAGCAAGTGGCTGGACGGCTGCACTAGGGCAGTCGCAGAAGGTGTTTTGGGGCAGATTGGACAGGTTTTGTAAGTTTTTTCAATCTTGTTTAATGCATTTATTTCTTAATATGGTATTAGAGCCTATTATGCGAGAAAATACAGATTTTCTTTATTGAAAGAAAGAAGATTTTGTTGAATCATTTATCAAAAGTTATTTAGAAGGAATCCATCAAGTATTGATTGACTCTTTATGGTTGAATCAGTTTATTTGGGCACGTGAATTCCATCATTACAATAAACTTGAAGTTCCTTGATATTGATTTCATCAAATTTCCGATTTGGGCACTTGAAGAATTCCATCATCAAGGTTGAATTTCTTTGATATCGTTTTTCATTAGATTTCCGATTTGGGAAAGTGCATAAATCTATCATCAAGATTTGCCAATTAGCTATTAAACAATTCAGTTAAATCTCGATTTTCGATTTGGGAAAGTAAAGAATTTCATCATCAAGATTTGGTTGTTAATGATTCAGTTATATTCTCCCATCATCAAGTATCGGTCAACTACAAGATAGTCTATTGTGCCAGCAACATACAATTTGTTTAAGTCTTGTTATTCATACTTGTTCAGATGGGAAGTAAAGGAAAAGAAGTTGACAACCAGATGGGAATATCTGAATTTGGTACCAATAAAAAGTTAGAACATTTTAAAATCACATCTACTAAATTGGATGGCAGAAATTTCTTGGAATGGTCCAGATCAGTGGAATTGACCATTATAGCAAGGGGGAGATGGGCACACCTAATGGGACACATACAAAAACGAGATATACATGATACTCAATATCCAAGTTAGAGAAGAGAAGATGCTTTAATTTCATCCTGGTTATTTCAGTCTATGGTTCCATCGATTGCAAAAACATTTATGTTTCTTGAATCTGCTTATGATATTTGGAGTGCAATATGTGAAGCTTACTCCCGGAAAAAGAATGTTGCAAAGGAGTATGAAATATTAGAAAGAATCAGAAATTGTAAACAGAAAACTCGATACATCAGTGAATATTATGCAGATCTTCGAGGATTGTGGGATGAACTTCTATATTACACCAATATTAAGTGTTCATCATGTTACACTGAAAGAAATGCAGAACTTAAAGAAAAAAGTATTTGATTTACTGTGGGGTGTGAACTCAGAATTTGAGTCTATAAAACTCAATGTCTTAGGAAGAGATGAGTTACCTTCATTGGGAACAATGTATTCATTATTGATCAGGGAAGATGATCGAAGAAATCTTGAAAAGAACAACTTTCCTGGTACAGACCAACATGCACTTCAAATAAGAGGAGAAAACTTTAATTTTCGAGGAAGAGGATACCAAGGATGTGGACGAAGACGTGGCAGATCTAATCCTGATGGAAAAGAAAAACTCATTTGTTCTCATTGTGGTAAATCCAAACACTCAAATGAATATTATTGGGAATTACATGGGAAACCTGACTATTATAAGAACAGAAATCCCTCTGCTCATGCTGCTGAGAATTCTCCTTCAAATACAGATGGAATGCAAGAACTCATTAAGAGGATAGAAGGACTCGAAACCAGATTATCTGAAAAAGCTCAGGCATCTTCCTCTCAAGCTACAATAGCTCAGGCTACTCACTCGGTGAAGGGTAATCCCGTTTATTCTAATTCCAAAGTTTGGATTATTGATTCAGGTGCAACAGACCATATGGTAGGAGAATCGTCCTATTTTTTAGAATATAGACTTCTTCTAAAACAAGAACCTATTAAGTTGGCAAATGGTTCGTATTCTTATATGATTGGACTGGGAAGTGTACCCACTTGCTTTTCAAATTTAAAATCAGTTTACCTATGTCACATGGGTGCGGGTGCGGGTGCGGGATACGGCAAATTTCAAAAATTTTGGGTGGGGCGACACGGCTAGGGTATATAATATTATATATTATATATAATATTCAAGCTACATAAATCAATCATAATACAACTAGTATTTGCTAATTTTGGGTGCATGTAGGTATCAATTAGCAAGTTCCCTCATAGTGATTTTAAACTTACAGTGATTTTACGAGCTACAAAATATTCAAGTTATGGATTCAAAGAGTTTAAAGATCTTTTACTGGATATAACATATACTAGTATTTATGCTAGGATCCACTAGTGATGTCATACTCTTCTGTTCTATTGATCTGACAATGTTCCAGGTCTTTAAATGTGTTTGGTGACAGAGATTATTCTGTGCAAAGGCATACAGTATGGAGTCCAATTGTTCGCACCCAAAATCATTCAAGCAGCTTTATATTGTATAAAGCTATAATAGTAAGTACCCAACTTTATATTAAAGCAAAACATATAAATGGTAAAAACTACTAATTTCATCATAATACACAAATCAATCTTCATTATCCAGACCCATTTACCCGTGAGTTACAAAAAATATATATATATTTTTTTACAAATTTTTTTTTTTGGACATGCCGCACCGACACGGTGTCGCACCAGTGTCGGGGTCGACACTCCACCCCTTAGAAGTGTCTGTGTGACTTAGCAGTTTACCATGTTTCTAGCTTTCTTATAAATCTCCTTTCAGTCAGTGCTTTAACTCAGAATATGAACTTCAGTGTAACATTTTCTCCTACTGGTTGTGTATTTCAGGATATGAAGTCGAGAAAAATCTTTGGTCATGGTAGACTGCAGAGGGGCTTATATATTGTGGAAGACAAGGTTCAGGAAGAAACTCCTTTTAAAGCTTCAGCAACAACTATTCAGGATTCAGAAATTCAGCTTTGGAATTATCGTCTTGGTCACTTTCCTGTTTCAAAACTTCACTATATTTTCCCTCATATTGGAGTCAATAAACCTCTGTTTGAATATGAAGTCTGTCATCTTGGGAAACATCAAAGAGCCACTTTTCCCTTAAGTTACTCTAGAAGTTCTCCGCCTTTTGAACTCCTCCATTCAGATGTATGGGGTCCCAGTCCTGTTACCTCTTTATTTGGTCACAGATATTTTATGTCATTTATTGACGATTGTACTCGCCTTTCAATTATATATTTAATAAAATCAAAATCAAAAGTCTCTTTCATTTTTCCAATTGTTCATATGGTATAGTCCATCAAACTTCATGTTCCTGTACCCCTCAACAAAATTGGATTGTTGAAAGAAAAAATCGTCATATTCTAGAAGTGGCCAGGACACTTTTACTTTAGAGCAATGTTCCTAAACTCTATTGGGGAGAAGTTGTTCTTAGTGTTGTTCATCTGATTAATAGAATGCCTAGTTATGTTCTTGAGGGTGAAAGCCCTATGAAGTGTCTCAATAAAGAATCAAAACCTTTTCATATAATTCCCCGTATTTTTTGTTGTATTTTCTAATGGGATTGCTGAAAGAAAAAATCGTCATATTCTAGAATTGGTCAGGACACTTTTACTTCAGAGCAATGTTCCTAAACTCTATTAGGGAGAAGTTGTTCTTAGTGTTGTTCATCTGATTAATAGAATGCCTAGTTATGTTCTTGAGGGTGAAAGCCCTATGAAGTGTCTCAATAAAGAATCAAAACCTTTTCATATAATTCCCCATATTTTCGGTTGTATTTTCTAATGGGATTGCTGAAAGAAAAAATCGTCATATTCTAGAATTGGTCAGGACACTTTTACTTCAGAGCAATGTTCCTAAACTCTATTAGGGAGAAGTTGTTCTTACTGCTGTTCATCTGATTAATAGAATGCCTAGTTCTGTTCTTGAGGGTGAAAGCCCTATGAAGTGTCACAATAAAGAATCAAAGCCTTTTCATATAATTCCCCGTATTTTTGGTTGTATTTGCTTTGTACATGTTCATTCACCCAATCGAGATAAACTTAATCCTAGAGCTATAAAGTGCATCTTTCTTGGTTATTCTAACTCTCAAAAGGGTTATAAATGTTATGATCCTCTAGCAAAGAAGCTATATATGTCTATGGATGTTACCTTTATTAAAACCACCCCCTATTATTCATCTCAGGGGGAGTTAACACAAACTCCTCAGCAAAATTCTCCCTCTGTCCTACCATTAGCTCCTGATGATGCCAGAAATGAGACAGATGATACCATAAATGAGGACAGTCAACAAGAGGAGATCTTAACTTACAAGAGAGGATCAAGAAATATTATCTATTCTGAAGAGGAACAAGCCCCTAATACAAGTACCAAAGATATTTTCCCTGACTCAGATCCCCAAGAAAAAGAGGCAGAACATCTAGATATTCCTATTGCCATCCGGAAAGGTAAACGCTCTTGTGCACGGTATCCCATTTCAAATTGTATCTCATATGTGAATACAACTAAGGAATACCAACATTTTGTTATGAATGTGAGAAACACAAGATCCCTAAGAATTTTACAGAGCCAAATCAATGTCCTTTATGGAGAACTGCTACCTGGACAATCACAACATTACCTCCTGACAAAAATGTTGTAGGATGCAAATGGGTATTTACGATCTAAGTATAAGGCAGATGGAAGTATTGAAAGATCTAAAGCTAGATTGGTTGCAAAAGGATATAGCATTCATATGGTATTGACTATACTGAAACATTTGCTCCTATGGCTAAACTTACTTCTATATGGGTACTCCTCAGCTTGGCAGTTAACCTGAATTGGGATATGTGGCAGTTAGATGTTAAAAATGCTTTCTTGCAGGGAGAATTAAATGAAGAAGTGTACATGAAACTACCTCCTGGGATGTGTATAAAGACAACGGATTATAGAGTGTGCAAGCTAAACAAATCTATTTATGAATTGAAGCAATCACCTAGAGCATAGTTTGATAAATACAGTAAAGCAGTATGCAATCTTGGATATCAAAGAAGTCTCAATGATCATACTATCTTCTTCAAGAAGAGCTCAAAATTATCTATTCTTACTGTCTATGTTGATGATATTATTGTTACAGATAATGATTTTGAAGAAATATCAAGGTTGAAGAAAAATCTCCATAAACTATTTGATCTAAAAGATTTTGGTCGACTTCACTATTTCTTGGGAATAGAGATGTTGTATTCAACTCATGGTATTCTTTTAACCCAAAGGAAATATGTAATGGATCTGCTTGAGGACACACATTTGATTGACTATAAACCAAGTGATATACCTATGGAAGTGAATCAGAGATTATCCGCTGGGGATAGTGAAGAGTTTAGAGACATACATAAATATCAGACGTTAGTGGAGAAGCTTATTTACTTGACAATTACTCGTCCAGATATTACGTATGTTGTGGGAGTAGTGAGCAGATATATGCATTCACCTACGAAAAATCATATGGATGCTGTGTATAGAATCCTTAGATATCTTAAATCAACCGTAGGAATGGTCTTACTTTATTCTAGATCATCGAATTTGCATATTGAACTTTATTCTGATTCAGATTTGGCCAGTTCACGAGATGACAGAAAATCAACTACAGTATATGTTACATTACTTGGTGGTAATATTGTATCTTGGAAGAGCAAAAAGCAGACAGTGGTTGCTAGATCTATAATGGAAGCAGAATACAGAGCTATAGCGCAAGCTATGTGTGAAGAAAAATGGGTGTCCTCATTGATTAGTGAACTGGTATTTCCTTCTAATCATTCTATACATCTATATTGTGACAGTAGTGCTCCTATTCAGATGGCTTCCAATCCAGTATATCATGAAAGAATCAAGCATATAGAGATTGACTGTCGTTTCATCAGAGAGAAGATATCTAATCATGAATTCAGGCTGGAGTACGTTCAATCTTCAAAACAGTGGACTGACTTTCTAACTAAAGCTACTACCAACAGACAATTAAAGGAGACATTATCCAAGTTGGGTGTTACAAATGTCTTTCACCCAACTTGAGGGGGAGTGTTAAAGAGTTGTAATGTAAATGTGTCGTGTTTATAAGTTTGTGTTATGGTATAATATCGTGTAGTAAACGTGTTATGTCTTAGTTGTAGTAATTAATATTGATTAGGGGTAAATTAGGAATTCAAGTTAGAAGTAGTATAAATAATAGAATTAGGGTTAAGGTCATTAAGCAAGCAAGTGGCTGGACAGCTGCACTAGGGCAGTCGCAGAAGGTGTTTTGGGGCAGATTGGAGGTACATATTTTGTAAGTTTTCTCAATCTTGTTTAATGCATTTATTTCTTAATAAACCCAAGGACAACTAATAATTTTGAAATTTCTTAAATGAACAATGTGAAAGACCAAGTCAAAAATAAGGTTTGAGCACTGAATGACATCAAGGGGGTTTATGCTTACCATGACACCAATCAACCTACATGGGCTTTTGTTGAAGTCTATTAACTTTTATTGTTAATTTTTTAGTTTGGGTCGTCTGGCTCCTATTGTGATCCAATAGGAGTTGTATGTCATCTCTTTTACTTACTAGGGGTACATTAGTCTTTCAAGTAATAAACCATTATATACTAACCCTAATTGTAATCAGTTTTTAAGTGAAATAAAGAGAGAGAGTGGACGACTGCACAAGTGGAGGAGCCGACCCTCGTTTCACTTCAATGATGAAGATTTACATGTTTTTTGATATGTTTATGTTTTGGATTGTTTACCAACATGGTATCAGAGCCTAATCTCTACAATTAGGGCATTTTTTCATGATTCTATCGCCGTTCTCAAAGAGAAAAGGTGTGTAGGGCAGTATGAATCAGTTGAAGTCTACAAAAATTTGAATAAAGTCAGTTTTATCTTCAAGAATAGTCGTTACAAAAAAGAATTTCTGGAAAAAAGAAAGTAAATTTTTTTTCAGCTCTAGAAGAAATGGGTTTTTTTTATGTCGAACAAAGGTAAAATGGTAGACTGTGGAGAAAATATTATTTCAGAGAAAAGAAAAGGATTTCAAATTACAAACATCAAATTAGATGGCATAAATTACCTACAATGGGCCAGATCAATTGAATTGGTTGTTATGGTAAGGGGCGATGGGATTATTTGACTGGAGACATTCACACTCCCTACTTAATTGATCATTCCTACTCTAAATGGCGTAGAGAAAACGCCCTAATAAATACATGGCTCATCCAGTCCATGATACCATCCATTGCAAGTACCTTTATGTTTCTAGAATCAACCGAAGATATTTGGGCAATTGTTCATGATATTTACGCTAATAGGAAAATATTGCAAAGAAGAATGAATTATAAAAAGAATCCGCAAATACAGACAAGGGAAAAGATCAGTGAGTGACTACTATGCAGAACTTCATGACTTATGGGAAAAATTACAATACTACACAAAGACCAAATGTCAAAGTTACTGTAATGAAGACGACACTCTAATATAGTTGCGGAAGATCGATGAATGAATATCACTACAATGTAATTATCACGAAGCCTTAGAAAAGGCTATAGTCGAGAGCAACGAGCGCACACCAAAAGAATAATGAACACAGAGCAAACTTGAATAAATCATCTTTACTAATTAGCCATAAAAGGCTTAATCTTTACAAAGAGACTTAAGGGGAATTTATAGAGAAGAGAGAGTAATAAGAGAAAGAGGACAAAGGGAGAAGAAGAAGGGGGGTTGGCAGCAGCCAGCCCCCAACGGCTATCTGACTAGCCGTTGGGAGCTAGTGGCCTTGGCTCTGATGGCCCAGTCTGCCAGGGCCGGGCCCGAGTGACCCATTTTCTAACAGTTACATGAAAGAACAAATGAGTGAGCTTGAAAAATGAAAAGTGTTTGATCTTTTGTGGGGCATCTCATCTGAATATGAGGCAGTTAAGAATAATATTTTAAGCATAGAAAAACTTCCTTCATTAAGTACAGTATATTCCTTACTATTACGAGAAGAGTATAAAAGATGTTTAGAAAAAGAAGGAAAATAAGCCAAGAAATACATAATTTATAAGCAAAAATGTACCTAATTATTCAGGACCCCGTAGCAGAAGAGGTTATGAATGTTAGAGATCATAATGGGTCATAGAGAAGACCCGTTATTATCTATATCCATACTTTAGGTTCTTGTGGTTTCCAAAATATGTCTATGCTTACATTCAAAAATACTATTTTGTTGAGGAGTCTTAAAGCAAGAAGTTTGATGTATAATTCCAAACGTATTGAGATGGTTTTTTAAATCCTTTGACATAAACTCTCCTCCTGAATCGGATCTAAAAATCTTGATTTCATAATCAAATTTATTTTTTACAAGATTACGAAAGATAACAAAATTTTGAAATACATCAGATTTTGCTTTTAAAAGATATACCTATGTATACCTAGTAAAGTCATCTATAAAAATTACATAATAGAAAATGCCTCCTTTAGACAAAACGAGTATCGGACCCTATACATCCGAATGAATTATTTCGAAGGGTCTTGTTGTAACATGTGTTTTGTTTGAAAATGGAAGATGTTGCATTTTACCGAGAATACAATCTTTGCAAGAAAACGATTCCTTAGATTTCATTCCAAGAGGACATTGATACAATTTTTGAGCATTAAGATGTCCTAATCTCTTGTGCCATAAAAGAACATCATTTATCAAAACATTAACATATCCAATACTATGCAATTAGTCTATAATGTAAAGTCCGCCATCTCTATGGCCACGACCAATCACTTTCTTCGAGAGGCGATCCTATACAATACATCTCGTGGATGAAAAAGTTATAACACAATTTTTATCCGAAATTTGGGATACAGAAAGTAATTTCAAATTTAGTTTTGAAACAACACTAATTTTGGAAACTTCAAAATTTTTGTTTTGCAAGTCACCAATTTTATCAACATTTAATTGTGTTTCATCTGCAGTACAAATACATTATAAGGGTTTTTTAACACATGATTTTAAAATATTTTCATTACAAGATATATAAAATGGGGCACTGGAATCAAGAATCGAAGAAACAATACCTTGAACTTGTTAGTTGAAGAAGAACAAACTGCACCTATTATTGCTTTGTCTTTAATTTGAGCTTCAAGTCTTTTTATCTTTTCTTCGAGTACAACGATAGAGGATGATGATTGTTCTTCTATTATTGACACATTTCTTTTCAACTTTGGGCAATTTAGCCTTATATGTCTGGTCTCTCTACAATGGTGACAAACAATGTCTTTTCTTCCTTCTTCACTTTTGAAATGAGGAGGTCGGTAAGCCTTCATATTTGCTCTGAGTTTTGATGCGGCCAAGGCGGTGTCTCTTTAAAGTCTGCTTCATTCATTCTTGTTTCCGCCATTTGAAAATCGGTCAGAATCTCTTTTTTTGTAGGAAAAGGATTTCTATGAATGAGAGATGATCTTACCCCTTCAAATTTTTCTAGAGACTTCTTAAAAATTGGTATACAAAATCCTCATTATCTTCACATTGTCTCTCATGAAGACATTGTGTATATTTCTTTTTGTAACCATATAATTGATTCCAAACATTTGAGTATTCCCCAAAAAATTCGTTTCCCCTTTATCTCCTTGTTTAAGTGAGACCAATTTGTCTCTTAATGCCATCCTATGAGCCACATCGCTTTGAACATGGGATTTTTTAAAATATTCTCATACTTCTTTAGTGTTGGTGAAATCGACCAAAGTGTCCCTAGTATGCTCATTTACATTATTCATGAGCACCCATAAGATTGTTCTATGACCTCCTTGATATTTTTTTTTTTGCTCAAGTGTAGTATTGATAGAGGGTTCTACCTTCGAACCACTTACATAGCCCCATAATTTTTTAAAATATAAATAATTTTCCATAGATTGGCCCATGTCTTATAGTTCGAGGGTGTTAGACGAAAATTGAATCCTCCTTTATCATCCATATTTTAAGGAGAAAGAAACTAAAGAGGTAAACTTACAAAATACGGGTAGCATGCTTACCGAGGCGGTGAATAATATTTCTACGATCGCAAAATGGCTCTGATACCATGTAATGAATACAACGCTCCAATATAATTGTGAAAGATCGATGAATGAATATCACCATAATGTAATTATCAAGAAGCCTTAGAAAAGGCTATAACCGAGAGCAACGAGCGCACACCAAAAGAATAATGAACACAAAGCAAACTTGAATAAATAATCTTTATTAATTAGCCACAAAAGGCTTAATCTTTATAAAGAGACTTAAGGGGTATTTATAGAGAAGAGGGAGTAATAAGAGAGAGAGGACAAAGGGAGAAGAAGAAGGGGGGTTGGCTGCAGCCAGCCCCCAACGACTATCTGACTAGCCGTTGGGAGCTTGGGCCCCCAACGGCTAATGGCCCTAGGGGCCTTGGCCTTGACGGCCCAGTGGCCAGGGCCTGTCAGGACTGGGCCCGAGTGGCTCATTTTCTAACAGTTACATGAAGGAACAAACGAATGAGCTTGAAGAACGAAAAGTGTTTGATATTTTGTGAGACATCTTTTCTAAATATGAGACAGTTAAGAATAATATTTTCAGTAGAGAAGAACTTCCGTCATTAAGTATAATATATTTCTTACTATTACGAGAAGAGGATAGAAGATGTTTAGAAAAAGAAGGAAAAATAAGCCAAGAAATGACTGCATTTATAGGCAAAAATGTACTTAATTATTCAGGATCCCGTACAGAGGAGGTTACGCATATTAGAGATCATAATGGATCATAGAGAAGACCCGTTATTATCTATATCCATACTTTAGGTTATTGAGTTGTACTTAATCTAAGTTAGGGGTAAATTAGTCTTTCAATTTAGAATATACTTATATATATTGTGACTAGGGTTAGTGTAGGTTAAGTAGTGAGAGAAGCAAGGGGGCAGCAGTACGCCAGAAACCTACTAAGGAAGATTGAAAGGGATGCCTCCAATCTGCCATTTTCTATAAGTATGTTATTATTGATGACAACAACAACAACAACAACTAAGCCTTTTCCCATACTAGACGGGGTCGACTACATGGATTCTTTGTTTCCACAGATCTCTATCGTGTGCCATGTTAGCAGTTAACTCACAATAAGCTAGATCATTCTTTATTGTTTCTTTCCAACACTTTTGTGGTCGTCCTCTACCTCTTTTAATACTTTCCAAATTTAGTTTTTCTAACCTTCTTACAGGTTCTTCTTTTGATCTTCTTTCTATATGTCCAAACCATCTTAAACGATGTTCTCTCATTTTATCCTCTATTGGTGCCACTCCTAATTTGTTTCTAATAACCTCATTATGTATACGGTCTTTTCTTGTATGACCACTCATCCATCTCAACATCTTCATTTCTGTCACAGACATCTTTTGTACATGTTGATGATTAACTGCCCAACACTCAGAACCATAAAACATGGCAGGCCTAACTGCTGCTCTATAATATTTACCATTTAATTTTAATGGTATCTTCTTATCACAAAGAATACCTGATGCTCCTCTCCATTTTAACCAACCAGCATTAATTCTATGTGTAACATCTCCATCAATTCTTCCATCACTTTGAAAAATTGACCCTAGGTATTTAAAACTTTCCTTTTCGGGAATGCAATGTGTGCCAATTTTAATTTCTATGTCCTCTGAAGTAGCCAAATGATCAAACTTACATTCCATATATTCTGTCTTTGTTCTACTAAGTCGGAGGCCTTTGTTTTCTAATGTTTCTCTCCATAGTTCCAATTTTCTATTAACTTTTTCCTTAGACTCCTCCACTAATACAATGTCATCTGCGAATAACATACACCAAGGTACTTCATCTTGAATATGTTTTGTTAACTCATCCACCACCGTTATAAATAAGTATGGACTTAAAGTTGATCCTTGATGTAACCCAATATTAACTTCAAAGAAGTCTGTCGTTCCTTCATGAGTCCTCACACATGTTTTTGCACCATCATACATGTCTCTTATAAGGTTAATATATGTCAATGGGATACCTCTTTTTTCCAAAGTTCTCCAAAGAACCTCCCTCGGTACCCTATCATAAGCTTTTTCTAAATCAATAAATATCATGTGAAGGTCTTTCTTTTTTGCTCTAAAATGTTCCATAAGACGTCTCAAAAGGTGAATCGCTTCAATAGTAGATCTACCTGGCATAAATCCAAATTGGTTTTCTGTTGTACTTGATACTTGTCTTAACCTACATTCGATAATTCTTTCTCATAATTTCATAGTATGACTCATTAACTTGATACCTCGATAATTCGCACAATTTTGAATGTCTCCCTTGTTCTTATATACGGGTATAAGTGTACTTGCTCTCCATTCCTCGGGCATCTTTTGGTTTTTCCATATTTCATTAAATAGTCTTGTGAGCCAAGTGATTCCTATTTCTCCTAGTATTTTCCAAACTTCTATAGGAATATTATCTGGTCCTACCGATTTACCACTATTCATATGTTTAAGAGCCTCTTTGACTTCGTTCTTTTGAATACGTCGGTAGAAATTGTGGTTTATATACTTTTCTGACTTGGCTAAATCTCCTAAACTAATACTAACATCTTTATTTTCATTAAAAAGATTATAAAAATAGTTTTTCCATCTATTTCTTATATCATCATTTGCCACTAGAATTTTTTCATCCTCGTCTTTTATGCATCTAACATAATTAAGATCTTTAGTTTTCTTATCTCTAGCCCTAGCTATCCTAAAAATATCTCTTTCACTCTCTTTTGAGTTGAGTTTTTTATATAAGTCATCCCAAATCTTAGCTTTTGCTTCACTAACGGCCTTTTTTGCTTCCTTCTTTGCTTTCTTATAAGCTTCTAAAGTTTCACTAGTTTTCTTAGCATAATGTAATTTGTAACATGCCCTCTTTGCCTTGATTTTATTTTGTACTACTTCACTCCACCACCAAGCTTCTTTTTGTGCCGGTACACCTCCCTTAGATACCCCTAACACATCTTTCGCCACTTTCCTAATATGTATAGCCATATTGTTCCACATATCAGAGGGTGTACCAACATAATTCCAAACGTCTCCTTGAAGGACTTTCTGTTTAAATATATCTTCTTTCTCGCTTTTGAGGTTCCACCATTTAGTCCGAATAGCTCGATGCACTCTTTTCTTCTTTGTCCATTTTTTTATTTGTAAATCCATAACTAAAAGTCGATGTTGGGTGGTTAAGTTTTCTCCTGGAATTACCTTACAATCTTTACATATGTTATTATTGATGAATGATAAATTATTTTTATCATGGTATTAGAGCCTATAACGCACTTATATCGAGTATTTTGTGAAGAAAGAAGCTCTATGTTGAGTCACATCAGCGTGTGAAGCAATTACAGGGGCGAGGCATACCTTCACGTTATCTTGCGGTCAAACGTTACTCCAATAACGAACCAAAACAACATGTTTTAGCCTAATACTTGAGGGACATGGCACAACAACAAGCAATCACAGGGGCTAGGTAAATGGCAGCTCCTCTTAATGGAGTATGATTTAAAATTTCATCATCAAAACTCCATTAAAGGACAAGCCCTAGCCGATCATGTGGCCGAATTGCCTCTTGAAGATGCATATCCCATACTTGATGAAATGCCCGATTAAGGGATCTTTGCAAATGAATTTCAAAACCATGTTTTAGAAAATTGTTTTAATAAAGTATGGAGAATGTATTTTGATGGGGCAAAGAACCGACAAGGGGCAGGTCTGGGAATCATCCTCATATCTCCCAAGAAAGGGGAAATCCAAATTGCCATTCGACTAGATTTTTCATGCTCAAATAATGTGGCGGAATATGAAGCACTCATACAAGGCCTAAAAATTTTAAAAAATCTAGGGGCAGCATGTATTAAAGTCTTTGAAGATTCTATGCTTGTTATAATCAAGTTTTGAAAATTTGGCAAGTCAAAATGAAAAACTCATACCATACCACGAATTTGGCCACACAATTGGTCGATTCCTTCAAGTCATGCACTCTCACTCACATAAGTAGAGAGGACAACACCATAGCAGATGCCCTCTCACCCTAGGCTCATCTCTAAGAGTCGACCCCACCATGGGAACTCGATCCTTAGAAATTTGGCACTCACCCAATCCATCTACCCACGATTTGGAGATTTGCCAAAATGACCAAAATTCTGTTGAAAAACCTTGGTTTCAAGATATTAAAAACTTTTTAGAAAATGGAGGATTTTTCGAATTTGCTTCTTCTAAAGATAAAGCTTTTATTCAAAAAATTTTAACCCGATATGTGATTTTGGGTGGGGTTCTCTACAAAAAGAGTTTTATCGGCATCTTGTTGAGATGTGTGGACCTTCATGAGGCTAGGACTATAATGCATGAGTTCCACGATGGAGAATGTGGAGGCCATGTCAATGCAAATATGATGGTCATGAAAATACTTAGGGTCGGTTATTTTTGGTCCACCCTTAAGCAAGATTGCCATGATCATGTTACGAATTGTCATTAATGTCAAGTGCATGGACATGCCATTCATATCCCACCGTCCACCTTCCATTCCATTATGAGCCCGTAGCCCTTCACCATGTGAGCATTTGACATCATAGGACCCATCTCCCCAATTGCATCGAATGGACATAGGTTGATCTTAGGAGCCACCAAATATTTTTCTAAATGGGTTGAAGTTGCTTCCTTGGCTAGTCTCCAAGGACAACATGTAGTGGCATTACAACAACAACAACAACTAAGCCTTTTCCCATACTAGACGGGGTCGGTTACATGGATTCTTTGTTTCCACAGATCCCTATCGTGTGCCATGTTAGCATATAACTCCCAATAAGCTAGATCATTCTTTATTGTTTCTTTCCAACACTTTTGCGGTCGTCCTCTACCTTTTTTAATACTTTCCAAATTTAGTTTTTCTAACCTTCTTACATGATCTTCTTTTGATCTTCTTTCTATATATCCAAACCATCTTATACGATGTTCTCTCATTTTATCCTCTATTGGTGCCACTCTTAATTTGTTTCTAATAACCTCATTATGTATATGGTCTTTTCTTGTATGACCACTCATCCATCTCAACATCTCCATTTTAACCAACTAATTCTATGTGTAACATCTCCATCAATTCTTCCATCACTTTGAAAAATTGACCCTAAGTATTTAAAACTTTCCTTTAGGGGAATGCAATGTGTGTGTCCTCTGAAGTAACCAAATGATCAAACTTACATTCCATATATTCTGTCTTTGTTCTACTAAGTCAGAGGCCTTTGTTTTCTAATGTTTCTCTCCATAGTTCCAATTTTCTATTAACTTTTTCCTTAGACTCCTCCACTAATACAATGTCATCTGCAAATAACATACACAAGGTACTTCATCTTGAATATGTTTTGTTAACTCATCCATCACCATTATAAATAAGTATGGACCTAAAGTTGATCCTTGATGTAACCCAATATTAACTTCAAAGAAATCTGTCGTTCCTTCATGAGTCCTCACACATGTTTTTGCACCATCATACATGTCTCTTATAAGGTTAATATATGTCAATGGGATACCTCTTTTTTCCAAAGTTCTGCAAAGAACCTCCCTCGGTACCCTATCATAAGCTTTTTCTAGATCAATAAATATCATGTGAAGGTCTTTCTTTTTTGCTCTAAAATATTCCATAAGACATCTCAAAAGGTGAATCGCTTCAATAGTAGATCTGCCTGACATGAATCCAAATTGGTTCTCTGTTGTACTTGATACTTGTCTTAACCTACATTCGATAATTCTTTCCCATAATTTCATAGTATGACTCATTAACTTGATACCTCAATAATTCGCACAATTTTAAATGTCTCCCTCGTTCTTATATATGAGTATAAGTGTACTTACTCTCCATTCCTCGGGCATCTTTTGGTTTTTCCATATTTCACTAAATAGTCGTGTGAGCCAAGTGATTCCTATTTCTCCTAGTATTTTCCGAACTTCTATTGGAATATTATCTGGTCCTACCGATTTACCACCCTTCATATGTTTAAGAGCCTCTCTGACTTTATTCTTTTGAATACGTCGGTAGAAATTGTGGTTTATATACTTTTCTGACTTGGCTAAATCTCCTAAACTAATACTAACATCTTTATTTTCAATAAAAAGATTATAAAAATAGTTTTTCCATCTATTTCTTATATCATCATTTGCCACTAGAATTTTTTCATCATCGTCTTTTATGCATCAAACATAATTAAGATCTTTAGTTTTCTTATCTCTAGCCCTAGCTATCCAAAAAATATCTCTTTCACCCTCTTTTAAGTTGAGTTTTTTATATAAGTCCTCCCAAATCTTAGCTTTTGCTTCACTAACGGTCTTTTTCGCTTCCTTCTTTGCTTTCTTATAAGCTTCTAAAGTTTCACTAGTTTTCTTGGCA
The DNA here is from genome assembly GCA_036023115.1 of Brasenia schreberi. Taxonomy (NCBI): domain Eukaryota; kingdom Viridiplantae; phylum Streptophyta; class Magnoliopsida; order Nymphaeales; family Cabombaceae; genus Brasenia; species Brasenia schreberi. Next base: position 24,005,214 of record JAYKKT010000080.1, read on the forward strand.
TAATGTAATTTGTAACATGCCCTCTTTGCCTTGATTTTATTTTGTACTACTTCACTCCACCACAAAGCTTCTTTTTGTGCCGGTACACCTCCCTTAGATACCCCTAACACATCTTTCGCCACTTTCCTAATATGTATAGCCATATTGTTCCACATATCACAGGGTGTGCCAACATAATTCCAAACATCTCCTTGAAGGACTTTCTGTTTAAAAATATCTTCTTTCTCGCTTTTGAGGTTCCACCATTTAGTCTGAATAGCTCGATGCACTCTTTTCTTCTTTGTCCATTTTTTTATTTGTAAATCCATAACTAAAAGTCGATGTTGGGTGGTTAAGCTTTCTCCTGGAATTACCTTACAATCTTTACAACACGCTCTATCTTTTTTTATACAAATAAAGTAATCAATTTGTGTTTGTGATAAGCCACTCTTATAAGTAATTAAATGTTCATCTCGTTTTTTGAAGATTGTATTGACTATAAAGAGATCAAATGCCATAGCAAAATTTAAAATCTCTCTACCTTCCTCATTTATATCCCCAAAACCAAAGTTTTCATGATTACCTTGATATCCAAATGCCTCTTTACCGACATGTTCATTTAAGTCTCCTCTAAAAAATCACCTCGGGCGGCAATGTAGCGGGACTAACTTCTTTACCCACACCCGTCCATGATGTGGGAACCCTCTCTGCAATTGATTCACTACATTCGGGCGAAAATGAAGTGGCCCTTGCTTACATCTTATTGCATTCGGGCTCTGCAGCACGTCGCTAGGCGAGGACGCCCCAAAGCAATCCTCGTAATTTTTGTAATCCATGTTATAAAAATCCGACGAAGTTTTATGCTGGCTGTCGGAAGCCTAACACAACCTTCCTCCTTTATCCGGGCTTGGAACCGGCAATGCAAGGGTGATCCCTTACATGGGCGGAGTTGACAACATGTAGTGGCATTCATTAAGAAAAATATTTTGGCCTGATTTGGAGTTCCAAGAGACCTAGTGTCGGATAATGGCACCTCTTTTAAGAATGAGAAGATGAAAAAGTTATGTAATACCTATGGCATAACTCAACACTTCTCATCGCCCTACTACTCTCAAGGCAACGGCAAAGTCGAAGCCACAAACAAAACCCTCATAAGCATCATTGAGAAAACCTTAGAGAAGGGTAGGACATGGCATGAGAAGCTTGATGAAGCCTTATGAGCTTATACAACTTTCATCCGAACACCCACAAATGCCACACCATTCGAGTTGGTCTATGGTACAAATGTCATACTCCCCATTCATACCAAATTGCATTCATTTCATACATCACTTGCACTCGACCTACCCATAGAGACTTTACAACATGCTAGAATGGCTGAGCTTGACCTATTGGATAAGAAAAGGCTCCTTGCCATGGATCATGCACATGCATACCGGCAAAGGATAGCTCGACATTATGAAAAGCATATGAAAGCTCGCCACTTCAAAGTGGGAGACCTTGTATTGAAAATCATCCACCATCGTCACCCACATCCACTTGGAAAGTGGTGGCCCAAATGGGATGGTCCCTATGTTGTAAGGGGAACAACCACGAATAATGCATATTGGTTGATTGATGTTGAGGGCAGAAATTTAGTAGACCCTATAAATGCTCAATACTTGAAAAACTATGATGTATAGGGTCTATGTAAAATTCTTTCGAAAATATTTTAAAATGGGTCTCCTTTGATTTTCTTGAAAGAAGGATCAAGATGGATTGTATGGTCCTAAATGAGAGAATCGATGCTTTATGAACAGTAGAGTTTTCAAAATCATTTGGTAACATTTCAAAAATCTTTGCTTACAAAATGAAGCCTAGTTCAAAATAGCAAAATATTTTCAAATGGTAGATGCTATTAGGAAATGGGATGATCTTGGTTGAATCGAGTAGCCAAAGGGATAAGTTTCCCCCAATTTTACTTCTCTCCCAAAAAGGAAATTTGGCAAAAATCCAAAGAAAAAGAGAATACAAAAACTCCTCCATAAAGAGGTCTTCCTTTCAAATAGAAAGAGAGAATACAAAAATTCCTCCGAAAAAGGTCTTCTGTTTGAATGAAAAAAAAGAAAAAAGAAAAGAGAATATAAAAAAATCCTCGAAAAAGAAAAAGGGAGGTCTTCCCGTTGATAGAAAAGAAAAAGTCAAAGCCCAAAAAGAGCAATTTTCCATCTCTTTACCTTAAACCACGGTACGCTTCAGAAGGGATCATGGTAACTCTTTCCCAAATCCCTACAACTTATCCCAATGTTGAAAGGTTTATCCATGAAAATAAAGTAGGAATAAAATCTACTTATTTGGATTTCATTTTGTTTGAGGAATAGACTTTGTTATGTGGGAAATGGAATTTTGAAATGTTTTCTAAAATTTTCTATAAAACCTCTGCTAAGTAGTGGGTATTGAAACCCAAATGAGGGGAAATATGAAAAATCGAAAGTCCTTTTGATAGAAACTAAAAGGGGTTCCCTTTGAAAACAAATTTTGAAAACCCGAAATGTCAAACGACATGGGATTGTCTTACTTGGGACAGCCGGCCTTCATAGGCTTCTCTTGAACCTCATTCATTTTATAAAAGAGTCTCTAAACCTCACACTTCATTTGCATCACACACCCCAACATCCAAGGTCGGCCAGGCATGATCATATTTAGGACTAGCACTTGTTGGAAACTGAATGATGGTTCAATTACAAGTTGTGTCAGTTTGTATTTCAGTCTTGTTTGATTTCGCTTTGTATTTAAAGTTTAATTAGAAGTCTGGGTTCTAATGGATCAGCCCTGATCCATTCGGAATCGGGTCCTTTAAGTAGGGGTATTAATGTCTTTCAACTTAGATTAGTAATTAGTATAAAAGCAGGGTTTGTAATTAGTTTTTAAACCAAGTAATGAAATAAGAAAATGAGGGAGGTGGCAGCCACGTATGGGCCGAATTGCACCTCAGATTTATTCTTCATATGTTGTTTATGAAATTTGATCATTGTTCTTCGATATTGCCTCTCGATTCAACATGGTATTAGAGCGGGATTGGGCATTTATCGAAATCAGCGGAGCAGAAGACATCGTGTAAATCGATCTCCTCTTGTGGAGGCAGATAAAGAAGAAAAGTAGGAAGAAAAAGGAGGTATTTAATCAGTTTTTCCTTGAGTTTCAGATTGAAGTCGACAAGTCCTGTGGTAGACAAAATAACGTAAAAAGAAAATAGAAGCGTGGGTCCTAAATTGGATTACAAAGTCAGACGTTATAAGAGTAAGGCAGATTTTTTGGTAAGGCAGATTTTCTTCATGTTATGCGTGCAGCATAGTGGTGCGCAAAACTTTGTGATACACGTGATCATGTTTGAGACAAACCTAGCACAGGTATTAATCTGCCTATAAAAAATAAATAAAGTAATCAATTTGTGTTTATGATAAGCCACCATTTAGTCTGAATGTCTCTGTAATTTATTCACTATATTCGAGTGGCAATATAGTGGGACTAACTTCTTTACCCACACCTGTCCATGACGTGGAAACCCTCTCTGCAATTGATTCACTACATCTGGGCGAAAATGTAGTGGCCTTTGCTTACTATTCTTTACATTCGGGCTATACAGTGTGTCGCTAGGCGGGGACGCGCTAAAGCAATTATCATAATTTGTGTAATATATGGTATAAAAATTCGACAAATTTTATATCCGTTACATGGGCGGAGTTAAAAGATTACTTAATAAAATATAGGAAAAACGAAGAGATTCCTGAGAAACAGACAAAGAGTACAATTATACTCATATATAAAAATAAAAGACATTCAAAATTATGCAAATTATTAAAGTATCAAGTTAACGAGCCATACTATGAAATTATGAGAAAAAATTATTGAATGTAGATTAAGACAAATATCAAATACAATATAGAACCAATTTGGATTTATGGAGGAGTAGATCTACATGACAGTTGGGGGGAGCGGTCGCCCTCAAAAATTTTAGAAGGTTTGAAATTTTTATAAAAATTTGAAAACTGACCCGCGAATTGTTTTTTAAAAAGTAGGTAATATGTAAAATATGAAAAGTTTAAAACCTATATTGATATTTTCCAATGGATTCATATTTGATTTTAAGAAAACCAAATATGATTCGTCCAATCAGATCCAAACAAATCTGTTGCCCTAATTCCTCTCTCTCTCTCTGAGATTGGGAACGACTGAATGACGATCCCCTTCGGCGGTCAGGCATCCGCTCGAGACTCAAGTCCAACTCCAAGACTACCGCTGTGGTGTTGCCACCACAACTTCCTCATTCAATCCACCTCACGCAACCACTAGTAATAGGCTAATCTAATAGCCATCAAACTCCCTTTCTCTCTAGGATTTTTGTTGCAATCTTCCCTTGCACATCATCGGTTTTGGTCTCCACTTTGTTGGCTTATGGTTTCATTCTTTGACCTTTGAGATAGGTTCTTCACCAACAAACTCAACTTTAGTTCCACCATCAATATGATGTTCCCCATTCATAGGTTCAACGTTTTCAGATTTGAGACGCAAAGATGAGATTATAGGGTTGTCGGTTGTGCTTAATGTACCCATGGGACTAATGGTAGTAATAGTAGAAGCAATGCCATCTGCATTATTTCCATAAACGATTCTTGGTTTGTGGCAGCTGCAATAATGAATTCTCTAAAATCATTTATTGAACCCTTAGGTGTGGTGGATATTGCAATGTTATTTTCAAAATTATGTGGAAGGAGTCACTTTGCCTCAGTCGGTAACAAAATTATTCAAAGCGACTTCTTTCGTTTCAGAACAGGGAGATTCCACATTGTTGTTGTTCACTTCTGATCCCAATAAGTGATGTTTTTCTCCTTTTCAATGTCGACTTGGGCAATTCAAAGGCAATATATTTTGAAAGACTCTCCAAAAGAAACCACATATAAAAACTGAAGGTGGCCCTTTTACTCATCAAGTACTTTCCTATAGATGATATAATGTTCCATCTCTCTTAATATTCCAGATTTAGATTTAGATTGTTTGGTGTATATGTGTTTATGCATTTGCAATGAAGGAGACGTATGGAGACAAACACTTCTAATAGGGCGCAACTGCTGCTGTGCCCACTTGAGAGACTCCAAGACCCATTACTTGAAATTTCGTTGTTGGACTCATCACAAATATACTTTTAACTAAAATTTTAATTTAGAGATGATTTGACACTACACTTGATAGAGTATTAACCAAATATTTATGACTATGTCAAGAATAATATTATGAGCAGAGAAGAACTTCTCTCATTAAGTACAGTTTACTCTCTATTACTACGAGAAAAAGACAGGAAACAGTTAGAGAAAGAAACCAAGGTCAGTTCTGACAATACTGCTTTTATGGGAATAAATAATTCTACTCCTCAATTTTCTCGTGGGAGAGGAGGTTATGGACATGGACGTGGTAGGGGTAGGCCTTCACTTACCCCTGAGGAAAAAAATAAATTAACCTGCTCCCATTGTGGAAAATCGAGACATACTAAAGATACTTGATGGGAAATAGTGGGCAGACCTACTTACTTTCAGAATAAGACTAATAAGGCTTACTTTAGTGGTGATCAGAGTGGCGCAGACACATAGAGGGCCCAATCGGGTGATAACCAAAATACTAATCACAGTGCTATATCTTTGGCAAATATCAAGAAAGAAATTGAGTTACTTAAATCTCGCCTAGTTGATGCAAATTGTCCATCCACATCATCTCACAATGATTCTCAAGCAACAATGGCTTATCCATTTTCATTTATGGCTGAGGGCAATGTTAGTGTTTCTCACTCCCGAATTTGGGTCATTGATTCTGGTGCAACTGATCATATGGTCAATAGAAGAGATTACTTTGATAAGTATGAGTTAACCCATTAACAGATCAATATCAGACTAGCAAATGACTCACATACTCCTATTGTTGAGAAAGGAAGTATTATTACGCCATTTGGTGTACTACAGAATGTTCTTCATGTTCCTCATATTTCAGTTAATCTGTTATCAGTTTTTGCCATGACTAAAGATCTGAAATGTCGTATAATTTTTGAATCTACTGGATGTCTCTTTTAGGAACTCAGGACGGGGAGGATCTTTGGTCGAGATAGTTTGAGAAGAGGTCTCTACTTATGCGAGGAACATAACGGCGTGACTATGCAATTATCTGTCATCACAGAGAACCAGAAAGAAGATATATCTCAATGATACCGAAGACTAGGACATTTACCTCTCTCTAAGATTAGAATGTTATTACCAGAGTTTAGTCATTCTAATGATTTTGATTTGAATTGTAAAACTTGTCAAAAAGCTAAACATTACCGTGGTTTTTTCCTTTGAGTGAAGAAAGATTTCAACTCCTTTTGACATTATTCATTCTGACATTTGGGGACCTTGTTCTATAATTTCATTGCATGGATACAAGTATTTTATATCATTTATTGATGATTGCACTAGATTCACCATGCTATATCTTATGAAGACTAAGGATAAGATAAAAAATATTCTTCCAATATACTGTCAGTTTGTGCAAAGTCAGTTCCAACATAAGATCAAAGTTTTCCGTAGTGATAATGGTGGTGAATTTATGTCACAATCACTTCACTCATATTTTCTAGATCATGGGATTCTACATCAAACTTCTTTTGCTTATTCTCCTCAACAAAATGGGGTCTCTGAAAAGAAGAACCGACACATTCTAGAGGTGGCTAGTGTTGATTTTATGCACTCAAACAAACATTTTATTCCTTGACGAAGACTGGAACCAAAGTAGATTACAAGAGGATGCAAGTCGGCGCCATAGGCAGCCGTCCCTTGCACTCCTGCTGTCCACGATTTTTGTTAACTACACCTAACCCTAATTACAAGACTCTTTAAATACTGCTAATCTAACTTAAAAGACTACTTTACCCCTAATAAGTAAATAATAAAGTTTAGGTTATATAGGCTGTACACTCCCAAAACTGACTCATAATACTAGGAACTATACAATCACAATCCCTCTAGCTAGGATAGTCAACTATCTAACATATCTTTTCTATTTACAAATAAATCTTTCCATATTTAACACCCCCCCTCAAGTTGGTGCATAGATATTGATCATGCCCGACTTGTCAGTAGATTCAAACTTTGGCTGAGAAATGGCCCTTAGTAAATGATATCAGCAAGTTTGTTGCTGTCCCACATGTCAAAGTGCATACAACAAGATTCCATTGTTGAACCTTTTTCTTTATTAAAGTGACTAACAAATTTCTTCAATATGCTTTGTATGATCGTGCATGGACAAGACGGGATTAGAAGCAATATGAATGGCAGATTTGATTGTCACACCACAATAGTCTCATAGAGCACTTACAACATCTAATCTCCAATCTCACTCAAGAAGATCTTTTAATCCACACCATACTTGGCACAAACTAGCATTGGGCCATGGCCCTATACTCGACTTCGGTGACTAGCTCCGAGCAACAACGTTTTCCGCTTCTTACTTTCGCCAAGTAACCCGGTTACCTCCATACAGAAAACACAATAACCCGGAAGTAGATCTCCTATCACTAGTGGGAGAACCAGCCTGATCTGCATCGTGAAGAACCCCCTCTATCATTTCCTATTGATGTCACATGCATCTCCATATAACAATACCCCACTGGTGAGCACTCTTGTGATACACTCAGAATCTTGAAGATCTGCCTCCCAGATGAGTGGTTATGGTGAGATGCATGTACTGAACTGACACAACACTAACCGACAGAAGGCAATATCAGGCCGAGTAACCGGGAGGTAGTAAATGGCTTGCCAACTAAGGCGTCTGATATCGTTACCTCGGGTCAATGCATAACATCTCCTTTTTTTCTCGATAAGACTTCGACCTTAGGAACCATAGGCGTTATCAACAGTTGGTGGCTCCGAGTATTTCCGTCTGTCTCTTCCTAGTAAATCAAGAACATGCTTTCCATAAGAGATACATAAATTCCCATCTTCGACCTTCCCATCACTTCCATACCTAAGAAAGTAGCGTCAAAGCACCCAAGTCTTTAATTTCCGAAATCGTGTTTGAAGCAAGGTCCTGGCCTTGACACATTCCTAATCTCGTCTTATCACCAAAGAGTCGGAATTATATACGTCCACGTATACACTTACCAAGAAATTACAGCCACTTGTTCGTGTGTTTCGACAAGCTTACCGAATGATCAAAAGTATCAGAGTGACTATATCGGCTTCTTTCTTAGCAAGGAAACTTGACTAAATCGCCCAAACCAAGGACGTGGAGCTTGCTTTGAGACCATATAAGCAATTTCTTTAATCTTACAAACTTTACCATTCTCCCCCGAGCAACAAACCCCGGAGGTTGCTCCATATACCTCCTCCCGCAGTCGCCATGGAGAAAGGCATTCTTGACATCAAGTTGGTGCAAAGGCCAAAGGATGACTAGCCGCAAGAGATATAAAGATACGAATAGAGGCAAGTTTAGCAACAGGAGAGAACAAATGTAATAATCAATGCCATAAACTTGAGCATAACCCCTTAGCAACAAGGCGATGCTTAAACGAGCCACAGCCATCAGCTTTATACTTTACAGAAAATACCCACTTACATCCCACTGGTTTTCGTCCTGCAGGCAGATTTGTTAGTTTCCATGTGTTGTTTCTTACAAGGGCTGCAATTTCGTCTTCCATTGCTGTTTTCCACTGTGGGTGATGTCTTGCTTCTTCATATGTTCTTGGTACAAGAGTAGAGTCTGCATTCATAACAAACACTTGATATTCTCTGGGATAATTAGAGTAAGATACCATTTTCTCTAAAGGATATCGCGCTGTTGTTCGTTTTCCTTTTCTGACAGCAATAGGCAAGTCATCCAATCTATCATTTGAGTATCGAGAGGCTTCCTGAATTTGATGGGGAATTGATTCTGGAATGGAATTATGATCAGAAATAATTGATATCTGAGGGGCAACAACCTTCCTCTCCCCTCTGGTATACACTTTTATATTTTCTGCTTGAGAGGATGGTATCTCTTCCTCTTCGTCATCACATATAGGATGTTCTTCAACTGGTGGAAGTGGCGTGACATAGGGAGTCTGCATCGATGAATGGTCAATCTCTGATGACTTGTAAAATGAAGTATCTTCATGAAATGTAACATCCATCGTAACATATAATTTTCTTCTGAGTGGATCATAACATTTATACCCTTTTTGGGTGGAAGAGTAACCCAAAAAGATACATTTAACAGATCTAGCATCTAACTTATCCCTCAATCCACGATGAACATGTACAAAACAAGTGCAACCGAATACTCTTGGGAGCAAATGAAACTGTTTCTGAGGACATAATAAATGAAATGGAGTATCACCTTGGAGAACACTTGTAGGCATGCGATCAGGAAGACTGCAGTCAAAACCACTTCACCCCAATAGTATTTAGGTGCATTACATCCAATGAGAAGTGTCCTTGCCACTTCTAGTATATGTCTATTCTTTCTCTCTGCAACTCCATTCTGTTGTGGAGAATAGGCGCATGAAGTCTGATGTAAGATTCCCTGTGCTAGAAAGTAAGAATTAAGAGATTGAGACATAAACTCACCCCCATTATCGCTGCGGAAAATTCTTATAACACGTTGAAATTGAGTGTGTACAAATTGGCAGTATATTGGGAGAATATTCTTCACTTCATCTTTGGTTTTCATAAGATATATCATTGTGAATCTAGTGCAGTCATCAATAAAGGAAACAAAGTACTTATATCCATGAACAGACATAATAGAGCAAGGACCCCAAAAATCTGAATGAACAATCTCAAACGGAATAATAGATCTGTCTTCACTTAAAGGGAAAGAAACACGATGGTGCTTGGCCTTCTGGCAAGTCTCACAACTTAAAAACAAATTATTACAATCCTTAAATTTAGGTAGTAACATTCTAAGCTTAGATAACGGTAAATGTCCCCGTCTTTGATGCCATCGAGATACATCCTCTTTCTGTTCTCTGGTGCACACGCTCGATTGTAGTGCTGCTCCTTTATGATCTTCACAGAAATATAGGCCTCTTCTCACTCTACCCTGACCAAAGATCCTCCCCGTCTGCACCTCCTGAAAGTAACATCCAGTAGAATCAAATATTATACTACATTTTTTATCTCGAGTCATAGCAAAAACAGATAATAAGTTGACTGAGATATTTGGAACATGCAGAACATTCTGTAAGATACCAAACGAAGTAGTAATACTCCCTTTTCCAGCTATAGGAGTATAGGAGCCATCTGCAAGTTTGATATTAAGACTGCCTTGAGACAATTCATAATCATCAAAAAAGGTTCTTTGACTGACCATATGATCTGTTGCACAGGAATCAATAACCCAAACTCTTGAAGAAGGAGAGCTAATATTACCCTATGTCAAGAAAGAGAAAGGATATGCAACCGTGGCCTGAGGATCACTGTGGGAGGATGTAGAAGCAGATTGTGAGTCAGTTAATCTTGCTTTAAGAAGTTCAATTTCTTTCTTCATGTCCGCTAACGAGGTTGTATTATCATCATTCCTTGGTCTTTCTGTCTGATCACTGCTAAAGTAAGCCCTGTTGGATTGATTTTGATTCTGAAACTGAGTAGGTACTCCAACTAATTTCCAACATGTCTCCTTCGTATGGCGTGATTTTCCACAATGTGAACAGAGTAACTTGTCCTTGTCTTCAGAAGTGATCCCAGATCTGCCTCTACCTCGTCCATAACCTCCTCTCCCCCTAGGAAACGTGGGAGTAGATGTACCTTTTCCTACGAATGCTGAAGTCTCTGATATGTTCACTTTGGTCTTCTTTTCTAGTTGTTTTTTGTCCTCTTCACGAAGTAGGAGAGAATATACTGTGCTCAAGGTTGGGAGCTCCTCTCGACTGAGAATATTATTCTTAACTGCCTCATATTCAGAAGAAATTCCCCAAAGAAGATCAAATACCTTTCGTTCCTCAAATTCTTCATTACGCTCAAGTGTGCAGTTCTGGCATTTGGTTTTGGAATAGAATTGTAATTCCTCCCACAAACCTCTGAGTTCTGCATAGTACTCACTGATAGTTCTTCCTCCCTGTCTGCACTTCCTAATCTTTTCTATAAGATCATACTTCTTTGCAATGTTTTTCCTCTGAGCATAAGCCTCCTATACTGCTAACCATATCTCTCTGGCTGTTTCGAAGAACATAAAGGTACTCCCAATGGAAGGTAACATAGACTGAAGCAACCAAGCACTCACCAGTGCATTTTCTTTTCTCCATCTAGAATAAAGAGGATCTGTACTTGAGGGTTGAGTTACTTCACCAGTTAAGTAATCCCAACGACCCCTGGCCATGATAGCCAATTCAATTGAACGGGCCCATTGAAGATAATTTTTTCCATCCAGCTTCAAATTTGTAATTTGAAATGAGTCACCTTTGTCTATAGAACTCTGGTCATTTCCATTAGCCATCTTTGTTCTTTCCATTTAGATGAGAAGACCGTTGAAAAAACAAATACTTTTTTCCTTCTTTTTTTGTCACATATGCCGTGTGCACTCTTTGCACACAATCTGGTCCTCGTAAAAGAAACAAACACGATTTAGCTTTCTAACGATCTTAAGTAGAGCAGCTGATTGACTGTTCTTCAAGCAAGCAAATCAGTAATAAAAACAAAGGCAAAACGTGTTCCACCTCGTTGCCTCTCAACACCCTCAATAAGCATGTTCAAACAAACTGTGCTCCTTCAAACGCACGAAGAATAGTGTGTAAGATATCTGGCCAGCAATATACTTGCAATACCCTTTACACAGCACTTCTCTATTTTGGAGAGAAAATGAACAAAAAACGATAAACAAAAAATCTGTCACCTGGGATCGTTCTTGGCACTGTTTTTCCTCAACTTTCCCGTGATCATCTTAGGCGAGAAATAGCCTTGATAGGCTCTGATACCATGTTGATTTTATGCACTCAAACAAATATTTTATTCCTTGACGAAGACTGGAACCAAAGGAGATTACAAGAGGATGCAAGTCGGCGCCATAGGCAGCCGTCCCTTGCACTCCTGCTGTCCACGATTTTTGTTAACTACACCTAACCCTAATTACAAGACTCTTTAAATACTGCTAATCTAACTTAAAAGACTACTTTACCCCTAATAAGTAAATAATAAAGTTTGGGTCCCAATGGATCAGAATCTGATCCACTGGGATCCAAATCATACACGACTATTGTATACATAAAAAAACGCAGATTACAACCTATACTCTAACACTAAGTCAACTTGGTTTTTCACAACAGCTAGAACCTTGTTAATTGGAGGTAATGTTCCTACGTATTACTGGGGAGAATAAACCGCATGCCTAGCAGAGTTCTTAATGGTGACACTCCTGTTCACCTATTATTTCTCTCTTAGAAATAGTTTCATCTACTTCTCAGAGTATTTGGATGTACTTGCTTTGTTCATATTCATCAGGGCTTTCGTGATAAACTAGATGCAAGATCAATTAAATGCATTTTCTTGGGATACTCCTCTTCTCAAAAAGGATACAAATGTTATGATCCTCTCATAAAGAAAGTTTATGTTACAATGGATGTCACTTTCATGAAAATTCACCATTCTATAATGCACCAGAAGATCTTCCTTCAGACATCCAATCTCAGAAGGTGATACCGCTTCCACTAGTTGAGATCCAATCAAGGGAAGATAGGGAAGAGGAGGAGAAGAAATGGCAGGTATATACCAGAGGTGAAAGAGAGGTTCTTTTTCTACAACAACCCACTACCCAGAATCAAAATTCTCTTCCAGAAGCAGATTTGTCTCCATCACGGGTAACATCATCTCGGTCAGAGAGTGAATTGAGTGATTTACCTATTGCCCTTCGTAAGGAAAAACGTCAAGTTGCAAAATATTCAATGGAAAGTAATTATCCCACATAATATCAAGTGTTTATTACAAATGCAGAGAATACCTATATTCCTAGAACATTTGAAGAGGCTCAATTGCACCCAAGATGGAAGGTGGCTATGGAAGAAGAGATTGCGACACTTGAACGAAATGAGACATAGGAACTAGTGGACCTACCGGATGTAAAGAATGCATTTCTTCATGTGATCGATTTGATAGAAGATATTTATATGACTCCCCCTCCGGGTCTTTTTCATCATCTAAAGGTGTGTGCAAGCTCAAACGATCCTTATATGGTTTGAAACAGGCTCCCGAGCATGGTATGAGAAATTTCGTCTCTACTCTTCTTGGGTTTTCCTTTACTCAAAGTCAATATGACTCATCTTTGTTCATTCATCGCACGCCTATCTTGGTATTGTTCTTCTTATTCTCTATGTTGATGATATAATTGATCTTAAGAGGAGACTGAGCAACTTATTTGACTTAAAGGATTTGGGAAAATTATATTATTTTTTGGGAATAGAGGTGATACACAAAAATGATCATTTATTTCTAAGTCAAAGGAAATACATTCTGGATTTACTGAGAGAAACAAAAATGGAGAATTGCAGAGTATGTTCTACACCCATGGAAGCTGAGAAGGAGATCTCACAGGATTTGTCAAAACCTTATGAAGATATGGGTGGATATCAGAAATTAGTGGGAAAGTTTATCTATGTCACCGTTACAAGACCTGATATCAGTTTTGCAGTTGGTTATGTCAGTAGATGGATGCATGCCCCATCAAAACAAAATACAGTATTCCATATTATTAGATACTTGAAATCAACTATTACACATGGTTTACTATATGCTCTACATAGTACCCTTGATATACAAATTTATTCAGACGATGATTGGGCAGGTTCAAAAGCAGATAGAAAGTCAACTTCAGGGTATGTAGTTTGTCTTGGAGGTAACATTGTATCCTGAAAAAGTAAAAAGCAAACAGTTGTAGCTAGATCGAGTGCTGAAGCAGAGTATAGGGCAATTGCATCAGGAATGTGTGAAGGTTTGTGGATTATTCACTCCTTATAGAGATCAGGTTGAGAGTAGACACTCCAATTGATTTCTTTACTAACAACAAAGCAGCTCTGCAGATTGCAATGAATCCAGTCTTCCATGAAAGGACCAAACACATTGAAGTAGACTACCACTTTATCAGAGAAAAGATTTCCCAAGGGTTATTCAATCTTACTCATGTGACTTCTGGAAACCAATTAGCTGATATTCTTATAAAGGCAGTTTCAGTTAATGGATTCAAAAGAGCACTTATCAAGCTTGGCATCTCGAGTCCTGCAGACCCAATTTGAGGGGGCGTGTTGGAAACTGAACGATGTTCAGTTACAAGTTGTGTCAATTTGTATTTCAATCTTTTTTTATTTCGCTTTATATTTAAAGTTTAATTAGAAGTCTGGGTCCCAACGGATCAGTCCCTGATCCATTCGGAATCGGGTCCTTTAAGTAGGGGTATTAATGTCTTTTAACTTAGATTAGTAATTAGTATAAAAGCAGGGTTTGTAATTAGGTTTTAAACCAAGTAATGAAATAAGAAAATGAGGGAGGCGACAGCCATGTATGGACCGACCTGCACCTCAGATTTATTCTTCATATGTTGTTTATGAAATTTGATCATTGTTCTTCGATATTGCCTCTCGATTCAACAACACTCAGTGTGAGTCAAGTCCCCTTTGGCTAAAATCTCCTCCTCTATGATCTAAGGAAAAGGTTTGACGAAATGAAGGACAATTTATATTCTTAAGATAATTTGGGAAGTAAATCAAAAAGAGTGTTTTATTCTTTGCCATTATCCAAATGAATTTGGATTAATGCCAAAGAGAGTCATCTGTAAACACCCTAAAATAAATTTTTGTGAAAACACTCTCAATTTCAAAAATCATTTGGCTCTAAACCTCCGCTTTAAAATGAGAATTTTAAATCTTTAAAATAAAGATTTTAAAGATAAAGAGGTTCAAGTTAAAGTTGAAGGGATAAGGCAAAGAGGATATGAACAAATTCGGCGAATATCAAGACGACGGTTGGAGCCTGCTTCAAGCCGTGGACTAAGGAAGTGGACCATATCGAGTTAAGGCGCGTCTTCATCAAAGATCAAGTCAAGTGGATAGCCTCACCAACCTAAACCTAGTTGAACTTGACTAAGTCCTAGACTTGGTTCACTTGAGCTAAACATGATGCATGACCTAGTTCAAACCAAATGACCTTAACCCGACCAAGTCGAATTGTCCTAGCCTGTCCACCCTACATCATTTGGCTAAACATCAATTGAAACTCCATACCTAGCCTTGATCAAATGGGACGAGCCACATCAAGTTTAAGGCAGTCGATTGCACTTGGAGACATCTAGGACCTAGCCAACCATCGCTAGGAGCACAAGGTTCGAACCAAGAACCAACCCACATGGGGCTGGTCCATCTTTGACCAAAAGAGACCACACATCCACGTGAATACAAGACCCTTAGGAATGGGTTTTGGGTCTTGGATCACCCGCCTCAAGGAAGGGCCTAGAAGAGCCCCCCTTGGCCTATAAATAGAGGCCAAGGGGGTGGGGTGGGGGGCGGGGGGGGGGGGTAGCAAGGCATGTTGGGAGCATCTTGGAGAGTGGTTGCACCTTGGTGTCTTGGGGACTTGAAGTGTTGTACCTTGAGAGTCTCGTGAGTTGCTAGGGAAGGCCTTACAGAGGGGAAGAGAGTGTAGAAGATAGGCAAAGTGCTGCAAAAGTTAGAGTGTGGAAGTGAGAAAAATAGAGAGTGAAAAGAGGGGAAGGTGAGGGTCGTGCACAATCGTTGGGAGCCGATCTTTGGGGAAATCCGTGTAAGTATTCCTCCTCCTTTGTTCATCTATACCTCTTCTTCATATTCAATTCAAAAGGGGTTGTATTAATGGAGCTTTGTCTCCTCCCATGATGTAATAAGAAGTAGATGTGCTGAAATTTCCATTTCTTGCTTATGCACTCTAATTGTTTGTGTTCTTAATTCTACCTCTCTATATGTTATACAAGTCTTATAACTTCTAATTTCCTCTATGCTTAAGCTAAAATATATATTTCTATTCATTTCCCTTCAGCAATTTACTTTGGGATGTTGTGTTGTTGCAATTTAAATTCGGGTGAGTTTGCATCACGTATGTTCTAAACGCGAAATTCTGGATTTCAGCATTCCTGCATACGTTGATTGCTTTATTTTTTATTGTTGAACTGCTGCTCCGATTACTCTGAAATTTGACACACTGTATCTACATACACAAGCCCACTTGTAATAAAATTTTCAAGAATTTTAGGGCCGTGCAATCACGTATTAAAAATTGTGTAAAAACAGGAAAATTTCAGAAATGTTATGTTAAAACTGCTTTCCTGCAACAAAGCCTGGGTAATCATCCCATAACTATGTCTTTAGTTGTCCAAATTCGGTGAAATTTGGTTCATTGGAAAGCTGATATTCATAGCTTTCCAACAAGACCAAGTGCACTAAAATCGGAGCTCTGAGCACCATGATACAGACCTATCTTTGGGTCTTTGTATTTCTGTGACAGAAAAGTTTCGAGTGTCTGAACAAAGACACTTTATCGATTTAATTCTACACATCCCAATACCAAAATTCAAAACAAAAAGTGTCTTAGAATCTACACATTCCAGGCTATGTCCTATAAATTTTTCATGAATTTTGGAGATCTCTAGGTCACCAAAAAAAATTCGGGAAACAAGCTCTGAAAACAGAACTAGTTTCTGTTTTTCAGAACTTGCTGATTTTCAAACTTGAAACCAAAGTGCACGAGTTTATTCTTGTGAACACCTTATTTTTCACTTGGATTTGAAACTTCACCTGCACATTTGAAATCCGCAAAGCGCTTAGGCTGACCCTTGAGCATCGGTTTAAGAAAGCCTAAAGCGAAAAGATCCCGCTTGGCCACAATCACCAAGTCAGATTTAAAACTGTGCTAGTTTTTGGAAACTAGCTGGCACGCTCGCGCAACGAAGTAGTGTTGAAAAGCTTTCTTCAAGTCTCTACATAGGCTTGAAGTAAAATTTTCACATTTACAGGTTATAAATACTTTATTTCTTTCATCGATGACTGCACTAGATTTACTATGATTTACCTTATGAAGACCAAAGATGAGGTGAAGAATATTTTGCCTATATACTGCAAATTTATCCATACCCAATTTCAGATGCCAATTCAAGTCATTCGCAGTGATAATAGAGGGGAGTAATATGTCTCAATTTCTACATTTCTTTTTCCAAAGTCAAGGAATTCTACATCAAACATATTGTTCTTATTCCCCACAATAAAATGGAGTCTCTGAAAGAAAAAATAGACATAGTTTAGAAGTTGCTAGAACATTGGTTATTGGGTACAATGTTCCTAAATTTTATCGAGGAAAAGTTGTCCTACCCGCAGTATTTCTTATAAATCGCATGCCGACTCGGGTCCTTAATGGTGATTCACCTTTCTATGCTTTATGTCCTAAGAAAAGGACAATTCCAAGTGCCTCTTAAAGTATTCGGATGCACCTGTTTTATGCACATTCACAACAATTCTAAAGATAAATTAGATGCTAGAGCTATTAAGTGTATTTTCTTAGGTTACTCTTCCACTCAGAAAGGGTATAAATGTTATGATCTTGAAAAAAGAAAACCATATGTTATGATGGATGTTACTTTTTATGAAAACTCGTTATATGGTATTAATAAAAATCAATCATCAAATCAGCTTGCTTCAATTGTACTACCGATTCCACCATTGGAAGAGCCTCAAGAAGAAGAAAAGACTGGAGAAGAAAGAAGATGTCAAATGTATTCAAGAGGCGAGAAAGATATTACTCCCAAATCTTAATGCTATCATAGATCATAATTCACGCCCCGAATCAGCTCCTATTCCAACTCAAGTAACTCCTTCAATCTTGTCTAATGATTGTGATAATTTACCTATTGCTCTTCGGAAGGGTAAACGTGAAGTTGCTAGTTATCCTATACACAAGCTTATTTCATATACTAATTATCCAAAAGAGTATCAGTTGTTTGTGATGAATGCAGATAATATGTATATTCTCAAAACATTTGAAGAGGCTGAACAAAATTCAGATTGGAAGACAATTATGAAAGAAGAAATTGCAGCATTAGAAAAGAATCAAACTTGGGAACTTACAGATCTACCACCAGAAAGGAAGACTATGGGCTCCAAGTGGGTGTATACAGTAAAGTTTAAGGCTGATGGACAAATAGAAAGATGCAAGGCAAGGTTAGTAGCTAAGAGCTATAGTCAATCATATGGAATTGACTATACATAGACATTTGCACAAATTGCAAAAATGATACTCTTTGGGTATGGCCAGCACTAATGTTGTAGAACAATGCTACTCCCTACAATGATGATATAGTTGTAGAACAATGCCTACTCCCTACAATGATGAAAGTTACCAACAGAAATGCTTATGCCATTTTCCATTTACAACTGATTTAAAATTGCCAGCACTAATGCTCGCATAAGCAATTTGGAGATGCATTTGCACATAAGGAAAGCAAAGGTTTTCAGATGCCAATGAACATTACTAACCACTACATAGACGTGATACTCAAAGCAGAATACAATATGCAGATGCCAGCAAGCATGAAGGCCAACTCAGAAACATCAAGGGTATGGCCAGCACCTGTGAACTAGCTTCAATAGAAAGCAATTTATGCAGGTGGGCGACACTTCCACCCTGAAACGACAATTCCCAAAGCATCAATCTAGGCACTTCCATCTCTGTGTCAACTAAGATATATCACTACAGAATACAACCATAAACAAGTTTCACTCATGATTTTGAAAACCAACAGTTCTCCTTATAGATACAAAGATAAAATCAAATATAACGTATACCTGAAAGACTCTGCAACCTCTTTTAAGCCCCCCACTAGGTAATCTCGGTGAAATCTTTCCAATCTTAAACAGGGATAAGAAAAACAACTTGGGAAATGTAACCACCATAGGAAAGATGGATGCAACAAAATAGCTTGCAACACTTGCCTGCGGTATAAGAGTGCCATTATCAGTGTTAAGTAGCATCCCAGTGTCCGTCTCAACCTCAAACAAATTGGCACGATTGTCCTCATTAAAAAAGCTCGGTTTTGCACTGAAACCAATAAAAAGTTAGACATGCAAGAAAATAGGTTTGGACATAATCGCATTTGACTGATTTACCAGTGACACTATCATTAACAGAAAAATGGGTTTATATCACAACTCTTTCATTTACTTGCAGCCAAATTCAATCCCTGATACTTATCAAGCAAAACATGTTGCCACAGTATGATATTCTCGTTTACAAAGAGCAAATAGCCAAAATGCAGGCAAAGAAATGTAGTAAGTGCTAAGGCCAAGATATCTTTCCTAATGTCGCATGTTCACAGAGATTTCAGACTTGTAATTCATCAGTTACAGGAGCTACTGGTTTGAAAAATACTTCATTCACAGTGATGTCCTGAGCAACAGTAGGAGAAGTAGTAAGCCCCTCTTCATGTCGTTGCACAAGATTATCTAGTGATAGAAAAATTCTCATCCGACCCCATCTAGTATGGGAAAAGGCTTAGTTGTTGTTGTAGATAAATTCTCATAGTTCTACTAATCAGAGCAAGATTTGCTTAACACACTCCGTGCAGCACAATCCTCACCAGTTATCCTTACAGATGCTCAAATTCACAAACACTTTTGACATATTAAAGACAACGAGCAATAAGGAATCATATCTACATCTCACAAAAATATCCTACAGGTGTAAACTGCAAGGTAATAGATTTTTCAGCGTTGAATGATCTAATAATCAAAATGAAGCATACCTGTACCAAAATGGAAGTTAATGGAAAAGATCCGTACCAAAGAGAACACAAGAAATAACACTTCTTGCTCACTAAAAGTGAGAGGCATGCAAGATAACATGCCATTTTTTAACAATTGATACCAGTAAAACATGCCAAAGAATATTTTCAACTAATCAGTATGGGTTATGCGAATCAAATATCAAGACAGACTGGTCAAACGCACCCAGAGAAACTAGCTAACCAACCAAACCAAGCCTTTACCACATAAAGTGTGGTGGCTAGATGGGTTCCAGATGGCCATTGAACTCGGTCTGGAGCCATATTAGCATTTAACGCAAGATCATATTTTATTAGTCTCCTTCAAACCCTTTAGCAGCCTCCTCCTTCCTTTTCAAAGTGTTCATTACCTAATTTGTTGTACTTTCTAACCGGAGCTCACTTTGGGTGCTTCGGACCACCTTAAAAGTGTCATTTTATCTTCCATTTGTGCTACACCATGCCACCAACTGTTTAACTACCTGTTAGAGAAGATATTTTACAATAACAAAATCAACCAAAAGTTTTCATAGTAATCAATTAGGATAAAACCTTTGTGCTGATCTCTTAAGAGCATTAAGGTCATTGAGCATTCTACACCGAATGTGATGTGGCTTTTATAGTATAATAGATGATCGATAAAAAGCCAGCTTCTATAACTTCAACATTTTGACATTGATCAGGTAAAAGAATATTAGTGGGATATCCACAATGTAATGAAAGGTTAGAAGAATACCTGCCAGTGATAACCACATCAAAATTCTCCAACCAATCATGACGGCAAAGACCACTGCTTGTTGCTTCAAATCCACAAAGAAAATTCATTACGACGTCTGTATAGTCCCAGAGGCTGCAAAGTTCAGGCAAAAAATGAACAATTTCAGTAATCTTATAACCATCATGCTGACTATGTAAAAGCAGTAATTGTAACCATCATGCTAGTTATGTAAAAACTATTGAATAATCAGCAACACAATCAAGCTATAGTTTTAATCAAAAGTAATCGAGTGGAGAAGAGATTTTGGAGTGAATAGGGCATCGGCAGTCCCAATTCTGCTGCCCACCTCTTTCCTCTTTATTTCTCTTATCTTCTAATGATCGACTGATCACTAGGGTTATTTAATAAAGGTGTCTAATTACATAAAAGACCTAATTGCCTCTAATAAGTGGCACCTATTTAACAGAACCTTTAAAAACAGAATTAAAAATAAAGCTGGATAAACTAGATACATGACCCATAGACTCTAACACTCTCCCTCAAGTTGAAACAAAGATATTTTGATTCTCTAACTTGCTAAGGAGTTCTTCAAGCCTTCCTTTCCTTAAAGCTTTTGTTAAGAAATAAGTATAGAGACACTCGCACACAAAGCAAATAATAAAAAACAATCAATCATATCATGAAAAATAAAAGATACAAAGGGTTGAAGGTCGGCGCCACATCCTTGTCAGCCGCCCACTCTCTCTCTCTTCTCTTTCACATTTTTACAATAAGGTGTAGGGTTTTTTCTTTATAATGATTTCTAACTTGAATTCCTAATATGTTCCTACTTAGTAAAAGTTAAACCATGGAGCTCCTATTGGATGGACCAGATATGGATCCAATAGGAGCAGAGATTCGTTCCTTCCCTATCCTTCAACACGCCCCCTTAAGTTGGGACTTCAATACTCATAACTCCGAATTTATTCAAAGTTCTCTTGATAATTTCTCTCGAATAAAATAGCAATCGACTTCAATATGCTTGGTTGTTTCATGAAATAAAGGATTAGATGCAATCTGTAAAGCTGCCCTCCTGTTTGTAAAACATTTCACTCGAAGATTCCTTCCAAATCTAATTTCTTCCATAAGAGATAGGACCCATAAACCTTAGCACATCCCAAGTGCAATAGTTTTATATTCCGCCTCAGCACTAGATCTAGCAACAACTGACTGCTTCTTACTTTTCCATGACACTATGTTTCCTCCCACACTTAGTAAATAGCCTGATGAAGATTTTCTATCTTCCGCAATACCAACCCAATCAACATCAGTATAAATTTTAATTCCTAGAGAATGATTCGATGAATACAACAAACATTGAGTGATAGAAGATTTTAGATATTTTATGATATGAAATACAGAGTTCATATGATGTCTTGTACGGAAATGCATCCATCTACTTACGTAACTTACTGCAATGCTGATATCAATACATTTAACGGCTCTAGCATCTAGTTTATCTCTTACACCAAAATATATATGAACAAAGCAAGTACACCCAAACACTTTTGGAAGTAAATGAAACTGTTTCTACAAAGGACATAAGGAATGAAATGGAGTATTATCATTAAGAACCCTGTTTGGCATACGGTTTATGAGATAAATAGTTATTAAGACTGCTTCACCCCAATAAAATTTTGGAACATCATAACCAAGTAAAAGAGTTCTAGCCACCTCTAGAATATGTCTATTTTTCTTTTGAGAAACACCATTTTGCTGTGGAGAATGGAAATATGAGATAGGTTTTGTGTAAAATACTACGGTCTAAGAAATATGAATGGAGTGTCTAAGACATAAATTCACCTCCATTATCACTCCAAAGAATTTTAATGGTGTGCTGAAATTGAGTGTGTACAAAATGACAATATATGAAAAGAATATCTTTCACTTTGTCCTTAGTTTTCATGAGATATATCATGGTAAACCTCGTACAATCATCAATGAAGGAAATAAAGTACTTGTGACTATGTAATGAAGTAGTAGAACAGGGACCCCACACGTTAGAGTGAACAATCTCAAATGGTTTAGAGGATTTTTCTTTATTAAAAGGAAATGAAACACGATGATGTTTTGCCTTTAATGAAAACAGGTTTGCATTCACTAATCGACACAAATCGCATGATAGACAACTAGGGTATCATTGCTATCAATACGAATGCTGCGAACACCATAAGCTTGACCCCTTACAACCACACCATGACCTACTTTCTTGTTTCAATCCGAGGTTCAGATTCAACTTTCCTTATACATCATTCTTTAGCATCAATCCATTTTCTAAATCTGGAGATAGGATCACGCATCTTTCTCGAGTGTTCAATTTCATCTACAGGGTAATACTTGGTTGAATCATGAGATGTAGAGTGATGGCCTGTGTAATAGAGAATTGAGAATCTCCTATGCAATAGAGTACGTTAAGAAGGCCTTTCATATTCATCATCATAGTGTCCTGTGAAGGTTATCTCGATTACAAAATTCTACAGATCTGTACTGTTGTACTTTGGTGATGTTTGGTGCAATCAATTGTTTTTTTGCGGTGGTTGGCTTCTAAAGTGAAGAAGAGGAAGACAAAGATACAGAAGGAGACAGATTCAGATTATAATGGAAAGAAATAAAATGGGAGATGGTTGTGAGAATAATTCATCGGACAAGGGAGAGGTATTTCAAATAGCAAACCTAAAGCTAGATGACAAGAATTATCTTTAATGGGCCAGATCCATTAATCTAACTGTGATGGCTAAGGGGCGATGGAATTACCTAACTGGTGACATTCCCCAACCCCATCCAATAGGTCCTCTCTATTCAAGATGGCATAGGGAAAATGCACTGGTTAGTGCATGGTTTATACAATCTATGGTACCTTCAATTGGCAGTACATTCATGTTTCTAGATTCAGCAAAAGATATTTGGCTAGCAGTTCAAGATGCCTATGCTCAGAGAAAGAATATAGCTAAAAATATGATATTATTGAGAAGATTTGGAAGTACAGACAGGGAGAAAGATCTGTAAGCGAATATTATGCAGAACTTAGATGTTTATGAGAAGAATTATAGGTATACGCTAAGATAAAATGTCAAAGTTGCATGCAACAATGCAATGAAGAGTTTGAGGAAAGAAAAGTATTTGATCTGTTATGGGGCATATCCTCAGAATATGTGGCTATGAAAAATAATATTCTTAGCAAAAAAGACTTTCCTTCTTTGAGCACGGTGTACTCTCTCTTACTTCGGGAAGCAGATCGAAAACATCTAGAGAAAGAGACCAAGATTAGTTCCGAGACCACTGCATTTGTGGGTAGGAATCCTTCTAACTCTTCATTCTCTCGTAGAAGAGGAGGATATGGGCGTGGCAGAGGTAAAAACTCATTTACTTCAGAAGAGAAGGACAAATTAACTTGTTCTTACTGTGAAAAATCCCGACATACGAAGGAGACATGCTGGGAATTAGTTGGCAGACCTACTTACTATCAGAATAGGCCTAATAAAGCTTACTTTAGCAATGACCAAAGTGACAAGTAGAATACATAAAGCAGTGTAACTTCATTGATTGACATGAAGAAAGAGATTGAAATACTTAAGGTTCGCCTCATTGATTCACAAACTCCTTCCACTTCCTCAAATATTAACTCTCAAGCTATAATGGCATACCCATTCTCCTTTATGGTCAAGAGTAATGCATTTATTTCTCATTCCAGGATATAGGTTATTGATTTGGGTGCCACAGATCACATGGTCAGTAGGCAAGATTTTTTGATGATTATGAGTTGACTCAAGACAAAATTAACATTAGGTTGGCTGATGGATCACACGTACCAATTGCTCGAAAAGAAAGTATCACTACACCTTTTGGTATATTAAAAAATGTCTTACATGTTCTAAATATTTCAGTCAATTTATTATATGCCTTTGTCATGACATAATATCTCAAATGTCATCTAATTTTCGATTCTACACGATGTTTATTCCAGAACCTGAGGACGGGGAGGATCTTTGCTTAGGGTAGTATGCGAAAAGGCCTCTATTTCTATGAGGAAGTCAAAGGAGCAGCAATGCAGTCAACAATAATTACAAGAAAGCAGCAGAAAATATCAAAGAAGAGTTCTAGGAATTGGGGGTCGGCTCCACGCTTGGCAGCTGCAGCATCCCCTTTTCTTTATTCATCATGTAACCCTAATGAACTCACTTAGGGCTTTATACAAACAAGATTCTAACTTAAATAACATAAACACCCTTACTTAATACTAATCAGACTCGATTCTGATCCATTGGGAATTTGGGATCGAAACTACTCAAGACATAAACTTAAATACAAAAAAGTAAATTATGGAGAAATATAAAACTAGTCTTGATTTTCAACTTGATCTCCAACAACAATAATATCATCAACATATACTATCAGAAGAGATAGTTTCGTCCCTTTCTTAAAGAAAAGAGTATGATCATAAAGGCATCCTTGATATCCTAAACTACATACACCTTCACTCAATTTTTAAACCAAGCTCTTGGGGATTGTGTGAGACCATAAATGGTTTTGTGTAGCTTGCATACATTCTTTGGGTAAGAATTAACATGCAATCCAGGAGGCAGCTCCATATAGGTTTCCTAATTTAGATCTCCTTGCAAGAACGCATTTTTAACATCTAGCTGTCATAAATCCCAATGTTTCATTGCGGCAAGACTTAAAATCACATAAGTAGAAGTTAGCTTGGCAAGAGGAGCAAAAGTTTCATTGTAATTTATACCAAATGATTGGTTGTACCCTTTAACAACTAACCCTGCTTTATATCCTTAAGTGTCCCATCTACTTTGTATTTAATCATGTATACCCGTTTACAGCCAACTGGTTTTTGGTTATGAGGTAATTCAGTAATAGACCACGTATTATTTCTATTGTAATTCGGGATTAGCATAGCGGAAGATTAAAATAACACATTGAAGAGGAAAAACATATGAGAGATCGGAGGAGGGGGCAGACCTCCAATGGAGGCCGCCTCCCCTCTCTTTCTCTCTTTCTTAATCACAACCTCTTAAACCTAATACAAACTAACAGACCTTATATAATGGGTTGTAAAACAGAAAATTACCAAAATGCCCTTAGTACTACGGGCAATTACAATAATACCCAAATATGAGAAATTACATAAATAACTCTTAAAAGCAGATACATATGTTCTTCAACAATTTCTAGTAAGAGCATTCAGTTCATCTTCCATAGCACTTCTCTACTGTAAAGTTTTTTGTGCTTCTTCAAAGCTTGTTGAAACTCTATATCTCTCAGCATTCATGACAAATTTCTGAGATGTACACTCATAGGAAACATAGTGAGAAATAGGGTATTGAGCATAAGATCTTTTACCTTTTCGAATGGCAATGGGGGGTTACTCCAAATTGGTAGGGTGTTGTGGATCTGAATTAGAAGAGGGTACTTTGGTTTTAGTAGCTACTGATTGATCTGGTAGCACAAGCACATTGCAATACCATATTATGTAGTACTCTTGTATACTAGCACTTCCTTTGGCACCGTTGTCACTCCTTCGTAACTGTCATCTTTCTCTTCTTCTTCTACAAAACATAGAGGAAGAACAACACCTCTATTTTCCTTTCAAAAAAAGCATAATACCATGCAATGACAACTGTTGTCGTTGAGACCTTTCAAGAAAGAACCAAGTATATCAAGTTTCTTTTTGGGGCAGATTGGAGGAATGCCTCCAATCTACCGATATTTGTAAGTTTCTCATATTTTCCTTTAATAATATGATATTTATAATAAATAAAGCATATACAAATATATTGTCACTTTATACAGGATATTGTGAGTAGAAAGGAATTTGAGCTTGAACATGTAAAGACAAATAATCAATATGCAGACATGTTAACTAAAGTTCTTAACAAAAATCCCTTGCAGAAACTATGTAGCAAGTTGGGTATGATTTATGTCTTCCACCCAACTTGAGGGGGAGTGTTAAGAATATGGAATTATGAAGTGAAGACACGACGTGATACGTAAAGCAAAGCTCCAAAGTTGATACGTTGCTGTGATTTCTCATTTTGTTTCATTATTGTAGTTTAGTATAGTACTTTTCAGTTCTATTTTTAAAGGTAACTTTAAATTAAGCTCATTAATGGCACTTAAGTAATTTTTTTATATTTGTGTAATGCTGGTATTTAAGGGAAAACCCTCTCAGCAATCTATATTGGATTAAGAAATAAAACGAAGAAAGAGAGAAGGTGGCAACAGTAGAATTCTGGGATTCCGATAGCCCAATTCCATCTTTTGATCTCCAATCATGAGTTTTTATTTGTTTGATTGGTTCATTGTGATAATAATCACCTCTTCAATTAAGAAATCAGCCCTAATTTGGAGCACAAAAAGAAAAACTAAGGAATATTCTCAAAATTATGATATAGTCTAGAATGAGACATTCATTCCGGTGGACTATAAGAATATACTTCCTTCCACTCATTACAATTCATGGTGTAGGTTGTAACAGATAGAACTAAAATAAATTCTACCGTAACCAATAATGCAACATTCAATCAGGTGGACTATAAGATTATACTTCCATTTATTTGATGCTTTGCGTCAAAGACTCGCAAAGCATCAAATAACATACCTCAGTTTCTAAAGTAGCATAGTCTTGCTTCACAAGGCTACACAAGCTAGGTTCTAAAGTGAGGTATGTATTAACAAGTTTCGATTGTTAGAAGTTCTAAGGCCAAAGTTAACAATTACCATGAATAGATAATGATTCACCTGCAACAACTAATCAAGCGCCTACCAACAGTCTCAAGAACACATGATAAAGCAATAGGCACACAATAAACCACATTAACATTTCCAAATGTGAAAACAGCTGTGTAGAAGAATCCAACGGATGTTAAACTATAAAATTACATGCCATATGCATTAAAAAATTGAGTAATAGGACAGCCATGAACAAAGAATGAATTGAAGAGAAGGGAGCAAACATGCTCATTATCTGCTCGAGTAATATCTTTATTGACATCCAAATGTTTGAACTTTGAAGAACCTTTGAATAAGAGGCATAACTGAAATTGCACCCCGATTAGATATTCTAGACAATGTGCAAAGACACCTGAGAAGCAAAAGAATGATAGATTCAAGTGCATCACTTGCACTACAAAGACACCTCGAGCAATATGTTTGTTGACATCCAAATCATTAACTATTCCTCATGCATAATTTATTTCTTCATAATCCTTTGCTATAATTGATATCATCATAATATGACACTTCTCTAAGTCTCTTTAATTGATATTGTTCCTTTGTCTACCAACCCCTGCTTAATTCATTCTCTATCTTTGGTGTCTCTAACAGGAACCATGGAGCTCCTATCTTACATGTAGATATTGAATTGCGGAGATGAATCAACTTCATTCTTCCTATGGTTATGATGAAACTTTCCATTCTTGATCTGCCCTAATCTTCTCATTTGCTGAACACAGTCCTTCAACCTTTCATCTGTGAATTTCTTCTTCTCATTTCTTCTGTTCTGCCTTCCTAAACTCAATGAATCTCTTATCCTCCCAGTCGGTACGAATCCCACGGGGCGGTAGGATGCGCTTATCTGGTCGTGCGAATAACCTACCAAAAGAGATTGCCCATTCACCAGATTGATTATGCTAAAATCAAAGTCAATCTTCCTATGGCCTGAACCATTGCTTGAGCCTACTAGTCTGCCCCCCATTGCTATTTGCAATTGGTTGAATGCCCTCATGGTTTCAACTTTAATAGATAGATGTCACTGCTTTTCTTTGCAATAATAATCTCTTTGGTTCCTTCATTCCTACTTGCCTAACATAGCAAAAAAAATGTCATCAAGAATCGTCGTGGCTCGTCAGAGACAAGCTAGCATAATTCTTTCTTAGAACTCTCTTAAACCTGCTATATAAAAAGGCTGAACAACATTGAACCATTGAGTTGGGGAAGCCTCCTGCTACCCAGTTGAAAAAGATAGACTACGTTCTTCTCCTCTTCTTCGTACGAAAGAGTAGTGCCCACCTTCTCAAGGAGTGGGTTGTTCGAAGGTCTCGTTCTGTTGAATGGGGTGATTCCCATAGTATAGGTTTAGGAATGGAGATAGATTAGCTTACGCCTTTTCTTTGAACACGGGACATGAGCGAGAGTGGGAGATGGCGAGAGGCGGTGGGACACAAGCGGGAGTGAGAGATGGCGAGAGGCGACAGAGGGAGAGGCGACGGGACACGAGTGGGAGTGAGAGGTGGCGAGAGGTGGCAAAGGGAGAGGCGGGAGAGAGAGAGTGATACCAGAGAGGGAGAGGCGGCGGGACAGGGATGAAGGTTTTCAACCCATTTATATCATTTGGATCGGGTCGATCCTTATCGACCCGACCTGATCCAATATAAAGTCGAATGTCTGCTTATAGTGCTATAGCGGACCGCTATAGCACTGTCAACGACGCTATATCGTTCTTGGCGGGTCACCCGCTAAGGGTTACTCGTTATAGCATTTTAAGCCCCGCTAAAATGCTATAGCGCGCTATAGCAGGCGCTTTAGCGTGCTATTGATAACATAGGTCAGGTAGGTGGATGTGTTCTCTTTTTGGTTTATATGATAGAGTTAGTTTTAATTGCTTTAAGATGATGCATGAGGTTGTGAAATATTTATTACAACAACAAATGAATATATATGTGTTGGCTTGTGAAATAGTCTTTAAAATGCTTATATGAGTACACAAATGCATGGCACGAGTGTGCTTGTATGCGAGTAAACCACTTAATGGTATGGATCTATCTTTCACGATAGTATGAGACGTTGATGGATTATAGATAGATGTATCTGTTAGTGTTAGCTCGTTGGTTGTCATTGTAGGCGAGTGAAATACTATCAGTATTGATCTACTTTCCATGATAGTGTATGACGTTAGTGGATTATAGATGAATGTATCGGATATTCCTAACTCGTAGACGTGTTGAGTTGTGTTCTACTTTGTCGGTTGAGTTGGTTTGCACTTATAGTTATCGTGAGCAACTCATGTCGATTACGACATGCCTAAGTTGGGGATAAGTGGAACTAGTCAACGAGAGTAGAGAGTTTATGTATAGTAGAATGAATTTAACACTTGATTTAAATGTATGATTTTGATATGGATATGTTATTTTGACATAACCGGATATATGTGATTGTTGTGAATGTAGATGTGTTTATATGGATCTTAGAAGATGACCCAGTGGATGTCATTGTGGATATGAGGATGTGATTCTAAAATTGTTGTGATTATATGGTTGAATGCATGAATCTATTAGTGAAGTATGTGGATACTTTTGCCCCATAGGTCCGAGGGGCTGGACTTGGTGGGCCCTTGTGAGGCACCATGATCTTCCCGACACGCTGAGGGCATTGTCGGAGGTAACATGGCTGGACAGGTGTAGGTGCAAGAAACTCCTACAACGTGACAGTGGGTTGTTACACTATTTAGTTTATCATATCGAAACTAAGTTGTATCTTGATGAGTGTTTGAGTATGCATGCATGTTTGGTAATGGTATTGTTCTGTTAGATGATATATATTTTCTTACTATCTTATTTGAAATGGTGCATGTCTCTATTATGATTATCTCTGGAGAGATCACATTCATCTACGAGCGCAGTGTGGTGCTCAAGTTTTATTTTAAATGTTTTCAAGGTATAGCTAGTAGAGACGTTGAACACGTGGGACATTAAAGGATGATTTTGTCTTCCATTGCTAGATGGCCTTAGTTGATAGGCTCCTTGTAGTTTTTATTACAATCTTTCAGCAGATTTTACTGATAAGAATCGAAGGAAATAATATTATTCATCATAGTCTTAAATCTTCCATTAAATCAGCTCCTTCTCTGGGCAGCCGTTCTCTTTATTTTCTCACTACTCTACTAACCCTAACTAATCCCAGACTTTATACTAAACCTAATCTAACTTAAAAGACACAATTACCCCTATCTTTATGACACGGTTCCCAATGGATTTGATCGAGATCCATTGGGTCCAATTATGACTTTTGCTACATTAAACAGTATATTTATTTAGACTCAGACTTGACACTAACAAGACAAATACAATAACATAAACAAGACCCATTAACGAGCATAATCAACACTCCCCCTCAAGTTGGGTGAAAGATGGAAGTTACACCCAACTTGCCACATAGTCTCTATAGTAGATCTTTAGTAACTACTTTAGTCAACATGTCTGCACATTGATGTCCTGATTGCACATGCTGCAATTGAAATTCTTTTGCAAGTACACTGTCCCGAATAAAATGACAATCTATCTCAATGTGTTTTATTCTTTCATGTTGACATAGGGTTGTGAGGCGATATGCTAATGCAACTCGACTTTATCATATCCATGAGAAGGTCATTTGCTTAATCCTCCCAATTGAAGTTCTTTTAGTAGTTATCGGATCATCCAATATGATTTTCATCCATGGCACGAGGCAAATTGCTCTATGTGCCGTAGCATTCAAGACTTGATTGCACTTGGTGAGCTACCACTTTGTTTGCTTAACGCTTCTCCAAGTTATTAGATTATCTCAAATGAAAAACGCCTGACAATTCTTAGAAGGTAGATCTTCTATCAAGTAGGAGAATCCTGCACCAATCAGCATCTGTATATACTTCCCATGGATAAACTAAGTAATAATTTTATCTTGAATAGAGTAAGTCTTTTTCTAGGTGTAGCTTTTAAGATCTAATGTGATATATTACATCCGGATCTGTGATCAAATGTCAACGATCCTCACTGGGAATTCGGCAAGAATTAACTAACGGCAACGATTGAACGGATATGAGAAATAGGTCACGGATATTGTAACCATGAGTATAGTTGACACTTTCCCAACCAATCTTCTGATATTTAGACTCCTAGATCCAGTGTTCCCCTAAATCGTTCCAGTAGAAGTACGACATTTTGCTCAATAGGGGCATCAATAGACTTTGCACCCAGACAACACTATGTTTCTTTGAATAGATCCAGGGTATCATACTCTTTAGGAAATGACTATGTTCATCCTTGGGCACAGGTATTGAGCAACTTCATTCCTCAAGGAAGTATTGGAGTCTTGTCAAAGATCCTTTGTCTTGAAAGTCGATTGACCGAGATGTTGTTTGCATATTAGAAAGCTATGCCACTCGTCGTCCCTCCATAGTGATAACAATGTCTTGCCGACGTACACACAAGTCAAAGAACGCACCCGATGAGTTTACACTATCTTGTGCAATGTTTAAGAAAGAGGAGCCAGTGGCCACCTTGACTTTGCACCGTAGCCACAAGGACACCATTGCCTTGTATTATAGTACCAAATCACTAAACTATGAACAAGGAGCTCGCTTGAGGCCATACAAGAGCCTTTATGAAGACTTGCATAACTTATTTTTCCAGTCTAGGTACACTCCTCGAATGTACCTGTGGTCAGTCTCCATACGTAAACTTCTTCCCAGATCACTATGGAGGAAAGCATTTTTTACATCTAGTTGCTACATTACCCAGCTTCTTTGAGCCGCAATACTAATAATAACTCGTATAGATGTAAGTTTAGCTAATTGTGCAAACGTTTCTTCATAATCAATCCCATATGCTTGACTATATCCACGTGCAACTAGTCTCACCTTGTACCTTTCTAACGAACCATCTGCCTTGTATTTAATTGTATATACCCACTTGCATGAGACTGCTTTCCTGCCTTCGGGTAAGTCATTGAGTTTCCATGTTTGATTCTTTTCTAATGCTTGTATTTCAGACTTCATAGCTTCAATCGGGTAAGTCACTGAGTTCCCATGTTTGATTCTTTTCTAATGCTTGGATTTCAGACTTCATAGCTTCAATCCACTGCTTGTCTTTAGATGCTTCAAAGTAATTTTTTGGAATTTGGTACATCTCAGCCTTTAGCACAAAATTGTTGTATCCTTCTGATAATCGATCATAAGATATGAATTGAGAAATTGGATACTTACGACATGATCTCTTTCCTTTTCTGAGTGCTATGGGAACATCTGAGTCATCTACATCCTCATTTTGAGTTTCTTTTATATTGTCTTCTGAATCAAATACTATTCCTCCCCCTTGATTCAGCACCTCAGTATGTTTGTTCATAAAAATATTTCTCTCCCCCTTTCTGTATACCTATATTTTGTTGTCGCCTGAGATTTGATCGGTCTTTGCAAGAACCTTCTTTAATTCTTCACTTCCATTGAGTCTAGGCAGAACAACTGATTCTTTGAAAGACTGATTCATATTATCATTTGAATTATTGTAGTATGGAATATTTTCAAAAAAGGTCACATCTATAGAAATATACCTTTATGAGAATTAGGATCATAACACATATCCTTTCTTTTCACAAGAATATCCAATGAAGATACATTTAATCGCTCTTGGATCAAGCTTGTCTCTGAATTGTTGATGAACATGCACATAACAGACACAACCAAATATTCTGGGGATAAGATGGAATGGATTCTCTTCCGGTTTAATTACTGTGAATGGCGATTTTCCTGCAAGGGTCACAGTTGGTATTCTATTCATAATGTACACTGCTGTAAGAATAGCTTCTGGTCAAAAATATTTTGGAACATTATGTTCAAGAAGAAGAGTTCTAGCAATTTCCAGAATATGTCTGTTCTTTCTTTCTGCTAGTCCATTCTGTTGTGGAGTGTACACACAAGTTGTTTGATGTAAATACCATGAGCTTGAAGATATGAGTCCAACTGTGCATTACAATACTCTCCCCCATTATCTGATCTAAGTGTCTTCACAGTATAATCGAATATGTGTTTTGATAAGATTATGGACTAAGGGAAAAATAGAAGATATTTCTGACTTAGACTTCATTAGATAAACAAAGGTAAGTCGGGAGTAATCATCAATAAAAGTAACAAAGTACTTAAAATTTCCAATAGAAGGAATTACACATGGTCCCCAAACATCAGAATGTATCAACTCAAAAGGAATAACTGATCTTGATTCACTACTAGAAAAAGTCGCTCGATGATGTTTTGCTCTTTGACACACATCACACTGAATCATCACATCACTAGGAACTGAAAATGAGACAAGTTCTCTTATTTTTGAAACAGGTAAATGTCCTAATCTGCTATGCTAAATTTTTATTTCCTCTTCAGTAGAACTTGCTACTAATGCACTTTGACGTTTTTGAATCTGATCTCCAGGTAGTATGTATAGTCCATTGCGTAGTTCACCATGACCAAAGGTTCTTCCCGTCTTCAAGTCCTGAAAAACACAACCATATGGAGAGAATGTAACTATATAATTCATATCTCTAGTCAATGAACTTACTGAAAGTAGATTTACAGGAAACTCTGGAATATAGATCACTGAATTAAGTGCTCTCTGAATTGTTCCTTTTCCTGCCATGGGAATCAAAGAACCATTTGCTACTTTTACATACTGGGGAGTTGAATTCGCTTCATACTGCATAAGATTAGACTTGTTCCCCACCATGTGATCAGTAGCTCTTGAATCTATTATCCAATTAGAAAAAACAGGAGAATCTTTAGAAGAATAATTACCATTGATGTTATATGAAGTAGGTGGACTTAATTCTGCTTTTGATGAAGAGGTTGAAGGTTGATCTCGTAAGCGTAGTTCAATTTCTGCAATTTGCTTCTTTAATTCTGCCACTTCATTTATTGGGTTCATTTCAGCCTTCGTTTCAGATATGGTTACCACATGACTGTCATAATCTTTATATTCTGGGGTTCTCTTGCTGTAATCTCTATATTCTCGAGGTTTTCCAACAATCTCCCAATATTGTTCTTTTGTGTGTCCTCTCTTTCCACAATGTGTGCACTGTAGTTTGCTTTTATCCTCATAATATTGACTCCTGCCTCTGAATGAGCTTCTTCCTCTCTGATAACTGCTCTGTCCTCTACCAACAAATGCAGATTTTTCAACTTGTATATGTTCACCTTTCTCTAGATTCTTTCTGTCTTCTTCCCTTAGTAACAGTGAATATACTGTGCCAAGTGATGGGAGTTCTTCCTTGCTTAGAATGTTTAATTTTATAGATTCATAATCTGATGAAACTCCCCATAACAGATCGAACACTTTCCGGATTTCAGAACTGTTCTTTATTTTACACAATGACTACATTTGTTTTCCACAATATGTCTTTGTTCGTTCCAGAGTTCACGTAATTCCCCATAATACTCACTGATTGATCGGTTCCTTGATAACATTTTCTTATCCGCTCAATAATCTCGTATTCCTTTGCAATATTCTTCTGTCTAGAATAAGCTTCTTCTACCGCAGTCCAAATCTCAGCCGCTGATTCCATATACATAAAAGTTTTACTGATAGATGGGTTCATGGATTGAATTAGCCATGAACTTACAAGAGCATCTTCTTTGACCCACCGTTCATAATCAGCACTACTTCCTTCTAGAGGGGCTGAACTCTGTCTAATAATGGATGCTTTTCCTCTGGATCGCAAAACAAGCTCAATAGATCTCGCCCATTCTCTATAATTTCGTCCAACTAGACGTATGTTTGTGATTTGAAAGGGTTCAATCTTTGCATCCTGTCCGTATGTACCTGACATATTTTCTTCTTTCAACTTTCCATTCATCGTGTTCATGATCCACAAATATTACACAAAACTGATGATTTCTGCTTGTTTAATCTCTTGATTTGTAATATTGACTGTACACGTTTTCAATAAACTTGTGTATTTAATACAATATTCAATCATATATTGCTGAAACGTTATTTTCTTTTCCCTTTTTCAAGTTAATATTGATGATGTAGTGCAGATTTCAACCAACCTACTATCATTCATCCATAATCATCACCACACGCGATCTGCTGCCAATATGCCTGTTAATGTTTGTACTGATGTATATCTGACTGTAAATGATGACTGCGATTGAAGACGTGAGAAGATGAAGACGTTGGCTAATAATCTGTGTTTGAATGTGAATAATGACTGCAGCAACTTGAAACTAAATATGGATGACGTCTGCGACTAATGTTTTATATGATAGGCTGATTCAAGATCACGACTGAACAGTAGACAGACTTGTCTATCTAAAGATTTAATGCAGTTTATTTTCAGCAATCATTCAAGAAACTAATATCACTTACTCGATTTTTTCAGGGATGAAATATCTCGGCTGGCTGCTCTCTTTGCGTGCGAGGCTCTGATACCATATTACAATCTTTCAGCAGATTTTACTGACAAGAATCGAAGGAAATAATATTATTTATCATAGTCTTAAATCTTCCATTGAATCGGCTCCTTCTCTGGGCAGCCGTTCTCTTTATTTTCTCACTACTCTACTAACCCTAACTAATCCCATACTTTATACTAAACCTAATCTAACTTAAAAGACACAATTACCCCTATCTTTATGACACGGTTCCCAATGGATTTGATCCAGATCCATTGGGTCCAATTATGACTTTTGCTACATTAAACAGTACATTTATTTAGACTCAGACTTGACACTAACAAGACAAATACAATAGCATAAACAAGACCCATTAACGAGCATAATCAACAGTTTTGATAGCAGTACTGGTCTTACCATTCTTGGTTCCTCAGTTGCAGATTGGATTGGAGACTCAAACTAGACAATTGTTTTCTGGTCTTTGTGCTTTCACCAGGAAGAACTTGATTCCTTGGTGCAGAAACAAGAAAAGAACCATGGACAGATGTGTTGTGAAACCTGGTCATGCTATGAATATCTTAGCAGCTTATGTTACCTGGAAAACATATATCTATGTTTGACACACTATATATCAACAGGGTGATACCTACAATACAACTAAGATTGCTTTGAACCATGTTCATCATAGTTGAATCAAACATATTCAGATTGGCCAACATTACATTTGTGAAAAGATTGAAGATCAAGAGCTTGAAGCACTTTACACAAATCAGATGAAAGACACTTTAAAACGGAAGGTCTTATGAATGATCATCTCAAATATCTCAAAATGACTCATTGAGGATGTACAGCTCGACTGGTGCTATTACAACTCATTTATTCATGTTCTAATCAATAATGTAGCGTTATACGTTGAATTTAATGTTTGTCATTTGCACACCACTGTATAAACTTTTGTAACTAATCAAGGTTATTTCATTACTTTGCTAAAAACCGCTCATTAGGATAATGCTATTATGCTGCTGAAGGCATATGCAGCTATTCTACAGAAAACGTGTGACACTATATCCTCTAGGCCTTCCCTTCTCCACGTGTGCTGGGTATGCCTTCTTAATTACCATAGACAAAGAGATCAGTCTAGTAATGCTTGAAAAAACTAACAATCATAGCGTTTTCCAATGAAAAATAGAGATTATACGGAACAAAAGGAAAGCAATAAAAAGATGTGCCAATGCTTACGAGTAACCGAGAATAAAATGAAGCTAGCAAAACCCCAAACCAAAAGATCAGGATAATTTTTCTAATGAGCAGCCTAAGCAGTGGATCCAACTGCATAGAAAGGGAATATTGCATCATAAACTACATCATTAAAAGATTACTTTGGTTTCCGTTTGCTTTTTCTTTCACCTTCCTATTCAAAAGCATAATCATCATTTCCCACTATCACTTCTGAAGCATCACGTAAAACTTTTTATGTCAAAAAAAAAACAAGTTTTCATGCAAACAACAAAATAAAAGAATGCAGATCTTTCTGGAAAATGAAAACCACATGAAAAAGTAAAAAAAAAGGAAATTGCAAGAGGAATGTGAATACCTATTTGTTACCAGAAAAGTAGCACGACCAGAATCCCTTAACATTTTCAACATGGGTACAATAAGAACGTCTTCATTTATGTACCTAAAAGAAATGAACAGTAAAATATTTAACCGCTTCAAGCTTTAACAGAATAAGATTGTTAAACCACACAGCATCCAATAAAAAAACGAACAAATCCATAATTAACTCGTTCATTTCTAGTTCTCACAAACTACAAAGTATATTATAGATAATCCCCTTCAATTTTCTTTCAAGAACTACAATCAATCCCCAGCAAGAACTACAAACTGTCATTGTGGGACCTCATAAATAATATCAAGAAGACAAATAACCTACATATAAGCAACCCGTGTTATTTCTTAGAGGCCTTAAAGAATTTGAAAATGTATGGTCAACTTTGACTTACCAAAAGCCTCCTCCTAGGACAAACGAGATTCATGTGGAGTGTTTTGTGGACTAAGCAAATAAGCAAAAACAAAGGAATCTCAATCCAGCAAGAATGCAGCTTCTGCAACTGCTAGACCATTTGTAGAAACACAAGGTTTTCTCATCCTCCTTGTTTTAAGAATGAAAGAAATTTTTAAAATTGAAGGTGTCAAATCACTTCAATCCAGCGACCACACTTCAATTTTGTCATCAATTCACTTCAATCCAACCATCAACACCAATCACGACAATCAGCGGGCAAATTACAGCCAACAACCAACAATTAACCACCAAATTCCATCGTGAAATTATCAGCTCGGTATAAGAATCAACTAATCAAGAGAGTTCACTGTCGTTCATTCAGAAACTTCCAGCGGACCTCTATTTCAGTGGCCGATCAACAAGAAACCAATTGGATTGTCATGTGATCATCCACCAAACTTTAAATCTACTTTGACTGACTTCATTTAATACCAATCTACCAAAAGAAACCAGAAGAATATTGTTCAGAACTCCTCGATTGTTCTGAAGTTCATGGTATCTTCTGAAACTACCAAGCGATACAGAATTACCTTTGATTAGATTTAGAAACAACTTCTGGCAGGTTTGCTTCTCCTTGATCAATCCTAACCTGGCTCCGATACTAGTTGTCACCAAACCTCTGCCAAAATGAGGCAGAATTACGATCAACATGACCAGGAGATTGGTGATGGCATTGAACTCTGCTTCTCCCAACCCAAATGTCATAATCCAGCAATAGATGTGATTTGATCCTCGTCAGAGTTGGATGCTATCTCTCTTGTTCTCTCCTTGAGAAGAGCACCATGACCAGCACGCCGCTATGCAGAAGGAAGATCCAACGAAGGGCTTGGCTCCCTCTTATGTAATCAGTCTCAACTCCTACTCGCGCACACACTCAAGGCGAAGAAGAGAGCAAGAAGATGTATGCACTCACTAAGCAAGAAGAGAATGACAAACTACATCAATGTGAAAGAGATCCGTTGTATATGCGTGGGAGTGTGTCCATATGGACCCAAAATAGGGAAACAAAAGAAGTATCTAGAAATGGGTTGACTCAACTGAACTGAAATGGAAATAAAGTTGGTGTGGGCCGACTCATCTGCAGGTGCCGCAGTCTCAAGCACAGCATAGGTCAGAGCTAGAAAGCTGGTCGGTGTCTGGTGCCAGAACCTCAGATGTTCCACTTGAAGGCTGCTTGCCAACTTCATCGACTGTGATCTTGGAGTTGTTGAATCGGATTTTGAGGTGATTTCCTTAAAAGTGCATGCTAGAACTTATATAAGACAAGCATGCACCATTTCTTAGACAAGTGATTGTAAGGTATATCAATATACCAATAAAATGTCTATAAAGTGTAGGGTCCTCGAGGGGTTCTTAGTTCTCCATCTATAGTTTTCATTCTTAGCAATCCAAATCTACTGACAACATTAGTAACAAGCATTATTTAAGATAGAAAATAGTCAAATACTCCTCAGCCCTAGATGTATGGTTGATTTTAATACCGAGGAAATACTGCAAGATAGTCTTAGTATCCTTCATCACAAAGACCTCATTAACATCCTACTTAATTTGTTGAGCACCTGCTTTATCACTACAGGTAATTACCATATCATTTACGTAATAGCAACATTAAAACAATACCTGCGGAAGTTCTCGCAGAAAGAGTTAGTGTGACATTGAAGTTATGATCATTCATAAAAGTTTAAACTTATTAGAGTCTTCTATGTTTGAAAAATTTTGTTATTTGGAACATCCAGACGGGATGATGGTTCCACTTAAACTTCCTCATTCAGCCAACCATTGAAGAAAGTATCCCTAATGGTCATTTGAAGGATGTCCCAATTTCTAACAATGCAAACAAAAATCAGAATCCTAATAGAGGTCATTCTAGTTATTAGAGTAAGACTCTCCTCACAGCCAACTGTATACTACTATGTATATCTTTTGGTAATTGATCTAGCCTTATATATTACTAGTGAACCATCACTTTTGGTTTATGTTTCATAGACCTACATACAACCTATAGTTTTCTTTCCTTTTGGCTTTGGCACATTGTCCCAAGTTCTAGTCTTTTCAAGTGCATCAAGCTTTATCTGGAATCTCAAATTTTGAGATAATCTGGATTGATTATATGACTTGTTTTCAGCTAAGGATCAGATCGCGGCAAGGTGTGCTCGATGTTGATGGGCAAAGGATTCATAACAAAAAGAAAGTCTAAGCTCATGTATTGAGTTTCTTATTTTAATTCTGTTCTAAACTTCTTTGATGCTTGACCTTCATTTCTAATTCTAAGGTTAGTTTGATGAGGACATTTTGTATCATCAAGAAATACAAATTTTTTGAACTCTTCATCAAAAACATCACCAAGCAAATCACATAAGAAATATCTTGACTCATTCATTCTAAACAAGATCTTAAAGAAGAATTTGTTTCCAACAAACCGAGCATTCTTTGAAACACAAAACCTAAATTCTTAAGAAGAATTCATTTACAAAGAGACTTTTAAGGATAATTCATTTTCAACAAGATGTTGAAACATGAAGTGAAAACAGAGGCCTGAATGATGAAACTTCATATCTCAAAAGTTCTTTAAGCTTAACTTGTTATGCAAGGCATCATATTCATTTTCTCCGCAAATGGCAGCAACTTTCTTGTTCTTATTTTCTAGAATAATATTAGAAACCAACTTCTTTTTTAGCAATAGACAATCAGTTTTAATGTGTCAAGTTGCAAACTTTCTTTGCACTAGTGACAAATGGTTTTCTTGTTCAGTCATGGTCCTTCCATGAAGGCACTCCAGTATGTTGTCATTGCCAATCGAAGGTTTCTCCTTTTGCTTCATTGTTTCCAGTAGAATGTGGAGGTTTGTAAGCTCTAACATTTTTGTTGGGTAAGTTGCCAAAATGCATCCTGGATGGTCCATAGACTTTGTAGTGATGTTTCTTCCATTACCCAATAGGCAACATCTTGTCACCTTCAGGTTGTGGTTTACGTTAGATGAATGTTTAACCAATTTACTAAATTCATCCTCCAAAATTTGTTGCCCATGTACTCTTGGAAGACCTCGATGCAACTAACAACAACAACAACAACTAAGCCTTTTCCCATACTAGACAGGGAAGGTTATCAAAGTATATTTAATAGTGTGTCAATTGTTGAAATATAATATCGTATTTATGTGTAGGACTCGCGATGATTGGATTTGAACTTAACTGCGAGCGTTTTGGGTGACGTTAATGAGAAAATATCATTATATAGATCGGTTACTGTAGTTGAGACAACACAAGTGACATTTCAGGGACATGTGGTGCCACTGCATGTTCTACTTGTATAAGGTGGTGAAGATGCTGTAATACATTATTTTGTAACCCACTTTTGTAAGTCGTATGGGTTTGGACCCAAAACCGTTAGAAGGATTCTCTCTTTGTTTCCTTAATGGTGATGTTATTGTATCACATCGTATTTTACGAGATTCTTTTGAGATAGTTGGTGGTCATGAAGTGATAGGTGACTTTATTTTGTTGGGGATTTCAAATTATGATTTAGTTTTAAGCATAAATTGGTTATTTAAGAATCGTGTTGTGATTGATTGCAAGAAGCGAGAGATCGCTTTCTTTATCTCTCGAGAGGCCACTTTTGTTTTTCAAAGTCAGCGAAAAGAGAACTCAATATTTGTTATATTTCGTATTCAGGCGTACAATTATATACGAAAGGGATGTGAAGGATATTTAACATTTGTTATACAGTCTGGTACTGAAGAGAAGTTATTGAATGATATCAGTATAGTTAATGAATTTCATTATGTTTTTCGTGATGATTCACTCGAATTACCTCCGAAACGAGAGATAGAGTTTGCTATTGATTTGCAAACAAGTATTAATCCTATATATAGAGTACCCTATCGTATGACTCCTACAGAATTACAAGAATTATAGAGCACCCTATCGTATGATTCCTATAGAATTGCAAGAATTGCAAGCATAATTGCAAGAATTATTGGAGAAGCGCCTTGTTCGACCAAGTACCTCACCATGGGGAGCGCCAGTCTTATTCGTGAAAAAGAATGACTCACTTCGACTTTGTATTGATTATAGACAACTTAATCGGGTGACTATAAATAATAAGTATCCACTACCTAGGATTAATGACTTATTCAACCAGTTGCAGGGAGCTCGTGTGTTTTCGAAGATTGATCTTCGATATGGAATGACATTTTGATATATTCTAAGAGCGAGGAGGAACATGCTAAGCACCTACGTATCATACTTAGTTGGTTACGAGAAAAACAGTTGTATGCTAAATTCTCTAAGTGTGATTTCTGGTTGGAGCAGGTTGGCTTTCTTGGTTATATTATATCTAAGGATGGTATATCTATAGATCTAGCTAAGATCACGACTATAGTTAATTGGGAAAGACCGGAAAACGTATCTAAAATACGTAATTTTCTCAGGTTAGCATGATATTATGGAGATTTATTGATTGTTTTTCTAGTATTGCAGCCCCTATCACTCGATTAACGAAGAAAGATACTCAGTGTGAGCAAAGTTTCAAAGAGTTGAAGATAAAATTGATTTCTGCACAGTGTTAGCATTATCAGTTAGTAACAAAGATTTTAGAGTTTACTGTAATGCCTCAAATAAAGGTCTTCGCTGTGTTTTGACGCAAAAAGATAAAGTTATTGCTTATGCATCACGACAATTGAAGAAACACGAGGTAAATTATCCAGTACATGACTTAGAACTTCCAGCAGTAGTGTTTGCACTTAAAATTTGGAGACATTATCTGTATGTCGTTAAGTTCCAGATATTCACTAACCATAAGAGCTCAAAGTATATCTTTACACAGCCTCATCTCAATATGCGACAAATGTGATGACTTGAGTTCTTCAAGGATTATGATTTTGAGATTATTTATTACTCTGGAAAAGCTAATGTAGTCGCAGATGCCCTTAGTAGGAAAAGAAAGAGTTGGTAGCTCATTGTTCTACTTTGGTTCGAGCAACACCTGAACTTTGGTTGAGAGTACATGCAGCACCAAGAGACGATCCTGAGTTGAAGAGGGTTAGAAACAGGACCTGTGTTAATAGTTATAGGTTCTGTGTTGACACAGTGACATAGGCTACCTATTGTGTCACTCAATTTGGATCGGATGTGGATCTAGGTATCAATTTGGATCTCGGGTAGCTTAAACGGATCAAGATTCGGTTTTGAGTGATTTTAAAGTCATTTCAGATCTAATTTGGATATGGTTTATTGCGTTAGATTCATAGTTAAATAAATTTTAATATTTTAATTAATTGTAATTGTTTAGAGATTAAAATTGGAGGATTTGATGGTGATAAGAGTGACCCAACGGTTTTGGATCGGATCTTATCGTTCCTTCAGGTAGGGGGTTATGCATTCTTTTACAGAATCATGCTAGAAGTGATTTTACTTGTTTTAGATAGATTTAAATGTGCATGATTGATAAATATTTTATTGATGTTTATGAAATGTTATTCGCAATTATGGGTTATTTGATATGCTTTTCAAATAGAACATGTTTATAACATTGATTGATAAAGAGCATGTTTTAATATGCATGTGTTGTATAAACATGGTATTTAAATGTTGTATGGATATGGATTTGGTTTTGGATACTCGTGGATCTAGATATGATTTGTGAATGTGATGAATTGTAATTGGTTTTAGAAATGTAATGATGTGTGAATATACGAGCCGTACTTGTGTGGGGTCTCTAAAGACTTGCAGGTCCTTCGGGTGATTCGGCTTTGTGCGAATACAGGGTGTGTTCTCGGGCACTCTGTCGTGAGAGTTGGCATGGTTAGTCGTGGATAGGGTTACCAGAGTCACGTTAGGGAGGGTCAGACGACTCCCGTGGCCTTTGGGACAGACACAGTATGGGCTGTAATTATCGTAACTAATGATGTATGTATGCGTGTGTGTGAGTGTGTGTGTGCGTATGAATTTGAGATCATGATTTAAAGGTGAAATTGTGCTTTGTTGCGTGTGTGTGTGAGTGTGTGTGCGTATGAATTTGAGATCATGATTTAAAGGTGAAATTGTGCTTTGTTATAAAATGATTGTGAAATTATGCATGCTTTTAGTATGATTCTGTTTAAAGATGTTTAACCTCCCTACTAAGCTGTGTATAGGAGCTCACCCCATTGTTTTACAGCTCATACTAAAGCTAGCACTTCGAAGGCACACAAAGCAAAGTAGGAGTTGGATAGAGCTGTATTTTTTTTAGATGGTATGATAAGTGTTAAATGATTCATAAAATCTTGTTATTCGAGATTATTGTTAGGTGGGCCCCGCTCAACTTTGGGTGTGTCATTTAGAACTTCGTTATGAATATTTATTTCAGTTAGATATTTCTTTGAGTTTGAATTAAATTAGCATTGTATTCAATTACTGCTAACCATCACGCCCGCGCGAGAAGCGGCCACATGGCATCGGGCCGGGCGGGGTCGTGGTCGCAACCAAGCAGGTGTGACAACTTGGTATCTTTGTTTCCACAAAGCCCTATCATGTGCCATGTTAATAGTTAACTCAATATAAGCTAGATCATTCTTTATTGTTTCTTTCCAACACTTTTGTGGCCGTCCTTTACCTCTTTTAATACTTTCAAAATATAGTTTTTCATACCATCTTACATGCGCTTCTTTTGATCTTCTTTCTATATGACCATTCTCTCATTTTATCCTCTATTGGTGTCACTCCCAATTTGTTTATCATAACCTCATTATCTATATGGCCTTTCCTTCTATGTCCACTCATCCATCCCAACATCTTCATTTTTGCCATCGATATCTTTTGTACACATTGATGATTAACTGCCCGAACACTCAAAACCATAAACCATGGTAGATCTAATTGTTGCTCTATAATATTTACCTTTTAACTTTAATGGTATCTACTTGTCACAAAGAATATATGATGCTACAATCCATTTTAACCAACCAGCATTAATTCTATGCGTAACATCTCCATCAGTTCTTCCATCACTTTGAAAAATTGACCCTAGGTATTTCCAAAATTCCTTTTGGGGGATGCAATGTGTGCTAATTTTAATTTCTATGTCCTCTTAAGCAACCAAATCATCAAACTTACATTACACATATTTTGTCTTTGTTCTACTAAGTCGGAGGCCTTTGCTTTCTAATGTTTCTCTCC
This sequence comes from Brasenia schreberi, assembly GCA_036023115.1. Lineage (NCBI taxonomy): Eukaryota > Viridiplantae > Streptophyta > Magnoliopsida > Nymphaeales > Cabombaceae > Brasenia > Brasenia schreberi. Next base: position 24,050,108 of record JAYKKT010000080.1, read on the forward strand.
ATAGTTTCAATTTTCTATTAACTTTTTATTTAGACTCCTCCACTAACACATTGTCATCTGCAAATAACATACACCAAGGTACTTCATCTTGAATATGTTTTGTTAACTCATCAATCACCATTATAAATTAGTATGGACTTAAAGTTGATCCTTGATGTAACCCAATATTAACTTCAAAGAAGTCTGTCATTCCTTCACGTGTCCTCACACATGTTTTTGCACCATCATACGTGTCTCTAATAAGGTTAGTGTATGTGAATGGGATACCTCTTTTTTCCAAAGTTCTCCAAAGAACCTCCCTCGATACCCTATCATAAGCTTTTTCTAGATCAATAAATTTCATGTGAAGGTCTTTCTTTTTTGCTCTAAAATATTCCATAAGACGTCTCAAATGGTGACTTGCTTCAACAGCAGATCCGTCTGGTATGAATCCAAATTGATTCTCTGTTGTACTTGATACTTGTCTTAACCTATGTTCGATAATTCTTTCCCATAATTTCATAGTATGGTTCATTAACTTGATACCTTGATAATTCGCACAATTTTCAATGTCTCCCTTATTCTTATATATGGGTATAAGTGCACTTGCTCTCCATTCCTCGGGCATCTTTTGGTTTTTCCATATTTCATTAAATAGTCATTTGAGCGAAGTGATTCCTTTTTCTCTAGTATTTTCCAAACTTCTATAGGAATATTGTCTGGTCACCGATTTACCACCCTTAATATGTTAAAGAGCCTCTTTGACTTCTTTCTTTTGAATAAGTTGGTTTCATCTATTTCTTATATCATCATTTGCCACTAAAAATTTTTCATCCTCGTCCTTGATGCATCTAACGTAATAAAGATCTTTAGTTTTCTTATCTCTAATCCTAGATATCCTAAAAATATCTCTTTCACCCTCTTTTGAGTTGAATTTTTATATAAATCCTCCCAAATTTTAGCTTTTACTTTACTAATGGCCTTTTTCGCTTTCTTTGTTTTCTTATAAGCCTCTAAAGTTTCACTAGTTTTCTTAGCATAATATAATTTTTAACATTCCCTATTTGCCTTGATTTTATTTTGCTCTACTTCACTCCACCACCAAGCTTCTTTTTGTACCAGTACACCTCCCTTAGATACACCTAACACATCTTTCGCCACTTGCCTAATATGTATAGTCATATTGTTTCACATATCACAAGGTGTACCAACATAATTCCAAGCATCTCCTTGAAAGACTTTCTATTTAAATATATCTTCTTTCTCGCTTCTGTTTAAATATATCTTCTTTCTCACTTTTGAGGTTCCACCATTTTTTTATTTGTAAATCCATAACTAAAAGTCGATGATGGACGGTTAAGCTTTCTCTTGGAATTATCTTGCAATCTTTACAACATGCTCTATCTTTTTTTTTACAAATAAAGCAATCAAATTGTGTTTGTGATAAGCCACTCTTATAAGTAATTAAATGTTCATCTCATTTTTTGAAGATTGTATTGACTATAAAGAGATTAAATGCCATAGCAAAATTTAAAATCTCTCTACCTTCCTCATTTATATCCCCAAAACCAAAGTTTTCATGATTACCTTGATATCCTAATGCCTCTTTACCGACATGTTCATTTAAGTCTCCTCCTAAACAAATCATCTCTCTTTGTAGAATCCTTTGAATCACTTTATCTAACTCTTCTCAGAAGGTTGTCTTTATACTATCTTCTAGTCCTACTTGGGGTGCGTAAGCACAAACTATATTCAAAACCTCTGCCCCCAACTCTAATTTCAACGTCATGATTCGGTCACCATATCATTATATGTCTACTACAGTATCCTTTAAATCTTTATTTATGATAATACCAACTCCGTTTCGAGCCTTTTCCTTACCTGAGTACCATAATTTAAAACTTATATCCTCTATCTCCTTTGCTTTTTCTCCAACCCACTTTGTATCTTGTAAACATAGAATATGAATCTTTTTGTGATTCATAGTATCTACCACCTCCATTAGCTTACCAGATAATGTTCCGATATTCCAAGAATCAATATGAATCTTATTATGTAGAACTAGCTTCCTTACCCCCGCATCCGTCCATATTGAAAATACGGAGACCCTCTCTGTAAATTATTCACTACATTCGGGCGGCAATGTAGCGAGACTAACTTCTTTACTCACACTCGTCCCTAATGTCAGAACCCTCTCCATAATTAATTTACTACATCCGGGCGAAAATATAGTGGCCCTTGCTTACTTATCACTGCATTCAGGATTTGTAGTGCGTCGCTAGGCGGAGATGCCCAAAATAATGCTCATAATTTGTATAATTCATGGTATAAAAATTCGATAAAGTTTTATGTTGGTTGTCGGAAGCCTAACACAACCCTCATCCTTTATTCGGGCTTGAGACCGGCAATGCAAGGGTGATCTCTTACATGGGCAGAGTTGCCTCAATGCAACTAGTGAAACTAAAGTTTTCAAAACTTATCAATTGATTCCACGAGTCCATGAACACATTATAATACTCACAAACTTCATAAAAACTTATTTGGGCATCAAGAGTATTTCCGTCTAGTCGAATTCAAAGATAAAGTCACTGGGTTGGTTCTATTGAAGATAGAAAATCTACATCAGGGTATACAACACTTGTGAGTGGTAATTTAGTATCCTAAAAAGGTAAAAAATCATTGTTGTAGCGAGGTCTACATCTGAAGTTGAATATAGAGCTATTGCTTTTGGTATATATGTGTAAACAATTATCAATATTCATAGTTGGAAGCAGTCTGATCACTTGTCATCAAGTATCAAATCAACAAGTCATGTAAACACACCTAAGAATGGGTGTTTCAAGTGAAGAATGACCCAAAGTCACAAGTCAAGTCAAATATCAAAGAGCTGCAATTCCAACTATTTATTGATTATATGAGGCTCTATTTATAGAGTAGTTATTACAAGAGAGGAAGAGGAGAGAGGAGTGAAGAGGTCCTCTAATGGCTGGCCTGCAAGCTAGCCATTGGAAGTAAGTACCGTTGGGGATGCCCAACGGCTATCTCGTGGCCATAACTCTGGCTAGGAGTGATCATACATGGACCTAGTGGCACGTGGTCGTACTACAACACTCTTAACAATGTGAAGGAAAGTGGTTATGGTCGTTGCTTATGGAAATTGGATTTTTCATGAATTCTATTACTATATTATGTCATAGTAAGGCAACTATCCAAATTTCATCTAATCTAGTTTATCACGAAAGGACTATGCATATAGAGATTGATTGTCACTTTATTAAAGATACTATGAGTACCAATGAGTTCAAGTTGGAGCACGTGTGATCGGAAAATTAATGTGCACATATGCAAACTAAAATAATCTATACGAATATATTAAGAAGATTATGTGATAAGTTGGGCTATTGAGGGGGAGTGATGAAGGATCAAGTCTATAGTAGTTGGTTTTCTTTTATTACTGTTTCTCTCTTCCTTTTGTTCTTAGGGCTGTTATTAGTGTTAATTTATGTTCTTAGTTTAGTTGATGTTTTTAAAGGTGCCTTTAAATAAGATTTAATTAATGGCACTTGTGTAATAAATCTCTTTGTAATGTTGGTTATAAAGGGAAAACCCTACCAACCAATTATTGTAACTTTGTGAATAGAGAGGAAAGAAGAAAGAGAGGTGGTGGCTCCTTAGGGGAGACTACACACCAGATTTTCATCTTCACTCTACTTATTCATATTTCAATCTCATAAACTCAATCAAAATCAACAGTTTGGTAAGTGGATACTGTGATTTCGTGATTGGAACATTCTTTTGTGAGATAGGAGACAAAAACAGAAATAGTCTATTACAAGTTGATGTTGAATGACTACATAAGTTGGGAAGATGACATTAAAGGAACTTTTTATCACTACATATTTATGGGATTATGTTGATGAGATGAGAAAAGAGATCAAACTCCTTATCAAAGGATTTGATGAGAATCACATTACCAACGCAACCAAGAAGTATATGAAATAAATGAAAGCATGGGAGGAATCTCATGAAAATTACTTAGGATACCAAAATATAGATGAACAACTCTACAACGGTCTATTTCTAAAAATGTGACACTTTCATGGGATTACTTTAGAAAGACTCTTTGTATGACCATTATTTCTATATTACAACCGTATCCAAAGGAAACTTTTAGGTACCTGAGTATTTGAAATACTGCATCAATATGTGTCTTCGATTATGCCTGCATAAACCGACTAACAATACCAATTGCGCACATCGATCTTATCACACCAATCATCCACACACAATTTATGGTTAACATCCATGGGAGTATGAAGGGGTTTACAATCTAGCATCTTTGTATCTCATAGTAGATCTAATGTATATTTCCTCTAGTTTAAGAAAATATCAATACTAGAATATACTACCTCAATTTCAAGGAAATAGTACAATTTATTGAGACCTTTAATATCAAACAATTGATGTAGTTCCTGCTTCACTTTTGTAATTTCTCCAATATCATCCCCTGTCACAATTATATCAACATAAACCACCAACAGTGTTAGATTCACCTCTTTTTTAATAAATAGTTTATGATCACTAACACTTTTAGTGTATCCCAATTTAATAATAATGCTACTAAATTTTTCAAACCATACGCGAGGTGATTGCTTCAATCCATATACGACTTTTCTCAATTTAAAAACCTTTTTTGTTGGATTTGTATATCTTGATGGTAGATCCATATAAACTTCTTCATTAAGCTCCCCCTGGAGAAAGGCATTCTTCACATCCAATTGTTACATAGTCCACTTTCTTTGTACTACAATACTGATTATAACTCTAATAGATGTGAGTTTGCTAACGGTGTAAATGTCTCGTCATAATCAATCCCATGAGATTGGCTATATCCTTTTGTTACTAGCCGAGCATTATATCTTTCCAATATTCCATCTGCTTTGAATTTAAAAGTGTATACCCACTTGCAGCCAACCACCTTTCTTCCAAGTGGAAGATCACATACTTTCTATCTTTTGTTTCTCTCTAGTGTCTTCAATTCTGATTCCATAGCATCTACCCAATGTGGTGACTTAGCCAAAAAACTTTTGGAATTTGATATGCTTCAGCATTCAACATAAAGTTACGATAACTCAGTGATAATTGATCATAAGATATAAATTGAGTGATAGGATATTTACCACATGATCTTTTCTCTTTTTTTAGAGTAATAGGAACATCTAGATTTAACTCATCAGTACTTTTAATTTTCAGTGTACCACCAACCTTATATGAGGTGGAGACTCCCTCTTGGTCCATGGTTTCCTGAGGATTGGGCATAAATATTTGCATTTCAGTACTTGCTTATTTATAATAGAACTTGATGACACGGTCTCACATGGAAAGTATGGGGTGGTTTCTGTTGAAATTCTGGATTCACGTAGCGGAGGATTAAACAACAAATATCAATAACATTGAAGCAGAAACATGAGAGATTGAAGGAAGGGGTGAACCTCTAATGGAGGCCGCCCCCCTCACTCTCTTTCTTTCTTACACAGAACTTAACCCTAATACAACCTACCAGCCCTTATATAAGGAGTTGTAAAACGGAAAATATCCAAAATACCCTTAGTATAGAAAATTACCAAAATGCCCTTAGTATTTCAGGCAATTACAATAATACCTAAAAACATCAGAAATTATAAAACTAACACTAAGAGCACTAACTATTCATATTCTTCAACACCCCCCCTCAAGTTGGGAGTGAGATAGTTCGAACTCCAAACTTGCAAAAATCTTCATTTGTCTGCAACATTCTTTATCTGTCTTCATCACTGATCTAATCTTCAATAGCTTCTTTGGTTGCAACAACCAACTCAGCCTTCCTGGATGATTAACTCAACTCAGCCTTCCTGGTTGTAACCACATCAACTCACCCTTCCTGGCTATAACAACATCAACTCAGCTTTCCCAACTGTAACAACATCAACTCAGCCTTCTTGGCTGTAACAACATCAACTCAGCCTTCCTGGCTGTAACAACATCAACTCAGCCTTCCTAGCTGCAACAACATCAACTCAACCTTCCTGACTGCAACAACAACTCAGTCTTCCTGATTGCAACAACATCAACTCAACCTTTTTGGCTGGCTGCAACAACATTAACTCAGCCTTCCTCGCTGTAACAACATTTTAGCAGTCCTCATGACTGCAAACTTCACAAGAATCAACAGATTGGAGACATTCCATCCAATCTCTCTCTTCTGCAACATGTACTAACCTTTTGTACTCTTTTCCTGAATTTTCCAGCTCTCTTAAACATTTCCTCAAACACTTGATGTTCATGTTAATCATCTTTTCTTAAACATTTCATCAAACACCTCACATGCAGGTAAACATCCAATCGGCCTCCATTCTGTCGTACCCCACTAAGAATTTTTTGTAACTGCCTTGTCGATTTTCTTCCAATTATCACACATATTCTCAACACCTTCAACGTCATCTGGATATCTAAAGGTCCTTCTAGTCCTCTAAATGTGGACAACCACAGAAACTAACAGAAATTCCAATTTCTATCGCTCATCATTTTGCCATCAAACTGAGTTCACTTGGAGCGAGCAAGTTTAGCAACATGATTTAAGAAATGTAAGTGTGCATGGACTTGACCCAAAAGAACGTGCATATCATCACAAGTTTTATCTTGAGGTTCACCCTTTAACAAATGTTCATTATGAAGAGACTACTTTGACTGGGCTCATGAATATAATTCCCAGGAGTAGCAACTGATAGGTTGAGCTTCTGTTGTCTGAAACATCAGGAGTAGCAACTGTCTGAAACATCAGGAGTAGCACCTGAATGAGAAGGCTTACCATTTCCACTAATATCTCGTGCAATATACTAGAACTCTTGAATTTTAGCTCAAATTCTGCTATAGATGTCGAATAAATTTCTGAGATTAAAGACTGCATCTGTACTGAATTTGGATTTGCTGCCCTTTTCTCCTTTTTTTTTATTAGCCTCTATCTCCATTCCGTTATCATATGGATTTGCAGCTACCAAACATAGAAATATAGGTTTCATCAAGTTCCTTGTAATCAATATTGCCAGTCCATAATTATTAGAAGTTTCAAAGCCATAAAGCTGCCCATGGCTGACATTAAAGGCATCAAATTGCAGGCTGACAATCACATTAGATGTGGAGGCCCATTACTGCCCAAATGCAGTAAATGCAGCCAACCAAGTCATTAAAGTCCTGCACCTTGGGAATACGAATAGTTTTAGATGTAGCAGCCATATGCAATAAATAGGAGTTTTGAAACTTTCACCTGCAGCATTAAGAAGGTGGTTAAGGCTCCTTATGCAATAAATGCATAACCTACAGCAGCCATGTCCACACAGTCCATGATATCTCCATTCTCACAGTTGACTGTTTATCATTGCAGACCTAATGGAATGAGGCCCGATTCTGTGGCAGCATTCATGACATATTGTGTGAGTAAGGGACTCAAAATCAACATATTCTTTCTGCTCCTCTCCTATACATACATAGGCAATAGATTTAAGGATGTGGCGAAACTTTGCTTCTGAGACATTCTTGAGTATGACCATTGATGTTCGTAGCTCTTTCACTATCCTTCTATCATTTGGCAAATTGAATGCATTTTCGATCCATGCATTGGGTGAGGGTTTTCCTTTTTGTTTTAGGTCCTCGGCACTCCGTCATCCACTCCTCTGGTGACTGATCCATGCAATCACTCCCTGAACTCCAACGTTCGGGAATACTTTCAGTCCATAATGGTGAGTAATATGTAATAAATGTGCAGTAATATGTAATAAATGTGCAGCTATATCCAATAACTACAGCCACCAAACTTCTCAATGTGCAATAAACTGCTCCACTTCCCCAGGCCTCGAGCAACCTACAGCTTTAATGATCACTTGCTGCAACCTGCAGCTTTAATGATCATTAATCGTTCTAAATCAATAATGCCCAATGCATGTTCATTGCAATAATGGCCACTTTTGTATTCACAACATTAAATTCTCTGCCCCAACTTTAAATTCCTCTTTATGCATTTCACTGAACAGAATTAGTGCTATATTTTGGGAGTCGACTCTTTGACTAGCCACATGCAACTGTGTTCCATGAGACTCTGTCTCTTATACTCATTCTGTTAAAAAATGGATCGAGCATCATCCATGCTTCCACATTTTGCATACATGTCTATGAGTGCATTAACAACAACCAGATTAGATTCCAATCCATTTCTTCGAACATAACCATGAATATCTTTCCCATGTTGAAGAGAGCCATTAGAAGTGCAAGCATGCAGAACACTGGTAATGGTGAAGAGATCTGGTTTAACACCTGAGAGTTCCATCCCATTAAACAATTGAATTGCTTTCTCCAAGTGCCTATTTCGAGCATATCCCGAGATCATTGATGTCCAAGACACAACATTTCACTGAGACATTTGCTCAAAAAACGAATTGCATACTCCAATTCTCCATACTTTGCATATGTATCAATCAAAGACTTGCATATAGTAATCTCTTTTCCATACAAGCCATGACCCAATTCAGCACAAATAGGAAGAACAGTAACAATAGTTGCCACATCCAACCGAGTCCCTTCAATTTTCATTTCTCTCAAGACCTTAACAGCCTCCTCTACCTTACCATTGAAGACCAACCCACCAATCAAAGCGTTCCATGAGATAACATCTCGTTCACTCTCTCTTCCAAATCCTAATATGAATCTTGATGCAAAGATGGTCATATGAGTCTTGCACCATTGTAGCAAAAAACAAATGCTACCCCAAGCACCATCACCAACACAAACTACTCTCAACACCTTCCCGCACATCCGCAGCCAATACCCGTTGCTCCCATTAATTGTATGGCTCAGATACTATGTTGAAATTCTGAATTCACGTATCAAAGGATTAAACAAGAAATATCAATAACATTAAAGCAGAAACATGAGAGATTGAAGGGGCGAACCTCCAATGGAGGCCACCTCCCCTCACTCTCTTTCTTTCTTACACAGAACTTAACCCTAATACAACCTACCAGCCCTTATATAAGGAGCTGTAAAATGAAAAATATCCAAAATGCCCTTAGTATTTCAGGCAATTACAATAATACCTAAAACATCAGAAATTATAAAACTAACACTAAGAACACTAACTATGCATTCTTCAACAGTTTCGAATAAGGTAACATCCATAGACACATATTTCTTATGATTTCTTTAATGATATCATCATAACATACATATCCGTTCTTTTTAATTGAATATCCAAGGAAAACAACTTATCCTGAAATGGGCCATGAATATAAAAAAAACAGAGACACCCAAATATTTGAGGTGTTATATGGAATGGAGTAGACCCTGGTTTTATCACTTGAAATGGAGTTTTCTCTGAAAGAATTGTATATGGTAATTGGTTACTTTAGGCCAAAATACTTAGGGACATTATGCTCAAACAGCAAGGTCCTAACAACCTCTAAGATATATCTATTTTTCTCTCACCAATCCCATTTTATTGCGGAGTATAGACATAGGATATTTGATGAATAATACCGTGAGATTGTAGGTATCCCTATAAGTAATGATTGACAAATTCACCACCAATATATGATCTGTGTATTTTGATGGTATGTCCAAATTGGGTTTTAACAAGTGTATGAACAATGAGAAATATGGATGAAGTTTCAGATTTTGATCTCGTAAGATACACAAATGTAAGTATAGAGTAGTCATTAATAAAGGTAACAAAATACTGATATTTTCTTCATGATGGAATAGAACAAGGACCCCATATATCCGAATGTATTAACTCAAATGGAACAATGGATTGTGACTCCCTACTAGGAAATGGTAGTCTATGATGTTTAGCTCGTTGATATGCATCACATTAAGTATAGAGTAGTCATTAATAAAGGTAACAAAATACTGATATTTTCTTCATGATGGAATAGAACAAGGACCCCATATATCCGAATGTATTAACTCAAATGGAACAATGGACTGTGACTCCCTACTAGGAAATGGCACTCTATGATGTTTAGCTCGTTGATATGCATCACATTAAGTATAGAGTAGTCATTAATAAAGGTAACAAAATAATGATATTTTCTTCATGAAGGAATAGAACAAGGACCCCATATATCCGAATGTATTAACTCAAATGGAACAATGGAATGTGACTCCCTACTAGGAAATGGCACTCTATGATGTTTAGCTCGTTGATATGCATCACATTAAAGAACCAAATCTCTTTCATACTCGACATAAATTAACTCTCTAATTTTTTAAACTTGAAAATGTGGAATTAACTATGCCATAGCCTGAGATTCTCTTCTACTTTTGCAGCTACAAATGCATTCTTTTGTGCTTAAATGAGGTTAGCACGAAGTATGTAGAGCTCATTCCTCAGTTCACTATGTCCTAAGGTTCTTCCCATCCTCAGATCCTCAAATTTACAACTAAAAGGAGATAATGTTATTGAGCATTTCAAATCTCTAACTAATGAATTCACTAATAATAAATTAACTAGAAACTCTTGAACATATATAACCGATTCTAGTTGAAAATTCTGAGTTTGCATTGTCCCCTTTCCTTTCATTGGAATCAAGACACTATTTACCAAATTAACGTATTGGGGTATACATAAAGGTTGATATTCTAAAAACTTGTTATCACCTACCATATAATCAGTTGTGCCTCAATCCATCACCCAAAATTTGGAGTGCCCGTTTTCAGAAATATGTTTCTTCAACCGCTATCCAAATTTCAGTGGATGTCTCTATATACATAAAGGTCTTACTTATTATAGGAATCATTGATTGTATTAGCCAAGAGCTTACCAGTGCATCTTCCTTTGACCATCGTTCGAAGTCTATAATGTCTTCGATAGGGCATACTTCTGTTCCCTTGATGATTCCTAACTTTCTTCTTGATTTAAGAACCTTCTTTATTGATCTCGCCCATTCTCTATAATTTTTCTAACTTTATGTTGGTAATTTGAAATGGCTCAATTCTTGAGTCATTCATGTTAGAGGCAGAAATCTGGTCCCAAAGTGGACATGTTTCTTCTTTGTAATCCATTTTATGTCTTATGTTTTATCAGTAATACTTCTTTAGTAATAGGGGTATATTAGTCATTGAAGTTAGATTGTACTTATAAATAAGAGATTAGGGTTTAGATTTGAGTAATGCAGAGAATAGAGAGAGAGGGAGCCAATTGTGGGCGTCATCTCCTATGTGTCTAGCAGGTTGGATGGAAGTTCTCGAATCTGTCAGGTCTTGTAAGTACACTATATTTTGTTAATTTATTTCATGGTATTAGAGCCTATAAGGCGATAAAGTGAAATTCTTTTGTAACTAGATGTGTGGGACTGTACAAGGAATTTGTGCATAAATTTTCATAAGTGTCTGCAAAAGAAAAAAGTGCCACTGACTCTTTCCATATGTTGGTTGGATGTGTTTCCTACTACATCGGGAATCAATCTAGTGACCACAAGAATTCGGGGGGTGATATCCAGGCCCTGCTACATAATCCTAAGGAGCACAGTTTGTGTGCCAGCAAAGTAACGAGAAGAGATAGATATCCCATTTTGAAAAGCATTTTTAACATCAAGTTGATATATATCCCATTTCCTAATGGCACTAAGAGTTATGAGAATTCTAATTGTTGTCATCCTAGCAAACAGGGCAAATGTTTCATCATAATCAATTCCATATTCTTGGACATAACCCTTCGTAACCAGTCTAGCTTTATATCTCTCAATGTGACCATTGCTATGGGTTTTGATTTTGTAGCCCCATCGACATCCAATAACCTTCTTATCCTTTGGTATAGGTGCAATTGTCATGTCTGGGCTTTGTCTAGAGTGTTGAGTTCATCATTTAGCTTGATGATAAAAGTTGGGTTCTTTAACTTGATGAAGAGTTGCAATTAAGTTTTTGCATTGGGGTTCAAAAGATTCATAGAAAACAAAACGTTGGAGAGGTTTTGAGACCCTAGGTTCTAGACATGTATCATCAGGTTCTCTAACACGTCGTGTATAATGTAAAGGAAAAGGTTCAACAATGGATTCGGAATCAACAGTTATATTTGGAACATCACTATTCTCAAGAGAATTATCCTAATGATCTACTGAGTCACAATCATTGTCTTCTTCTAGATCAAAGAAATCTTGAGATATGGAAGATTCAGAATTTTCTAAGGATTTAGACTTATAGTAGGCATCATTCTCAAAAAAAATTACATCCTTATAAACATATAATTTGTCTTCAATGAGATCAAAACACCTATAACCCTTTTTGTCTATGCCATAACCAAAAAATACGCATTCAATAGCCCTAGGACACAATTTATCATTTTTATCTGTATACACAAAACATCCACGTCCAAAATCTCTAAGTCTTTAATGATATGGAGAAATATTATATAATTTTTCAAAAGGTGAAATATTTTCAACATTGGATAAAGGCATTCTATTTATAAGATAAACTGCAGTAAGAGAAGCTTCTGTCCATAAAAATTTAGGAACCTTACTTGCAATTAACATAGTTCGACATGTTTCTATAATATGTCTATGTTTCCTTTCAGCCAAGCCATTTTGTTGAGGAGTTTTGGTGCACGACTTTTGATGAAAAATCCCATTTGATTCAATAAATTTTTGGAATTCATTTGACATGTATTCCCCTCCTAAATCTAATCTAAAAATCTTAATGGTGGCTCCAAATTGATTTTTGATCATGTTGCAAAAGATTACAAATTTTTCAAACACTTCTGATTTATGTTTTAAGAGATATATCAAGGTAAAGCGAGTAAAATCGTCTACAAATATCACATAGTATTGCACTCCTTCTTTATAAACAACAGGCGCAGGGCCCCAAACATCCGAATGTATTAAATCAAAAGCTTTATTCGGTACATAGGTTCTTTCTCCAAAAGGGAGATGATGTATTTTCCCAAGAATACACTCTTTACATTCAAACTTTTGTTCGTTAATTTTTTTCATCAAGGGAATGTTACATAATTTTTGTAAATCCAAATGCCCAAGTCTTTTGTGACAAAGAGTAGCATCTTGGGCTATATTACACGACTAAAAATTTGGCATAACAAGATAATACATTTTGTATAGTCCACTTTCTCCATGGCCCTGACCAATCACCTTTCTCGATAGGTGATCATGCACCACACAATGTTTGAATGAGAAAGTGACTATACAATCATTATCACAGATTTGAGCAACCGAAAGTAAGTTCAAGTTAAGTGTAGGTATAAAGCTTATATTTTCGATTTTAAATTTTTCTTTTTCAAAATTTTCTATTTTCTTAATTTGAAGTTTTGTACCATCGACCGTAAACACATGTTTTCCAATGGTTTCACGAGATTCAATCAAGGAATTTTCACTGTGTCATATGGAAAGAGGCACCCGAATCTAAAAACAAAGACATACCTTGAGAGGTGGATAGGGCATTCTCGGAGATGCTTGCTTTTTCCTTGAACATTTCTTCTATGTATGCCTTAATGTTGTTGAGCAAGACTCCTCCTTCTTTTTCTTCTACGGCTCCCACATTTCCAAACTTTTTCTGGAGAAGAGGATAAGTGGTTTTGATATGCCCACTTTCCTTGCAATAGTGACAAATGGTGTCCTTGTTAGGCCACGGTTCCATGAGCTTCTTTGATGTTCCTTCAGCATTTTTCGCATGTAGGAGCTTGTAAGTCTTGAAGTTAGCTCCCGGTTTGGATGCGGCAAAAACGGCTTCTTTGGCAACATTCATATTTTTCAACCTTGTTTCCTCAATAACAAGGTCGGCAAAAAATGAGTCTCCTCTAGGTCTAGGTTTTCTATGTATTAAATTTGATCTAATGTTTTCAAATTCTTCTCTTAACCCACGCATAAATAAAAAAAGATATTGATTGTCCAAAAACTCATCTAATTTGTAAAGATTTTCAAATTTATCAAAGCTCCTTAGTTGAGTCCATAATTCCGAAAACTCATTGTGATAGTCTCTAATGCTTAAATTTCCTTGTTTAAGCATTATCATTCTTCCCATCAAATCAATTTGAAAAACAAAATCATCTTGAGAATGGAGTTTCTTTAAATATTCCCAAGTTTCAAATGCATTTTCGAAAGCGCTAATTCTATTTCTAAGCTTGTCATCAATATTTTCGCAAATAATCCACGTAATTTTTGCATTCATCTTTTCCCATACTTTTAAGTCTTGCTTATATTTTTCATGAAATTTAATAATCTCATCATCGTTCAAACCATCAATATTCAAAATCGGTTCTTTTATGGTTCCATCAATGTAATCCCAAAACTCTTTTGACAAAAAATATTTTTTCATAGTCCTAGCCCAACTTTGATAACATTTTGGGTCAAGAATACATTTACATATCTCATTTTTGCTTTCTATTTCATGCAAAATCAAAAGATTTGGACTAAACTCAAGTTTTGTATGTTTTCTCAAAATTTACACCCGTGGCACGCTTCTCGATGCACTCGATTTCTTCGATCCGAGGCTCTGATACCATGTAAATTAGTGTTCATGGTCGAAGGTTGATGCTCACGATGCAACTTCGACAAATCGCCAAGATTCCCAAGTCACCCGAGTATGGGAGGAACTTGTTATGGGGACTAACCCCAACTTCGACAAATCGCCAAGATTCCCAAGGCTTTTTGACTTGTTATGGGGCATAAATCCTGAATTTGAGTCTATAAAGATCATCATTCTAAGCAGGGAGGAACTTCCTTCACTTAGAACATTCTACTCCTTACTGATTCGTGAAGAAGATCGCAGGAATTTAGAGAAGAATAATATTAATACTATAGAACAACATGCACTATAAAGTAGAAGAGAAACTTTAGAATATCGTGTAAGAGGTGGACAACATAATAGAGGACGTGGATGAGGACGTTTCTATTCTGATGAGAAGGATAAAATAGTATGTTCTCATTATAGAAAATATTGGCACTCAAAGGAAAATTGCTGAGAATTACATGGGCGTCCAGAATTTCATAGACCAAGGAATAATTCTGCTCATATTGCCAAAAGTTTCATGCCTAATACAGATGGTATTCAAGAACTTATTAAGAGAATTGAAGGATTAGAAACTAAATTATCAGAAAACCAGAATTCATGTACTTCTCATGCTACTCTAGCACATGTCACTCACACAGTGAAGGGTAAACAATTCTTTCCTTTTCATTCTAAAACTTTGATTATTGACTCTGGGGCTATAAATCATATGATAGGAGAGTCTTCGTATTTTTCAGAATATCATCTACTTTAAAAACAAGAGCTAATCAAGTTGGCTGATGGCTCACTCTCTTATATGATTGGACAAAGAAGTGTACTCACATGTCTTACATATTTATAGTTAGTTTATCATGTTCCTAGCTTTCCTATAAATCTTTTGTCAGTCAGCTCCTTATCGTGTACATTAAATTGTAGTGTAACATTTGATCCCTCTGACTATATTTTTCTGGATCTAAAAACGAGAAAATTCTTTGATCGCGGTAGTCTCCGACGAGGATTATATATTATAGAAGACAAGTCTCAACATACTGCTTCTTTTGGTATTGCTGCAATTGCTCAAGATACAGAGATTCAACTTTGGCATAGTCGTTTAGGTCATTTACCAGTGTCCAACCTCCATTATGTTTTTCCAAATCTGAAAGTAGAGTCAAATAAATTTCCTTTTGAGTGTGAATTGTGTCAACTCGGGAAGCACCAAAGAGCACCTTATCTCCCGAGTGAGTCTAGGAGATCTCAACCTTTTGAACTTCTACATTCTGACATATGGGGTCCCAATCCTGTTTCTTCCTTATTTGGTCAAAAGTATTTTGTTTCTTTTCGTGATTATTGTACACGCCTGCATCTCACTATTGTCTATTTAATAAAATCAAAAGTTAAGGTCTCTGCTATTTTTCCTATTGTTTATAAATTTATTTTCACTCTATTTAATACTTATGTGAAAGTTCTTCGTTTAGATAATGGGGGCGAATATATTCATGGGCAGTTGATAGAATACTTACATGCAAACGGTATACTTCATCAGACATCTTGCTCATATGCACCTCAGCAAAATGGTATAGCTGAAAGAAAAAATTAACATATTCTTAAAGTAGCCAAAACTCTTCTTCTTCAGCATAATCTACCTAAGACTTATTGGGGGGAAGTTGTTCTTACTGTTGTCTATCTAATAAAGAGGATGCCTAATAGTGTTCTTAATGGAGATAGTCATGTAAAATGTCTTGATAATGATTTTAACCTCTTTCATATCATTCCTCGTATTTTTGGATGCCTCTACTTTGTTCATGTTCATTTGCCTGGTCGTGATAAACTTGACTCTAGAGCAGTAAAGTGGATCTTTCTCGGCTATTCTCAAACTCAAAAGGGTTATAAAGGAAACTTTATGTATCCATGGATGTCACGTTTTGTGAATCTTCTCCCTATTATTCTTCTCAAAGGGAGTCAATTACCACTCAAAACAACTCTTCTCATGTACTTCTCATAGTTTCTAGTGAAACTAAAGATCTCACAGGTGAAAATGAAGAGAAGCAAGTTGATTCATAATCAAAATAGATTACGGTGTATAAGAGGGAACCGAGAAAGGTTGTTCGTTATCAAGAGGAGACCGTAAATACTCCAACCACCAAAGATTATGCCCTTAATTCAGATCCATGATTAGGAGTGGAAGAATACTTGAAAGTACCAATAGTCATTCGCAAAGGTAAAAGAATCTGTGCACAGTACCCAATTTCTAACTATGTTTTCTTTTGCTAATACATCAGAATACTATCAAATTTTTGTTGCAAATGCTGATTAGAATAAGATTCACTCAAGTTTTGAAGAAGCCAACAGGTACCTTTTATAGAGAGCAATTATAGAAACAGAATTGGATGCACTAGCCAAGAATAATACTTGGACAATCACCAAACTTCCTCATAATAGAAATATTGTGAGATGCAAGTGGGTTTTCACTATTAAATACAAAACAGATTGCACAATTGAAAGATATAAGGCAAGACTTGTTAAGGGTTACAGACAATCATATGGGATTAACTATAATGAAACATTTGCACCTATAGCAAAGCTTCCATAAGAATACTTCTCAGTATGGCACCAAATTTTGGATGGGATCTATAACAACTAGATATGAAAAATGCTTTTGTATAGAGAAATCTAAATGAAGAGGTATTTATGGAACTTCCTCCAAGTTGAGTATTAAGACAAAAGAAGGTACAGTTTTTAAACTAAACAAAGTTATCTATGGACTAAAACAATCACCCAGAGCCTGGTTTGAAAAATTCAATGATGTGTGTACTTTAGGATATGAAAGAAGCATAAATTATCATGCTTTATTTTTCAAGAAATGTACGAAGTTGTTGGTTCTTGTAGTTTATGTAGATGATATTATTATAACATGTGATGATATTGAAGAGATATCAGTATTAAAACAAAATCATCACAAATTATTTGACGTGAAAGATCTGGGGTGACTCCATTATTTTTTGGGCATTGAGGTATTATATTCCAACCAAGGTATATTTCTAACTCAAAAAAAATACACAATGAATCTGCTACAGGAAACAAATACGCTTGATTGTAAACAAAGTGATTCTCCTATGGAAATAAATCAAAAATTGTTCATTGGTGATAGTGAAGATTTCAGAGACACACACAAGTATCAACAATTAGTTGGTAAGCTCATTTATTTGACTATTACTCGTCCAGATATCACTTACTGTGTGGGTATTATGAGCAGATTTATGCATTCACCAACCAAAAACCATATGAAAGTTGTGTATTGCATTCTCAAATATCTTAGTCAACACCTGACATAGGTCTTCATTATTCAAAATGTTGCAACTTCAGTATTGAACTTTATTCTAATGTTGACTGGGCTGGATCGAAATATTATCGCAAATCTACTACAGGCTTTTACACTACTCGGTGGTAATCTTATTTCTTAAAAGAGTAAACAATAAATTGTTGTTGCTCGATCTACATCAGAAGGAGAATACAGAGTTGTAGCTCAAGCTATATGTGAAGGAAAGTGAGTTTGTTCGTTAATATATGAGTTGAGTTTTCATTCCACATAGCCTATTCCTCTCTATTGTGATAACAGTGCAACTATTCAGATGACTTTCAATCCAGTCTATCATGAAATAACTAAGCATATAGAGATTGATTGTCACTTTATTCGTGAGAAGATTTCCAACCGGGAATTAAAACTGGAATATGTCAAATCCGATGATACAAGCAAAGATCCCAAACCCTTTATCAAAGGATGACTATGAAATTACATAAAGTTTTCCAAGTGTATCCACAAATGATCAAGTTGAAAGAGTTCCGTGCACAAAACAAGGCAGCCACGAGCTCCGACTAGAGGCTCTAAACCAGTCTGTCATACCACATAATCAAATCCCCAAGAATAACAACAAAATATTGTAAACTGCAAGAATAAATCCATAAGAGCACCAAGAACATGTATTTACAAGGTAAAACACCAAGAACAAGTGCCCAATAATCTCGCAGTACTCCAATGCTTCTAAAACTGCAAGCATAAAATTATAAGATAGAGCGCTAGATCTATAGGCCAAGAGGAGAGAATGGAGAGGCAGGGATAGAAGCCTTCTCCTGTACATATCAAAACAGAAATATAAACGACAGATCAGAAACAAAAATACATGAGTTTGGTCCTAAATAAAATTTAGAAACCAAAACCATGAAAATACAGTTTAATGAAATATATTACATATTGACATGTATTAACATGTCCAAGTCTATTTCTGTTAAAAATTTTGTAGAGAAGTGTTTACAGGAAGAAGAAAATAGAGGGGAAAAAAACATGTAAAGGAAAATAGCAGAGAAAGGGGAAGAAGAAAAACAACAGTAGATAACAGAGAAAGAGAAGAGGAAGGAAGAAGAAATTAAAGAAAAGAAACAGTAAAACGTGGGAGTTCACCCAAGATCACTTGAACATAGAAATCACCATATCCAGTGTGAAGATGTTCTAGGGCATAATGAACCTTAAGAGAAAGATGGAAGAAGGGAAGGGAGAAGACCGCATATATGTATATATAGAGAGAAAGAGGGTTAAAAGGAGGGGGCAGAGTGACTGCAAAAGGAGGTAGCCTTCACTACCAAAAGCTAGTCTCTTCTATTAACATCACAAAACGTGCCAACAGGTGTTATGTACATGAAGGAATGCCCCTCATATATTGCTGAACAAGCTCAAGAAAGGAGGCAGCCTTTGCTACCAATGGCTAGTCAACGAGCTATTGGCCAAGGCTGTTGGCCTGTTCATTAGAAAACGAGAGAGAGAGAGAGAAATATTTTTTTTAAATATTATATTTTGAGTGTTGTTTGTTGGAAAACGTGATTGCGCAGCGGAGATTGAAAATCACAAACATGTAGAAACAATGAAGAGGAATGTGGAGATCAGAAGAGGCGGCAGAACTCCAATGGAGGTCGCCCCCCCTCTCCTTCTCTCTTTCTTAATATCAACCTCTTAACCCTAATACAAGCTTCCAGCCCTTATATAATGGGCTGTAAAATAGAAAATTACAAAAATACCCTTAGTACTATTGGCAATTACAATAATACTTAAAACATCAAAAATTATAAAACTAACACTAAGAACACTAAATATGCATATTCTTAACACCCCCCTCAAGTTGAGAGTGAGATACTTCGAACTCCAAACTTGCCAAAAAACTTTTTTTTTTCTTTTTCGCAACCTTCCTAGTTGCAACATTCTTCATCTATCTTCATGACTGATTTTTCAGCAGCTTCTTTGACTGCAACATCTTCAGCTCAGCCTTCCTAGATTATCATTTTTAGCAGCATCTTTGGTAGCAACATCAACTCAACCTTCCTGGATGTTTTTCAAGCAACTTTCATAGCTGCAAATTCCTGCAACCTCACCGGTTCCATATAAAAACATGTTTTTGCACCATCATGAGTCCTCACACATGTTTTTGCACCATCATACATGTCTCTTATAAGGCTAATGTATGTCAATAGGATACATCTTTTTTCCAAAGTTCTGCAAAGAACCTCCCTCGGTACGCTATCATAAGCTTTTTCTAGATCAATAAATATGATGTGAAGGTCTTTCTTTTTTGCTCTAAAATGTTCCATAAGACGTCTCAAAAGGTGAATCGCTTCAACAGTAGAGCTGTCTGGCATGAATCCAAATTGGTTCTCTGTTGTACTTCATACTTGTCTTAACCTATGTTCGATAATTCTTTCCCACAATTTCATAGTATGGCTCATTAACTTGATAACTCGATAATTCGCACAATTTTGAATGTCTCCCTTGTTCTTATATATGGGTATAAGTGTACTTGCTCTCCATTCCTCGGGCATCTTTTGGTTTTTCCATATTTCATTAAATAGTCTTGTGAGCCAAGTGATTCCTATTTCTCCTAATATTTTCCAAACTTCTATAGGAATATTATCTGGTCCTACCGATTTACCACCATTCATATGTTTAAGAGCCTCTTTCACTTCATTCTTTTGAATACGTTGGTAGAAATTGTGGTTTATATAATTTTCTGATTTGGCTAACTCTTCTAAGCTAATACTAATATCTTTATTTTCATTAAAAAGATGATAAAAATAGTTTTTTCATCTATTTCTTATATCATCATTTGCCACTAGAATTTTTTAATCCTTGTCCTTATGCATCTAACATAATTAAGATCTTTAGTTTTCTTATCTCTAGCCCTAGCTATCCTAAAAATATCTCTTTCACCCTCTTTTGAGTTGAGTTTTTTATATAAATCCTCCCAAATCTTAGCTTTTGCTTCACTCATGGCCTTTTTCGCTTCCTTCTTTGCTTTCTTATAAGCCTCTAAAGTTTCATTAGTTTTCTTACCATAATGTAATTTGTAACATGCCCTCTTTGCCTTGATTTTATTTTGCACTACTTCACTCCACCACCAAGCTTCTTTTTGTGCCGGTACACCTCCCTTAGATACACCTAACACATCTTTCGCCACTTTCCTAATATGTATAGCCATATTGTTCCACATATCACAGGGTGTACCAACATAATTCCAAACATTTCCTTGAAAGACTTTCTGTTTAAATATATCTTCTTTCTCGCTTTTGAGGTTCCACCATTTAGTCCGAATAGCTCGATGCACTGT
The DNA here is from genome assembly GCA_036023115.1 of Brasenia schreberi. Classification (NCBI taxonomy): domain Eukaryota; kingdom Viridiplantae; phylum Streptophyta; class Magnoliopsida; order Nymphaeales; family Cabombaceae; genus Brasenia; species Brasenia schreberi. The sequence goes on from JAYKKT010000080.1 coordinate 24,071,254, forward strand.
TTTCTTCTTTGTCCGTTTTTTTATTTGTAAATCCATAACTAAAAGTCGATGTTGGGTGGTTAAGCTTTCTCTTGGAATTACCTTGCAATCTTTACAACACGCTCTATCTTTTTTTCTACAAATAAAGTAATCAATTTGTGTTTGTGATAAGCCACTCTTGTAAGTAATTAAATGTTCATCTCATTTTTTGAAGATTGTATTGACTATAAAGAGATCAAATGCAATAGCAAAATTTAAAATCTCCCTACCTTCCTCATTTATCAACAAAACCAAAGTTTCCATAAATCCCTTGATATCCTAATTGTAAATAGTTGTTGATAATCGAAGGTTGATGTGGCTCGAATCAATATCAATAAGTCGCCAAGAGTCAAATGACATTCACTCACGAATGTCTATCTTCAAGAATGATTAACAAGAGCGGAAGCATACACAAAACAAATCAAGAAGCAGTGCAAGACTGCATGAATCTTATTCATGATAATGTGTCTTATTTATAGACATTACAAGAAGAAGAAGAAAGGAGCAAAAGAGGCATAGTGGGCTAGTGCTGGTCCTGGCCAGCACTAGCCGTTGGGGGTGCTCCCAATGGCTAGTAGCCGTTGGGGACCCCCAGTGACCAGGGCCAGTATGGCCCTGGCCCTTTGGCCATGATGGCGCGAGCCCTAAGGGCCCGCGTCCTATTACATATTAACACACCCCCTCAAACTTACGGAGTATACATTGAAAGATTGTCCAGTAAAAACTGAAATCGAGAAGCTGAAAGAGATTTGGTGAAGAAGTCTGCGAGTTGCATCTCAGATGTGACATAGCAAAGGGAGAGCTTCTTATTTAGACACTCTTCACGAACAAATTGACAGTCCATCTCGATGTGCTTTGTCCTCTCATGGAAAGTGTTGTTGGAGGCAATGTACATGGCGCTTTTGTTGTCATAATACATGATGGTCGGGTGTTTGACATGGATGCCCATGTCTGCTAGAAGGGCTGTGATCCAAGAAATCTCCATCGCAGTTGTAGTCATGGCTCGATACTCGGCTTCTGTGGATGAGAGGGACACCTTCTGTTGCTTTTTGCACTTCCAGGAAACAAGAGATTCACCTAAAAAAACACAAAAACCAGTTGTAGAGTGTCTATTGTTGACATCTCCACCCCAATCAGCATCGTTATAGATAGATAAATCAAAAGATGAAGAGGAAGTTAAGAGGACCCCCTTATGGGCAGTGTTTCTAATATATCGAATAATTTGCAAGACAACACTCATATGAATAGAGGTAGGTGCATGTTCAAAAGATTCATATGACACAAATCGCTGAGGTGGTCTAGAAACCCTGGGTTCTAAGCTTGTAGTATCAGGTTCCATGTGGGCTTCATGAGTTGTTCTAGGTCATGTTGGATAATGTAAGGGGAAGGGTTCAACAATTGACAGAGTATCACGAGTGGTGTGTGAAATATCATTGGTGTCAATATGATCTTCTTGAATGTCTTGATGATCTACTGAGTCACAATCATTATCTTCTTCTAGCTCAAAAACATCTTGAGGAATGAAGAGTTTCGAATTTTTCAAGGATTTGGACTCATAATAAATGTCATGGTCAAAAAATTTCACATCCTTGGACACATACAATTTGTCTTCCATAGGATCAAAACACCTTTACCCCTTTTTGTCAATGCCATAACAAGGAAGACAAATTCAATAGCTCTAGATGACAATTTGTCATTCTTATCTGTATACACAAAACATCTACATCCAAAAACCCTAAGTCTTTCATAATATGGAGGGATGTTGTACAATTTTTTGAAAGGTGAAGTATTCCCAAGGTTAGATGACGGCATTCTATTTATAAGGTATACTGCGGTAAGAGTAGCTTCGGCCCATAAGAATTTATGAACCTTACTAGCAATTAACATAGTTCTACAAGTTTCAATAATATGCCTATGTTTTCGTTCCGCTAGACCATTTTGTTGAGGTGTTTTAGTGCATGATTTTTGGTGTATAATACCATTAGTTTCAATAAATTTATAAAATTCATTAGACATGTACTCTCCTCCCGAATCGGATCTAAAGATTTTAATGGTTGCTCCAAATTGGTTTTTAATCATGTAACAAAATACTACAAATTTTTCAAATACTTCGGATTTGTGTTTTAAGAGATATATCCATGTAAATCGAGTAAAGTCATCCACAAAAATTGTATAGTATTGCAATCCTCCTTTAGAAACAATGGGCGCGGGGCTCCAAACATCCGAATGTATTAAATCAAAAGATTTCTTTGGTACATAGTTTCTTTCTCCAAAGGGGAGATGATGCACTTTTCCAAGAAGACAATCTTTACATTCAAAATTTTTCTCTCTAATGCTTTTCATCAAAGGAATGTTACACAATTTTTGAGAGTCCAAGTGTCTAAGTCTTTTATGCCATAGCGTAGCATCTTGGGTTATGTTACAAAAACCCGATTTTGGCATAACAAGATAGTCCATTTTGTATAGTCCACTTTCTCTATGGCCTTGACCAATCACCTTCTTTGATAGGTGATCCCGCACCACACAATGTTTGGATGAGAAAGTGACTATACAATTGTTATCACATATTTGAGCAACCGAGAGTAGATTTAAATTAAGTTTAGGTATAAAACTTATATTTTGAATTTTAAAGTCTTGTTTTTCAAGATTTCCTAATTTTTTGATTTGAAATTTTGTTCCATCGGCCGTAAACACATGCTTTCCAATGGTTTCACAAGAATTAACCAAAGAATCTTCACTATGTGTTATATGAAAAGATGCACCGGAATCTAAAAACCAAGACATACCTTGTGAAGTAGATAGAGCATTCCCGGAGATGCTTGCTTTTTTTTTTAAATTTCTTCTATGTACGCTTTTATGTTGTTGGGCAAGACACCTCCTTCTTCCACGACTCCCATGTTTCCACCCCTTTTCTGAAGTAGAGGACAAGTGGTTTTAATGTGTTCACTTTCCTTACAATAATGGCAAATTGTATCCTTGTTAGGCCATGGTCCCGTGGGCTTCTTGAATGTGTCTTCATTGTTCTTGGCATGTGGAGGCTTGTAAGTCTTCAAATTTGCTCCGGGTCTTGATGCGGCAAGTACGGCTTCTTTGGCCACATGCATGTTTTTCAATCTTGTTTCCTCCATAACAAGATCGGCAAGAAAGGTATCCCCTCTAGGTCTAGGTTTCCTATGTATAAGGCTTGATCTAATGTTTTCAAATTCGTCTATTAAACCACGCATAAACAAGAAGAAATATTGATTTTCCAAAAATTCTTGAAATTCGTCTAATTTATGAAGTTTTCCAAATTTGTCAAAACTCCTTAATTGAGTCTAAAGTTCCGAAAATTCATTGTGATAGTCCCTAATGCTTAGGTTCCCTTGTTTGAGCATAATCATTCTTTCCATGAAATCAATTTGAAAGACAATCATCTTGAGAATGAAGCTTTTTCAAATATTCCTAAGTTTCAAACGCATTTTCAAAAGCATTAATCCGATTTCTAAGTTTTTCATCCACATTTTGACAAATGATCCATGTGATTTTTGCATTCATTTTTTCCCATAATTTCAAATCGATTTTGAATTTCTCCTGTGCTTTCATGATTTCATCATCATCTAGGTCATCAATGTCCAAAATTAGTTCCTTTATAGTCCCATCAATGTAATCCAAAAAATCTTTTGATAAAAAATATTTTTTCATTGTTCTAGCCCAACTTTGATAACTTTTCGAGTCTATAATACATCTAAACGACTCATTTTTGCCTTCCATTTATGCAGAAAATGAATATTTTGGAATAATCTCAAGTTTGATGCAAATCTTCGATTGTCGCACTTTCGACACGCTTTCTGATGCACTCATTTTCTTCAATCCGAGGCTCTGATACCATGTAAATAGTTGTTGATAATCGAAGGTTGATGTGGCTCGAATCAATATCAACAAGTCGCCAAGAGTCAAATGACATTCACTCACGAATATCTATCTTAAAGAATGATTAACAAGAGCGAAAGCATACACAAAACAAATCAAGAAGCAGTGCAAGACTACATGAATCTTATTCATGATAATGTGTCTTATTTATAGACATTACAAGAGGAAGAAGAAAGGAGCAAGAGAGGCATAGTGGGCTAGTGCTGGCCGGCCAGCACTAGCCGTTGGGGACCCCCAGTGGCCAGGGCCAGCATGGCCCTGGCCCTTTGGCCATGATGGTGCGGGCCCGAAGGGCCCGCATCCTATTACATATTGACACTAATGCCTCTTTACCGACATGTCCATTTAAGTCTCCTCCTAAACAAATCATCTTCCTTTGTTGAATCTTTTGAATCACCTCATCATTCAAAGAACTACTACTACATAAATATCATAATAAGATGATAAGATCCGACGCCTACTATCGAAACTAAGTGAATCCAGCAAAGAGTATAATGTTGAAAGATTAATTTAATTGAAGAAGCAGAATGATATCATTTCACATTGTTTTAAGAGACTGCTAAGCTTTTTATGGCTTCTTACCTTCCAGGGTCTTTTGCAACCATTTGCTTCAAAGTTCCATCACGATGGCACAAATCTACAGCAGCTCGAACATCCTTATAGATCCTACTGTAACTGTAGAAATGGACAGGAGATCGATTAACCATAATTAAACAAAGAAAACCAAAACCAAGACTATTACATCAAGTGCAGTCTGCATAATACCTAGGCAAACAAGTAACCAACTTCAAAAGGAACCAAAAAGTTTTAAGAACGTAGAAAAATTCCGGTATTCTATTTTTACTATGATGACTATGCAAATATGTCAGTCCTCAGTAAGATGTTCCTGAGAAACAGAGAAAACAAAAAGGAATATCTGAAGAAACCCGACATAGCATAAGCACCCATAGTGATGATGCAGAAATATGTCAGTGAGTTAATTCTTGAAAAATCCAAGACAGAACCTGCTAGGTCTTAATAGATTTTTTTGTCACAATCTGTTTCAAAACAGAATAACTAGTAGACTTGTAAGAGTATACTAGGAATGGCCAGCAACCTACTCGTGGCTCCTATTTCAACTGATTCAATAAGATGGTACTCCAAAAGTTCAGCAACAGAGTAGTACTTAGTAGGGTTCTAGTGTATGAAGACAAGCATTTCATCTCTGTAAAAAAAAATTGAATCTCCAGTTCAGCGCGGATTCAGATAAAAACAAATTTTGAATATTAGCAAATAAACAAATTGTGATCACATTGCAAGAACCATTATCTTTTCATGGTAAACAAGGAAACCAAATTACAGTGCATGCGTGCTCAGACCTGTGTCAAAGAACATGCGCACATGCCGGCATCAGCACAATAAAAAAGCAGCTAACTAACGAACATACACAATGAATCAGAAAAAAGAAATAAAGATATTCGCAGCATCCGTCACATACTCAGCACCATTGGGAACTTTTCCAGGATAACAATCCTTGAAATCAACAAGCTGTGCAAACAGGTATGCTTCAGCCAAAGAGAACAGAGTATCAATAAGTGCATAATCAGGTTCATCAAATGAATCACGTATCAAGGTATTCCCATAGGTTGCAATTTTATCTTCTTTGGACATCTCACTGAAGCCATGATAAGCAACTTTGACATACTTGTGGCGATCCATCTGTTAAAAAGCATCAGTGTTCATAAGCATTTTATTAAAAAATGTATAAGATATTACTTGGTAAAACACGGAACATTAGCTTATCAGATGAAAATAAATGGTCTTGTAATGTCAAGACAATTAAGTTGTGAAACTATAAGACCTGCTTGGATATGAACCGCACATATGATGCACGCATAAATCTCTATATATCGGGTTACAATGAGATTCAGATGCAAGCTGATTTACTTGGATCTAGCCCTACCTGTGTCCATCCCAGTTCAAACGGGATTCGGTGGTGTCCGTGGTCATCTGGATACCAATGGTTTATGTTGAAGTTCAACAATCTTAGTCTTTTAAGTTTAAATTTATGTCGTTATGTATTTGTAAGTAAGTCTAAGTCTTAGGTGGTTTGGATCCCAATGGATCAGATTCTGATTCATTGGGATTAGGGTCTTGTTATTTTCTAATTAGGGGCATTTAGGTCTTTTGAGTTAGAACAGGAATATAAAGTCTGTAATCTGCGATTAGGTTAATTTGAATCAAAAAAGACAGAGGCAGGGGACGGCAGTCAGAAGTGCGCCGACCTGCTCCATGGTTCTTGAGATATTTTCTTCTTTATTGATAATACGTTTTAGAAGAAGATTCTACATGGTGGAGATTTGATGCCGTGGAAGTCTTAGATCCTGGCATCAACAGCAGGGTCTGTTTTTTTGTTGGCAGCAACGTTTTCTGCAGTGATTTTTTTTTATCAAGTCTGCAAGCAGGTATTTTTTCTTTAAGCTAGAGCAACTTTATTAATAAAGGGGAGACGTGAGGGAGTCAACAATCAGAATCATCTGGAAGCCGCAGGTGTTCTTGATCCCATATTCAGTGTTGGCTGGTGTAACAGCAGAAATTCAGATCTCGATAAGAATATTGAGGGATTCTAACCTGAAATCTTACTGTGCAGATTCATTCAATTCAATAAATTGAAATTCGATTCAACTTATTCTGTGGTGGAGATGCAGTCTCCGTGCTATTTCATTTTCTTCTAGGTTGATATTAAAGTTATTAGTCAGAAGTGTGTTGGGTTGCAGAAAAAATATATATATATTCACACCCACTCTATAAGTTAACGATTATATCCTTGAAATTTTGGTGAGGATTCTTACAGACATGGAAATGACTAAGGTGGGAGACACAAGTGAACCAAGTACAGTAGACAAAGGTGAAGGGTTCCAAATTACAAACCTGAAGCTAGATGAAAAGAATTATCATCAGTAAGCCAGATCTATAGAATTGGCAGTAATGGCAAGGGGGTATTGGGACTATTTAACCGGTGACATATCACAACCTCCGACGACTCACCCTCTTTACTCGTGATGGCGTAGGTAAAATGCATTAGTTAGTGCTTGGCTTCTCCAATCAATGTCACCTTCAATTGCTAGTACATTAATGTTTCTAGAAACTGCTAAGGATATTTGGTTAGCAGTTCATGTTTCTAGAAATTGCGGCACTGGTCCGGAATAAGACTTGGGAACTGGTTGACTTACCATCAGAGAGGAAAACAGTGGGTTGCAAATGGGTATTCTCAGTAAAGTATAAGGTAGATGGAAATATAGAAAGATACAAGGCCAGATTAGTAGCTAAAGGTTTCAGCCAGTCGTATTGTATCGATTACACAGAAACTTTTGCTCCCGTTGCGAAGATGAATACCATCAGAATTATTTTAAGCATATCAGTCAATAGAGGATGGGAATTATGGCAGTTGGATGTTAAGAATGCCTTTCTTCAAGGAGATCTTATGGAAGATATTTATATGGACTTACCACCTGGATATCTCCAGGAACAAAAAAGGGGTAAGGTATGTAAATTAAAGAAATCAATTTATGGTTTAAAATAATCCCCACGAGCATGGTTCGAAAAATTTAGTAATGGTGTTATGAAATTGGATTTTAAATAGTGTGCTAGTGATCATACACTTTTTATCAAGCAAGATCAGAAAATCATCATATTACTAGTTTATATTGATGATATCATTATTACAGGAGATGATACAGAAGGCATTGTGGACCTTGAGAGAAGACTAAGCACATTGTTTGACTTGAAGGACTTGGGAAGATTACATTATTTCCTCGGGATAAAAGTGATTCATAAAAATGATTGTTTATTTCTAAGTCAATGGAAATATAATCTAGACCTACTAAAGGAAACTAAAATGGAGGATTGCAGAATATGCTATGTTCCCATGAAAAGTTATAAGGAAGAGATTGATAAGCCTGCAAAACCATAAGAAGATGTTGGTAAGTACCAGAGATTAGTGGGAAAGCTTATCTATATTACTATTACTCGGTTTGATATTAGTTTTGTCGTGGGATATGTGAGTAGTGGATGCATTGTCCATCTAAACACCATATGAACACAGTATTTCATATTATCAGATACTTGAAATCCTCAATAACTTACAGGTTACTATATGATCCACATCCATCACTTGATATAAAATCTATTCAGATGCTGAGTGGGTAGGCTCCAAAACCGATAGAAAGTCTACCTCTGGCTATATAGTATGTTTGGGAGGCCACATAGTATCATGAAAAAGTGACAAACTATTAGGAAAATGGGCATGGGCCCCTCTGGCCCGGCCCGGCAGGCCCTAGCCCACTGGGCCATCAGGGCTAGGGCCACTAGCCGTTAGGGGCCCTGGTCCCCAACGGCTAGTATTATAGCCATTGGGGCCTGGCTGCAGCCAGCCCCCCTCTCTTTCCTTCTCTTATCTCTTCACTCTCTCTCACTCTCTTTCACTCCTTTTCTCTGTAAATCATTGTAAATTTAAGCCTTTCGTTGCTAGTGAATAAACATTATTTATTCAAGTTTATTTTGTGTTCGTTATCTTGTTCGTATGCACTTGTTGCTCTCGGTTATAGCCTTTTCTAAGGCTACGTAATTGTTACATTGTGAAGCTATTCGTTCATCAATCTTCCGCAATTATATTGAAGCATCGCCTTCATTACATGGTATCAAAGCTATTTTTCGATCGTGAGAGTATTCTTCATCTCTTCGAGAAGCGTGCCGATCGTATTTTATAAGTTTACCTCTTTAGTTTCTTTCTCCTTGAAATATGGATGATAAAGGGGGTTTCAATTTTCGTATAACATCTTCGAACTATAAAACATGAGCCCAATCTATGGAAAACTACTTGTATTTCAAAAAATTATGGGGTTATGTAAGTGGTTCGAAGGTAGAACCCTCTATCAATATCACACTTAAACAAAAAGAGAAATATGAATGAGATAAAGGGGTAAACGAATTTTTTGGAGAATTTTCCAATGTTTGGAATCAATTGTATGGTTACAAAAAGAAATATACACAATGTTTTAGTGAGAGACAATGTGAAGATAATGAGGATTTTGTATATCAATTTCTAAGAAGTCTCCGGGAAGAATTTGAAGAGGTAAGATCATCGCTCATTTATAGAAAACATTTTCCTACAAAAGAAGAGATTCTTACGGATCTTCAAATGACGGAAAGAAGAATGAATGAAGCAAGACTCCAAAAAGACACTGCCTTGGCCGCATCAAAACCCAGAGCAAATATGAAGGCTTACCAACCTCCTTATTTCAAAAGTGAAGAAGGAAGAAAAGACATCATTTGCCATCATTGTAGAGAAGTCAGCATATAAGGCCGAATTGCCCAAAATTGAAAAAGAAGGTGGCCGTAGTAGAAGAACATGATTCATCTTCTATTGTTGCACTTGAACAAAAATTGAAGCAACTTGAAGCCCAAATAAAAGAAAAAGCAACGGTTGGTGTGGCTTGCTCCTCTTCAATAAAAGAAACTCAAGGTATGATCTCTTGGATTCTTAATTCGGGTGCTTCATTTCATATGACATGTAATGAACATATCTTAAAATCATGTGTTCAAAAACCCTTATCATGTGTTTATAGGGCGGATGGTACACAACTAAATGTTGATAAAGTTGGTGACTTGCAAACCAAGAATTTTGAAGTTTCCAAAATTTGTGTTGTTCCAAAACTAAATTTGAACTTACTTTCCGTATCCCAAATTTTCGATAAAAATTGTGTTATAAATTTTTCATCTACCGGATGTATTGTACAGAACCACCTCTTAAAGAAGGTGATTGGGCATGGCCATAGAGAGGGCAGACTTTACATTATGGACTATTTGCATAGTATAGGATACGTTAATGTTTTGACAAATGATGCCCTATTATAGTACAAGAGACTTAGACATCTTAATACTCAAAAATTGTATCAATGTCTTCTTGGAATGAAATTTAAGGAATCTTTTTCTTACAAAGATTGTGTTCTTGGTAAAATGCAACATCTCCCATTTCCAAACAAAACACATGTTACAACAAGACCCTTTGAAATAATTCATTCGAATGTATGGGGTCCGGCACCTGTTTTGTCTAAAGGAGGTATTTCTTATTATGTTATTTTTGTAGATGACTTTACTAGGTATACATGGGTATATCTTTTAAAAGCAAAATCCGATGTCTTTCAAAATTTTGTTATTTTTCATAACATTATAAAGAATCAATTTAATTTCGAAATCAAAATTTTTAGATCGGATTCAGGGGGAGAGTTTATGTCAAAGGATTTTGAAAACCATCTCAATAAGTTTGGGATTATACATCAAACTTCTTGTTCTAAGACTCCTCAACAAAATGGTGTTTCCGAACGAAAGCATAGACATATTTTGGAAACCACAAGAACTTTGCTTTTGTCAAGTGGTGTTCCTAAAAATTTTTGGGCAGAAGCTATTATGACTGCAGTCTATTTAATTAATCGGATGCCCTCTTCAGTTTTACAAAATATGTCTCCTATAGAAAAACTTTTTAAAGTTTCTCCTAATTTTTCCAAATTGCATGTTTTCGGATGTAAATGCTTTATTTATAATGACAAAGATGATAAATTATCATCTCAGGCCATAGAATGTGTCTTTCTATGATATGGAATAACCAAAAGGGGATATAGGTGTTATGATTGTAAAAATGATAAGCTTTATGTCTCTTGAGATGGTAGATTTTTTGAAAATGAATATGTTTTTAAAAGCATGGATGATGATAGCTCTATTAATGACTCCTACTCATTCTTGAATGATATTTTAGGTGAAGAGGTAATTCATGAAGAAAATGATCTTGATGAACCTATGATTACCAGACATGCTATTACTCCCTTTGATCAACATTACAATAGGAGATCTACGCTTATTCCTAGAAGGTCAAATTGTGATTCTAGACCTCCTGAAAGATTTATCTCATATAATAGTTTTTCACCAAGACATAGAGCTTTAGTAACAAATATTTCAGCTATAAAGGAGCCTAGAACCTTTAAAGAAGCTCAATTATCACAAATGAATGAAGAGTTAGATGCTTTATTTAGAGCCCAAAGTTGGGATATAGTGTCTAGACCATCAAACAAAAAGACTATAGGTTGTAGGTGGGTTTATAAAATCAAGACTAATGGTGATGGCTCATTAGATCGTTATAAAGCTAGATTGGTTGCCAAGGGTTATTCTCAAGAATATGGAATTGATTATGAAGAGACCTTTGCGCCTGTAGCTAGAATGACAACTATTAGAACACTTATAGTTGTATGTGTCATTCATCGTTGGAATATCTATCAGTTAGATGTTAAAAATACTTTTTTGAATGGTTGGTTGAAGGAAGAAGTATATATAGAGCCTCCTCCTAGTCTCAATCTTCCTAGAAACCAAGTTTTAAAGCTCAAAAGAGCTTTCTATGGTCTCAAACAAGCTCCCAAGGCTTGGTTTGATAGAATGATTGAATTCATGACATTGCATGGCTTTACTATATGTTATACTGACACAACCCTGTTTATAAGAAAATCCTCTACAGGTATTGTTATCCTTTTGCTCTACGTCGATGATATGATTATTAAAGGTAGTGATGACACAAGTATCCAACAAATCAAGCAAGAACTTGATAATGTATTTGAAATGAAGGATCTTGGTCAACTTTCCTTTTTTCTTGGCATTGAGGTAACTCGTGATGATAGAGGTTTCTTTTTATCACAAACTAAGTTTATTAATGATGTTATTCTTAGATCAGGTATTACAGATGATAAAATTGTTGAGACACCAGAAGTAATCAACCAGAAGATACGCCTAGTTGATGGTGAACTTCTTAGTGATCCCGTACCTTATCGACATATGGTTGGAGCACTCACATATCTCACCATAACACTGCCTGATATTGCTCATGTTGTTCATACTGTAAGTCAGTTTCAGCATGCACCCACCTCAGTGCATATGAGTGCCGTTATGAGGATTGCTCGTTATATTCGACAAACCTCAACTAAGAGAGTATTTCTATCTTCCTTCTCGTTACTTCAGTTGCTTGTATACACTGATGCTGATTGGGGTGGTGATGTGAATGACAGGCATTTTACTACCGGATATTGCATATTCCTTGGTCACTCACTCATTTCATGGAGATGCAAGAAACAACAAAAGGTATCTCTTTCGTCCACTGAAGTAGAGTATCGTGCCATAGCCAACACTACTACAGAACTAACTTGGTTGCGATAACTACTTCAAGACTTGGGCATACAACTGGAAGCTTCTCCAATAATGTTCTGCGACAACAAAAGTGCTATGTATATAGCCAACAACCATACCTTTCATGAGCGCACAAAGCATATAGAGATGGACTGTCACTATGTTCGTGAAGAGCATCTACAAGGCAACTTGACACTACAGTTTGTAAAATCAGAATATCAACTTGCAGATGTGTTCACCAAGTCCTTACCTGCCCCTCGGTTTCAATCTTTAATTGGCAAACTTCAAGTCATGGAGCTGTCAGTTTGAGGGGGGTGTTAGGAAAATGGGTTTGGGCCCCTCTGGCCAGGTCGGACAGGGCCAGGGCCAGGGGGGCCACTAGCCGTTGGGGGCCCTGGTCCCCAATGGCTAGTATTATAGCCGTTGTGTAGAGTGATGTAACTACCATTGTACCATGTATCTACAGAAAGCCAATTTCAACATGTATCTACCATTGTTATATGAGTATTGTCATGTGAATAGTTTGGTATGTCAGACATACCACTATAAAAAGAGTTTTCCTATATTCTTTATCCTCTCTTAGTTTAATTGCCTATATTGATGGAGATTGGGTGGTGATGTTAATGACAAGCATTCAACAACTAGTTATTGTGTTTTTATTGATGATTTTATCAATCCCTTGGAGGTGCAAAAAGTAACAAAAGATATCACTCTCCTCTACTAAAGAGGAATACAAAGTCATGACCAATACTATCACAGAATTGACTTGGATCAGACAACTACTCCAGGATCTTGATGTGACACTTAGACCATTCATCGCATCTATTGTGACAACAAGAGTGCTATATACATAGCCAACAACAACACCTTCTATGAATGTACCAAGTACATTGAAATGGACTGTCACTATGTATGCAAAGGACATCTACAAAGATACTTAGATATACACTTTGTACGCTCCGAATATTAGCTTGCGGACATTTTTACCTCTAAGCTTCACGGTTTCAATTCTTAATTAATAAACTTTTGGTAATGACACTATCAGTTTGAGGGGGTGTTCAAAATGTTAATTATAGTGAAGAGGATCCAACAATAAAGAGTGCCCAACAACTAAATTTCTAGTTGTTAGGCAATCCGAACAGCTAGTAGCCTCTTGCTTGTTGCTGGCTGCCTTTTCACTATAACTTATGGCTTTCCTCTATATGTACTCTATCCTGTACATACTATTAACCTAAGCCTTAGTGGCTGAATAATTGAATTGTATCCAAAGGGTATTCCATTGTGAGCTATTTTGCTGTAATTTACATTTTCTTTGAAGCTGTTTGCAGTCACATTCATGACTAATCTCTTGATAACCGAAGTGTTGGACTGTGGCAGTCCTTTCAAAGCACTAGACGTGCTGATTCTTTACAGTGGTAGACTGACAGTTCTTGGCAAAGCACTAGACGTGTTGATTCTTTACATTCATGAGAGGATAGTGAGACCATAACCCACCATAGAAAACCCAATAGTTAGTGGCATCAAGCACCAAATCTACCTTACTGGTTACTGTTTTATAAAGTTATGTAACCCTAAGTTGTGGAGCCATATCTCATGGACAACGTAGATGGTGAAGTTTTTGCATCGGATCACATGGCCTTTAGAGGTGATGGAGAAGAAGACCTTTGTGCCTCCAAAAAGGCAGTAAATTCAACAAAGATAAAGTGAAGGATACTCTCTCATGATAGAAACCACTATATCAAAACAAAAAGAGTAATTATTAAAACAATTGAACTCTTGTGACACTACTGAGTAATGTGAAGGCTCGTATGCCGCTGAAAGTTTCTTTAAAGCTTGAAATACGAAATATGATGAAACAATTTACTGATACATATCGTGAAAGATGAGTTTTCTACTGTGACTGCTATTTCTCTGATTCATACATTGAATACATTACCATATCGGGTATTGATATGATATGACTTCCCCCACCGGCTCTTGGAATCTAGTACTGATTGTAATACCTTAATAGTGCTATATGGTAACAGATGTTATACAGGTCACATAATTGATTAATGTGAATTCTTTTCCTCGTGATGGATATTGGTACGTGATTGCTCATACTTGTACATTTCATGTTTTCACCTAAAGACTATAAGCAAGGAAGGACGTGTGTGGTTGCACATAAGTGGCCGGCAAAGGGTTGAAGCTAGTGCCCACACCTCAACGATTGCTAGGTGGATACTTAAGTTTTCGCTTGCAAATAAGTCCTTTGGGAACCCATGCTCCTGGCAAGCAGTTTGAACTTTGAACCATGAATATATGGATTTTACCCTTTTGATTTTGTAAGTTAAAGAGTTTATATGCTATTCTGTCATCTTCCTGGCAGGTACTTGTTCTGTTATGGATAATTGTCGCGTACTCCATGGTTTGGTACAGTGTCACTGTTAGTCTGTTACATCATCCCCCTTGGTCCCTCTTCGGTTTGGAGCACAAAATATGCTTCGTGGGACCAAAGAACAAAAATGTACACCTAGGACACCATAAGACAACACAGGGTAGCTTTCAAAATCATTCATGAGAAACATTTTGCATGTTTCAAGAGAAGAAAACTCACCACGGCCATTCTCTCACATGATTGCAAATATGGGAAGATAGATTAGCATTTGACAAGGTTGATTGCATGACTGATTATATCGAAAACTCTCACTAGAATCAATTATTTTCAGCATGCACACAGACAAGCTAATTTTTGGAGCAATAGAAACAACATATTGGTATGATCACGTTACCAAGTGCAAGCAAACAATCACCATTGGTACCCCTCATGTTGGAACACAAGACAGAGCACACATGCACGCACACACATAAAAAAAGAAAAAAAGCAAGTTGTTCTTACCTTCAAGATGTTCCCTCTCTTTTTATCGAGGACTAGGCCCCTGACCATATACTTCCAATCAAATGACCAGTCCAGTAACTGAAACAAACATCAACTATAAATTCTTAAGTGCTACAAGGATGATGAAGTTCATAAATTCAACAACTAAAGCGACAAAAAAGACCAATACAAATTTAATCACATTTTCATGAATAGTCATTCAAGATTCACTGGAAAAACTACCTTAATGCCTTCTTCCTATCTTCTCTTGTCTATAAATACTCCACTCTTGTAATATGAGGCCTTGGGGCTTTACCTTGATAATAAAGTTAAGTGTTGGTGCTTAAGGCATTGTTGGTTTGATTCTTGGTGAAGTGTGTAAGGTATTTTGTGTGGCTATCGAGATCGAGTGAAACCGATCTTCATTTTATGGTATCGAAGCCTCGTTAAGGATGATTGATCGAGAAAAGGTGATCTCGGGAAGCATACCAAGAAGGTTTTTTATTCCGTTTTCATTTTTATTGTTTATTATTGAAAATGAAAGATAAAGGTTTTTGTTTCCGCTTAAAAAACATCAACTATAAAATATGGACACAAGCCATGGAAAACTATTTGTATTTTAAGAAATTATGGGGTTATATTAGTGAAATAAAAACAGAACCTTCCATTGATTCAAATCCAAAACAAGTAGAAGAATACGAGGGAGGACATAGAACCATTCCATGGATCCTCATGAATAATGTTAATGAGCATGTAAGAGACACTGTAACAGACTTTAAAACGCTAATATCAGTATGGGATTATCTTAAAAAAGCCACGTGTAGAGTGATGTAACTCACATAATGACCCTCAGAGATAAACTTATGACCAAAAGACAAGAGATAAGAATATTAGTGAGTTTTACACAGAGTTTTCTAATATTTGGAATCAACTACGTGGATATCAAAAGAACTAAAGAAGTATACACATTATCATGATATAAGACAATGCGAATAAAATGAAGACTTTGTCTATCTGTTTCTTAGAACCTTAAGGAAAGAATTTTAAAGAGTAAGAGCTAGTCTCATCCATAGAAAACCATTCCCTATAAAAGAAGAAGTTTTGGTCGATTTACAAATGGCAGAAACCATATTAAAAGAAGCAAAAATTCAAGGAGATTCCATACTAGCTGCATCGAAAGTAGGAAAGTGTCAAGCCCTACCGACCTCAACATTAAGACAAAAGGACAACCTACTGCAAAGAAGTGTTAAGGAAAGTAAGGGCACTGATCTATTGTACCCTGATCTTGCCGCCGCATATTTTCTTGATTTCTATTGTACCCTGATCTTGCTTTTGTTCATTCTCCTTTCGTCTTTTATGGCTGACAAGGGTAAGGGCACTGATCTTTCTTCTCATATTGGTGAATCCTCTGGTCTCTTTGAGAAATCGGACCCTCTTCAAATTACCACGACTAAACTGGATGGACGAAATTACATGGAATGGGCACGTGCTGTGGAACTAGCCATTGTAGCAAGGGGGAGATGGGAACATTTGATGGGTCACTCTTTCATTCCAACGCCACATGACGGCCTATATTCCACCTGGAAACGAGAAGATGCCTTACTTTCCTCCTAGTTGCTCCAGTCCATGATTCCATCTATCGCTAAAACTTTTATGTTTTTAGATTCTGCCCATGCCATTTGGTGTGCTGTTGCTGAGGCTTATTCCCGAAAGAAAAATGTTGCCAAAGAATATGAGATTCTGGAGCGCATCCGAAAGTGCAAACAAGCCAATCGCTCTATCAGTACATACTATGCAGATCTCCGCGGCCTTTGAGATGAACTCTTCTACTATACCAATATCCAGTGTTCTTCTTGTTATACTGAACGACATGCTGCACTTGAGAAAAAGAAAGTATTTGATTTATTATGGGGTGTCAATCCAGAATTTGAATCAGTCAAACTGAATATCTTAGGCAGAGATGAACTTCCATCTTTGGGCACTGTTTACTCATTATTAATCCGCGAAGAAGACCGCAGAAATCTAGAGAAGGATCAGCTTCTTACTTCAGACCAGCATGCCCTTCAAGTTCGAGACGATACCTCACACTTTCATGGCAGAGGGGGTCTTCCGGGTCGTGGACGTGGTCGTGGACGCATGACTTCAGATGATAAAAATAAACTGGTCTGCTCCCATTGTGGTAAATCACGTCATACCAGAGATCATTGTTGGGAATTACATGGTAAACCAGATTACTATCGATCTCGCCCTCCATCAGTCCACTCCGCAGACAGCAATCCCAGCACTGAGGGCATCCAGGAGATTCTCAAACGACTGGAGGGTCTTGAACAACGATTCTCTGAAACAACTTTCGCTCCGCTCAACCATGCTACAATTGCTCAAGCTACCCATACCGTTATGGGTACTCTCTCCCCTCCTTCCAGTTCTAAATCTTGGATAATTGATTCTGGGGCTACAGATCATATGGTAGGCGACTCAAAATATTTTTCCACTTACCAGTCTCTTACAGATCAGGCACCCATTAGATTGGCAGATGGTTCCTTCACTTACATGATTGGACAGGGCAGTGTCTCTACATGTATTTCAGATTTATCCTCCGTATATCATGTTCCCAGTTTTCCGATTAATCTACTTTCCGTCAGCTCTTTAACTCGTACCTTAAATTGTTGTGTGACCTTTCATCCTATTGGTTGTGTATTTCAGGATCTGAAGACGGGGAAAATCTTTGGACATGGTAAATTACAGCGAGGATTATACATTCTTGAAGACTCATCTCCTCCTTCCACCTCCTGCAGTGTTTCCTCCCTATCACCCGCTCCCGATACCGCACTTCGTCTTTGGCATTCTCGTCTTGGTCATCTCCTAGTGTCCCAGGTTCCATATATTGTTCCTCAGTTTCGCGTCGCGTCCAATAAAATACAGTTCCATTGTGAAGTTTGTCAACGCGGGAAACACCAGAGAGTCACTTAAGTGATTCTCGCCGATCTCAGCCCTTTGAGCTTCTTCACTCTTATGTATGGGGTCCTAGTCCAGTCACCTCTTTGTTTGGTCATAAGTATTTTGTATCTTTCATTGATGATTGTACTCGACTTACCATCGTGTACTTAATGAAATCTAAATCTGAAGTTGCTTCTATTTTTCCCATTGTGCATAAATTTATTTCTACTCAATTCAATGCCACTGTTAAAATTCTTCGATCCGATAATGGGGTTGAATATGTGGGGACTGAGTTAGCCCAATATCTCCAAGCCCAGGGCATTGTTCATCAGACTACCTGTCCTTATACACCTCAGCAGAATGGTCTTGCTGAACGACGGAATCGTCATATTCTCGAGGTTGCCTGAACTCTTCTCCTTCAAAGTAATGTTCCCAAATTCTATTGGGGTGAAGCTGTTCTTACTGCTATTTATCTTATAAATCGCATGCCCAGTCAGACTCTTCAGGGGGAGAGTCTTTTTTGTACTCTTGATAAAGCCTCCAAACCTTTTCATCTTGTTCCTCGTCTCTTTGGGTGTACCTGCTTTGTACATATTCCTCTTCCTCATCGGGATAAACTTGCTTGAAAGTCCGATAAGTGTATTTTTCTGGGCTACTCGAACTCTCAAAAGGGTTATAAATGCTATGATCCCTTGCTTCACAAACTATATGTTTCCCGGGATGTTACTTTCTTCGAACTTACACCTTATTATTCACCTTCAGTGGCCACTTCAACCCCTACTCCTTGTGTCCTTCCACTAGTTCCTAGTGAGGGGGAGTATCCTGAGATCGTTGATAGTCAGCGTGACAACCACCAGCCATCCAAAGAGCTTCTGCCGTACAAAAAAGACCACCGAAAGATTGTGGACACTCAAGAAGACCCATGTGCTAAAGAGATTTCTCCTGAATCAGATCCTCAAGTACGAGTGGACAATGACCTTGAGATTCCTATTGTTGTTCGCAAAGGTAAGCGTGCATGTGCAAGATATCCGATTTCTAATTATGTGTCATATGTCAATACTTCTTAGAGCTATCAATCCTTCGTTATGAATGCTGCAAAACAAAAGATTCCTTCAAAGTTAGAAGAAGCCATCAAGTACCCCTTATGGAAAGCTGCGATTGACGAAGAACTAAATGCATTGGTTAAAAACAATACATAGACCATCACACAGTTGCCTTCTAATAGGCATACAGTAGGATGCAAGTGGGTGTTTACTATTAAATATAAGGCAGATGGAACAGTGGAGAGATACAAAGCTAGATTGGTTGCTAAAGGATACAGTCAGTCATATGGCATTGATTATACAGAGACCTTTGCACCTGTGGCTAAACTTAAATCAATCAGGGATTCAGGATACTTCTTAGCATGGCAGCAAATTTGGGATGGGACCTATGGCAATTGGATGTTAAGAATGCTTTCTTACAGGGAGACTTAAATGAAGAAGTATACATGGAACTACCTCCAGGAATGACCAGAAATATATCTTCTTCTAATAGAGTATGTAAACTCAATAAAGCCATTTATGGGTTGAAACAGTCTCCAAGAGCGTGGTTTGATAAATTTAGCAAAGCAGTGTGTAGTTTGGGATACAGCAGAAGCCTCAATGATCATACCATCTTCTTGAAGAAAGGGACAAAAATTTCAATTCTCGCAGTTTATGTTGATGACATTATTGTTACAGGAGATGACCTTAAGAAATATCAAAGTTAAAAATGAGTCTTCATAAACTATTTGATATTAAAGACCTGGGCAGGCTTCATTATTTCTTGGGTATAGAAGTTCTTTACTCCAACAAAGGTATTTACTTGACTCGGAGGAAATATCTAATGGATCTCCTTGAAGACATCCAAATGC
This sequence comes from Brasenia schreberi, assembly GCA_036023115.1. NCBI lineage: Eukaryota > Viridiplantae > Streptophyta > Magnoliopsida > Nymphaeales > Cabombaceae > Brasenia > Brasenia schreberi. The sequence continues at coordinate 24,091,074 of JAYKKT010000080.1, forward strand.
TTGAATGTAAATTTAGTGACATTCCAATGGAGGTAAATCAAAAAATTTTTAATGGCGACAGTGAAGAGTTCAAAGACATCCATAAATATCAGAGGCTAGTGGGTAAACTCATATATTTGACCATTACTCGACCAGATATTGCATATGCAGTTGGGATTGTGAGCAGATATATGCATTCAACAACAAAAAATCAGATGGATGCAGTGTATAGAATTCTTCGATATCTCAAAACAACTTCAGGAATGGGTGTACTTTATTCGAAGTCATCAAATTTGGACATTGAACTTTATTCTGATGCTGACTGGGCAGGTTCTTATGATAACAGGAAGTCAACTACTGGATATATTACTTTACTTTGGGGTAATATTATATCTTGGAAAAGCAAAAAACAGACAGTGGTTGCAAGATCTACGACAGAAGCTGAATATAGAGCTATAGCCCAAGCTATGTGTGAAGGAAAATGGATATCTTCTTTGATCACTGAATTAGGTTATTCAATTAACCATCCTCTACCCTTATATTGTGATAGCAGTGCAGCAATTCAGATGGCATTTAATTCAGTATATCATGAAAGGACCAAGCATATAGAAATCGATTGCCACTTCATCAGAGAGAAGATATCTAATAAAGAATTACAGCTGGAGTATGTTCATTCTTCCAAACAGAGAGCTAATTTTTTAACTAAAGCTACTACCAGCAAACTATTAAAGGAGACCTTATCCAAGTTGGGTGTCATCAACATCTTTCACCCAACTTGAGGGGGAGTGTTAAGGAAAGTAATCTTAACATGTAGAAAGTGTCAATAAATGTAAATGTGTCCTGTCGTATGTCATTTTGAGTCTTATGTTATACTAGAAATAGTTAATTGTTAGTAGGGGTAGATTAGAAAATTAAGTTAGATAGAGTATAAGTAAGTGATTAGGGTTAGAGAGCATAATAAGAAAAGAAGGGGGACGGCTGCAGAGGTGCAGCCGATTTCTTGGGTTGAAGGCAGATTGGAGGAATGCCTCCAATCTGTCGTCCATTGTACGCTCTTTTTATATAATATGAAGCTTATTTACAATAAGAAGGAGGTAGTTTGTTTTTAGTCTAAGAAACCAAGTCATGTGCTCAAATTTTGTCCTAAATTAAAGAACATAGTTGTTGCAGTCGAGGGAGAAGAAAAATAAACTCTTGCTCTCCGTGAACTCGAGAAAAAAATAAAGCAACTTAAGAACATATGAAAGGATGCGTTGGAGCAGTTTGTTCCATCAGTTCAAATGGAACCGCTTGTACAAAATCTTGGTTGCTTGATTCTAGAGCTTAATTTTATGACATGTAAAGAAAAATTGTTGAGCAATAGAATACAAAAATATGATTCATATGATTCATTGATTCTCATCAAACGGTTGTATTATAGAGGATCGTCTAATGAAGAAGGTGATTCGATATGACCATAGAGAATGAATGCTTTATGTAATAGATTATTTGCATAGTTAAAATTTTGGACAATGTAATGTTTTATTTAAAGATGTTTTTTTATGGCATAAAAGACTTAGCCATTTAAATGCTAAAAAATTATACGAATGCCATTCTATTAGAATAAAAAATATTTTATGATATTTCATAATATGATTAAAAATCAATTTGATATTAACATCGAAGTGTTTAGATGTGATTCTAGTGGTTAATTTATTTCAAATGATTTTGAAAACTATCTTGAGAACAATGGGATAATTCATTAGCCATCTTGTGCTATGAATCCTCAATGGAATGATATTGTTGAACACAAACATAGACATGTAGTTGAATGAAACTGCTCAAACTCTATTAATATCTAGCAATGCCCCAAAAAATCTTTCGGCTGAAACCATTATGACATCAGTTTTTCTTATAAGCAAAATGCCTTTATCAGTTTTGTAAAATGTTTCACCCATAGAAAAATTGTTAAAAGTTTCCCCTAATTATTCTTATCTTAGAATTTTTGGACGTAAATGTTTTGTAGTGATTGGTAAGAATGATAAGCTTTCTTCACGTGCCATTGAGTGTGTTTTCTTAGGATATCATCTAACTAAAATGGGGTATACATGTTATGATCCTAAGAATTATATGTATCCCGGAATGTTTATTTTCATGAAAATGAATTTTACTATGGTAATAGAATCAATGACTCTAGTAATGATACAAGATATTCATTTATTATTGATATTCTAGAAAACAAAGAGAAAGAACAAGATGGGTTGATGAGAATGTTCTCTAGAATATCATTTCTCCCATTGCAAGATACTATACTCATAGTTCGACTTAAACTCTCCCTAGGAGATCTACCAGAGAATCAAGACCTCCGGAGAGAATTGTTTCTTATGATATGTTTTTTCCTACTCATAGAGTCATGTTAACCACTTTGTCTATTTTTAAGGAACCTAAAAGTTTTAGAGAAGCCCAATCTTTTTCTCATTGGGTAGATTCTATGAATGAAGAGTTAGAAGCCTTAAACAAAGCTCAAACACGGGAACTAGTAGAAAGACCTAAGTCAAAGAAGCCTATAAGTTGTAGATGAGTTTATAAAATAAAAACAAAGAGTGATGGGACACTAGAAGATATAAAGTATGTTTAATTGCTAAAGGATATACTCAGGAATATGTTATAGACTATTATGAGACTTTTGCTCCTGTAGCCAGAATTACAACTATAAGAATCCTTGTTACTATTAGTACGGTAAAGAAGTTAAACGCTTTTTAAATACAACAACAACTACAACAACTAAGCCTTTTCCGATACTAGACGGGGTCGGCTACATGGATTCTTTGTTTCCACAGATCCCTATCGTGTGCCATGTTAGCAGTTAACTCCCAATAAGCTAGATCATTCTTTATTGTTTCTTTCCAACACTTTTGTGGTCGTCCTCTACCTCTTTTAATACTTTCCAAATTTAGTTTTTCTAACCTTCTTACAGGTTCTTCTTTTGATCTTCTTTCTATATGTCCAAACCATCTTAAACGATGTTCTCTCATTTTATCCTCTATTGGTGCCACTCCTAATTTGTTTCTAATAACCTCATTATGTATACGGTCTTTTCTTGTATGACCACTCATCCATCTCAACATCTTCATTTCTGTCACAGACATCTTTTGTACATGTTGATGATTAACTGCCAAACACTCACAACCATAAAACATGGCAGGCCTAATTGCTGCTCTATAATATTTACCTTTTAATTTTAATGGTATCTTCTTATCACAAAGAATACCTGATGCTCCTCTCCATTTTAACCAACCAGCATTAATTATATGTGTAACATCTCCATCAATTCTTCCATCACTTTGAAAAATTGACCCTAGGTATTTAAAACCTTCCTTTTGGGGAATGCAATGTGTGCCAATTTTAATTTCTATGTCCTCTGAAGTAGCCAAATGATCAAACTTACATTCCATATATTCTGTCTTTGTTCTACTAAGTCGGAGGCCTTTGTTTTCTAATGTTTCTCTCCATAGTTCCAATTTTCTATTAACTTTTTCCTTAGACTCCTCCACTAATACAATGTCATCTGCAAATAACATACACCAAGGTACTTCATCTTGAATATATTTTGTTAACTCATCCATCACCATTATAAATAAGTATGGGCTTAAAGTTGATCCTTGATGTAACCCAATATTAACTTCAAAGAAGTCTATCGTTCCTTCATGAGTCCTCACACATGTTTTTGCACCATCATACATGTCTCTTATAAGGTTAATATATGTCAATGGGATACCTCTTTTTCCAAAGTTCTCCAAAGAACCTCCCTCAGTACCCTATCATAAGCTTTTTCTAGATCAATAAATATCATGTATGTGAAGGTCTTTCTTTTTTGCTCTAAAATGTTCCATAAGACATCTCAAAAGGTGAATCGCTTCAATAGTAGATCTGCCTGGCATGAATCCAAATTGGTTCTCTGTTGTACTTCATACTTGTCTTAACCTACATTCGATAATTCTTTCCCATAATTTCATAGTACGACTCATTAACTTGATACCTCGATAATTCGCACAATTTTGAATGTCTCCCTTGTTCTTATATATGGGTATAAGCGTACTTGCTCTCCATTCCTCGGGCATCTTTTGGTTTTTCCATATTTCATTAAATAGTCTTATGAGCCAAGTGATTCCTATTTCTCCTAGTATTTTCCAAACTTTTATAAGAATATTATCTGGTCCTACCGATTTACCAACCTTCATATGTTTAAGATCCTCTTTGATTTCATTCTTTTGAATACATCGGTAGAAATTGTGGTTTATATACTTTTCTGAGTTGGCTAAATCTCCTAAACTAATACTAACATCTTTATTTTCATTAAAAAGATTATAAAAATAGTTTTTTCATCTATTTCTTATATCATCATTTGCCACTAGAATTTTTTCATCTTCGTCTTTTATGCATCTAACATAATTAAGATCTTTAGTTTTCTTATCTCTAGCCCTAGCTATCCTAAAAATATCTCTTTCACCCTCTTTTGAGTTGAGTTTTTTATATAGATCCTCCCAAATCTTAGCTTTTGCTTCACTAACGGCCTTTTTTGCTTCCTTCTTTGCTTTCTTATAAGCTTCTAAAGTTTCACTAGTTTTCTTAGCATAATGTAATTTGTAACATGCCCTCTTTGCCTTGATTTTATTTTGTACTACTTCACTCCACCACCAAGCTTCTTTTTGTGCCGGTACACCTCCCTTAGATACCCCTAACACATCTTTCGCAACTTTCCTACTATGTATAGCCATATTGTTCCACATATCACAGGGTGTGCCAACATAATTCCAAACATCTCCTTGAAGGACTTTCTGTTTAAATATATCTTCTTTATCGCTTTTGAGGTTCCACCATTTAGTCCGAATAGCTCGATGCACTCTTTTCTTCTTTGTCCATTTTTTTATTTATAAATCCATAACTAAAAGTCGATGTTGGGTGGTTAAGCTTTCTCCTGGAATTACCTTACAATCTTTACAACACGCTCTATCTTTTTTTCTACAAATAAAGTAATCAATTTGTGTTTGTGATAAGCCACTCTTATAAGTAATTAAATGTTCATCTCGTTTTTTGAAGATTGTATTGACTATAAAGAGATCAAATGACATAGCAAAATTTAAAATCTCCCTACCTTCCTCGTTTATATCCCCATAACCAAAATTTCCATGAATCCCTTGATATCCTAATGCCTCTTTACCGACATGTCCATTTAAATCTCCTCCTAAACAAATCATCTCCCTTTGTGGAATCTTTTGAAACACCTTATCTAACTCTTCCCAAAAAACTGTCTTTATACTATCTTCTAGTCCTACTTGGGGTGCGTAAGCACAAACTATATTCAAAACCTCTACTCCTAACACTAATTTCAATGTCATGATTTGGTCACCATATCGGTGTATGTCTACTACACTCTCCTTTAAATCTTTATTTATGAGAATACCAACTCCGTTTCGGGCCTTTTCTTTACCTGAGTACCATAATTTAAAACCTGTATCCTCTATCTCCTTTGCTTTTTCTCCAACCCATTTTGTTTCTTGTAAACATAGAATATGAATCTTTCTCCGAATCATAGTATCTACCACCTCCATTAGCTTACCCGATAATGTTCCGATATTCCAAGAACCAATACGAATCTTATTATCTAGGACTAGCTTCTTTACCCCCCGCATCCGTCCATAATCAAAATGCGAAGACCCTCACTGAAAATTTTTTACTACATTCAGGCGGCAATGTAGCGGGACTAACTTCTTTACCCACACCCGTCCATGATGTGGGAACCCTCTCTGCAATTGATTCACTACATTTGGGCGAAAATGTAGTGGCCCTTGCTTACTTCTTACTGCATTTAAATTTTTTGCAATTAATCCACATCTTACTTCTTACTTCTTATTGTAGTGGCCCTTTCGGGCGAAAACGCTTTTTAAATGGATGTCAAAAATACTTTTTTAAATGGTGTGGTGACTCACTTATTTCTTGGAGATGTAAGAAGCATGAGAATGTGTCCCTATCATATACGGAAGCAGAATATAGAGCCATTGTAGTGGAGATATCGTGGATCACTGAACTTCTAGTAGACATAGAGGTTGCATTGGAGGACTCCACAAAATTGCTTTGTGACAACAAAAACGCCATGTATATTACTTGAAACAATACCTTCCATGAACAAACCAAGTATATTGAGATAGATTGCTATTATATTCGGGAGGAATGCCTGAAGAAAAGACTGATCTTACGTTATGGTCCTTCAAAACTACAACTAGCAGATTTCTTCACAAAGTCCTTTTCCACCTAGATTTATGTTTTTGTTATACTTTCGGTATATACATCGCAATTTTTAGGGGGGTGTTAACTTACAATAGGATTGGCCCTCAAGGGCCAGTCGAGCAACGGCTACGCTACTAGTTGTTCGAAACTCCCAATGGCTAGTAGTGCGCCGTTGGGAGCAACAACTCCCTCTCTCTCTCTCTTTTCACCTGAAACAAAACCTCTATAAATAGAGCATGTGGATATATGAATTCTTTAGAGTTTTTTATGCTCACTTGACTTGTTTGGTGTTTTACTTATTCGGTTTGTCTTGCACATCAAGTGTTTAGTGATTCGGATTGTGGAAGATCTTGTGAAATCATTTGTGTTTGTCTCTGTAGTCATCATCAACGAGATTGTAGTGCTACTTTTATACAGAACAACCATAAAGGAAAGCCGAAAGCAAGCTGCCGTTGCAACCACTATGACGAATAATGTTCCCTTTGTCAACTAGAGAATGACATCATGAAATAATTAGTTTATTCCATCTTTTTTGCTTTTCCAATCTCCTCACAGTTTTAAATAAAGATCTGATAAACATGGCTTAAAACAAGTTATTTTTTATACAAGTAGGTAATCGGGTTGGAGTTCTTCAATTTTTTCTACAATTCGAGTCATGCACTACCAAGAATACTAATATGAAGTCTATCTTGAATGCGTGTGATCTGAATAGTAAGTTGCATGTTCACATATGTGTCTTGCGCTTGGGGTCCCATCGACAGAACTAGCATTTGGTACATTCCATCTGGCTACATGTCATTCATATATGATAACACTATGATGTTGATTTTGCCTCTTTTCTTCACAAATACAACACTGTCAGTAGCTTGATTCAAAATTTGCTTTTGTCATGACACTGCAGTTTATCAAACCAAACATCTGACGATTGTTTAATTTCATATAAAGTATTTCTAAGCCTTCAAGCGCAATTATGAAGAGTTTTCATACTTGGAGGGACTGTATAAAAGATTTCAATTTATCTCATTAAAATGAGCACCATTTGTGTGCTCCCCCTATTGTTTACTGTCCCAACAACTATCATGCGACAGAAGGTGGTCATTCTAACTATGGTAATAAATATCTCTTTACAGTTAAGTCCATAGTTCTGGAAAGAAGAAGGGGAAAGAAGGGTCCGCACCCAACAGCTAGTGTGTTGGCCTGGATTAACGTTTAGAAAAGCTAGTCGTTGGCTAGGTTAGTTGATTGACTGGCTAGCTAGTTGGCACATAGCAATGGTATCGATGGCAGTAATGGTGGCGACGGATGCAACAGTGATAGCGATAGCGACAGTGGTTCTTCTTCTAACAACTTTTATCTTGTGCTTCTTCATTGTCATCTAGCTTATCATCCGTGATTTCATTCAAAAATGTATAACTATCTTTGGTGTTTTGTGATTCATCTCCATAATAATATTCATCTTCAATCAATTTAACATCTTTAGACACATAAAGTTTATCCTTTGGATTGTAACATCTATATTGAAGAATATGCATATTTGTTGTTCTTAGTGTTAACTTTATAATTTCTGACATTTGGGTATTATTGTAATTGCCCCGAGTATTACGGGCATTTTGCTCATTTTATGTTTTACAGCCCATTATATAAGGGTTGGACGTTTTGTATTAGAGTTAAGAGTTTGAGATTAAGAAAGAGAGAAAGAGAGGAGTGGCGGCCTCCATTAGAGGGTCTGCCCCCTCCTTAAATCTCCACTTTTACTCTTCATCGTTTCTTATTATTTTTCATATTCGATCATCCGTTGTACTTCTCACGAATTTCAACATGGTATCAGAGCCAGGTTCAACAGATGAGAGCAACGAGTAGTGGCTATAAATGTGTGGTAAAGTGAAAAAAAAAAAGAGATGGAGGAGATGATGTCATCATTATGGAGCTCGATGGAGATGGAAGAAGAAGCAGTGAGCCAAGTTTTGCAAGTGTGCAGACTGAATCTGCACACTCACGTGTGTTGAATCAAATGAATATGAAGTAGAAATAGAGTGTGTTGGTGAAGAATCACGCTATGGTTTCAGGCTAGTATTGTGAAGAAGGAACATGTTATCGTGGCATTACCATGAATCTTTATTCATGTTTTTTTTTAAGGGTGGCTTTTGCATATGGGAACAAGTGTGCATGAGAGACTCGCTGTCGAACTGAGTTTGGTATATTATCATGGCAGGCTTGCGGATGCTCATAACGTGTTCGATGAAATGTAGGAGAGAAATGAGGTTGCGTAGAATGCGTTGATTGCAAAATATGCATAGAGCAGGCAAATGCATAAAGCACAGGAGCTCTTTGAGGCACTATTAGCTCTTGGAATACCATGATCATCAGGCTTGCACAGAATGGTGATGTCGATCTTGCTCAAGTTTGTTGATAACATGCTATCTCGGGATTCTATCTCTTGGGCTAGATATCAGTATTAATGTTGTTGGTATAAAGAGTTCACGAATAAGATGATGAAAATGATGATGGAGTTGACATAAAGATAGATGGAGATAAGGATCAAGTGAGTTGTGAACCAACTGTTTGATGAAATGTTCAAGGGACATGTCTTGGTTGCACGATAATTGTTTGTTGAAATGTCTGAGAAAGAGACAAAACTGCAAGAGAAAGATGTAGAAGATTTCAAGCACGTTATAGAAGGTTATGACAACAGTTTTTGGATATGTAGTGTTACCAAACTTAGTTACTCAGGCACTGCAGTAATTTCATGGATAAAGCCACATTCCTTTAAGTATGGGCTCGGAATATCAGATCACGATGGTAAAGGGTGCCTTATCTCTGTAGAGTTTGATTCATTCTACTTAATAAATGGTTATGTGCCTAATTTTGGAGATGGATTAAAGAGGCTGCCATACAGGATTAATGAGTGAGATCCATCACTCAGAAACTACATGAAGGATTTGGAAAGTCAAAACCTGTCATCTTAACTGGTGATTTGAACTATGCACATGAAGAGATTGACATCTATAATCCAGTTGGGAATCGGAGAAGTGCAGATTCACACAAGGAAGAAAGGCAATCATTTGAGAAAAAATTCTGTCAAAAAGTTTTGTGGATACCTTTCGGAGACAACATCCAGGTGTGGTTGGATACACGTATTGGGGTTATAGACATGAGGACGTAGGACCAATAAGGGGTGGCTCTTTCCAAAAGAAAAACTACAGTTAAAATTCAAAAGAAAAGCAGTGAGCTTGTGGAGAGCATTGGTATAGCAGTGAATGAAAACAAACAGTGGACAGTTCTTGCGCACAAGAAGCCACAGCCCGGATGGGTCCCATATAATCCTCGCATCATGAGACGCCCACCATCTTCAGCTGATACAAGATTTTTTAAAGCTCATGTCGTGGAACTTTAATGGGTTAAGAGCCTTACTAAAATTGGAAGGCTTCCCCTTAAGAGTTGCTGTTGTTTCAAGCAATAAGGAAGAAGTCGACAGGAAATTGCCAATCTGTAAAGCTTATGCCTTTGGAATTTTAAGCAGTGCATCACTATTGAAACAAGGTACATGCTAAGTGTGATTTTGGAGGCGATTTCACTTGAAGTACATCATCAAGGATTCAAGGTGTCAGGGCTCTCGGATGAAGGTCTCTAACAGACAACTTGGTCCAGGCATGATCCAGCATATGCAACATGTTTGTTGAAATGTACAAGAGAGACGTTGGTTCTTGGAAGGCAAAGGTTTCTGGGTTCGGTCAGAATGGTTGCGCTACTTAAGCATTGGTTATTGTAGAGGAGATGATTGCGAGAGGAAAGCATATGGATACAACGACAGTGGCAATTGTCCCTCCCGCAATTGCACCTCTTGGAGCTCTTGCAAGGGGAAGGCTGATACACGTTTATGTTATCAAGTATGGACTTGATTCTGATGTTTTTGTGATGAATGTGTTGATGGATATGTATGCAAAGTCCTGCTGTATTAAGGATGCTCAACTATTGTTTGACGAAGTGAGAGAAAGAGATCTGGTGTCATGGAATGCTATAATTTCAGCCTATGAGCAGGAGGGCGACCCAGTTACTGCTACAGTGTTTTCTTCCATGATGAAAGATGCTGATTTTTCTGCAGATATGTTGACATTGGTGAGCTTGACACTGACTTTTGTCAATGAGCTTGGTGTTAAGGAGGTTGGCATAGATGGGAGAAAGATCTTCTTCACAGTTACTGCCACTGCATACAAGTTTAGTTTGATCATGTGCAGTACCTTGAAGAAGGCCTTACCAGTGGAGTTGCAGCTTCTTTAACAAGGCATCATCGATCGTGTCAAAAGGGAGAGAGATGTTCATAAAATAGTATATAAAAAAAAGGAAGATAAGGCAGCCATGTAGGGGCGCCAACATTTAGTTGTGGGCAGATTGGATGGAATGTCTCCAATCTGCCCATTCTTGCAAGTTTAAAGAAAAGAGTTGCTAAGGATGCTGAAATTAAAGTCATGATGACTGCAAAAATGCTTTTATTTGTAAGTCAGTGAGGTTGCAGAAATTTACAATTATAAAAAAGACAACCATGAAGGTTGAATTAAAGAGTTTTTGCAGTCATGAAGCTGCTAAAAAAGGATAGTCATGAAGGTTAAATTGAAGAGTTGTCTGAAAATGACCAGCCAAGAAGGCACAGAAAATATAGAGAAGAAAGAGAGGGCGGCAGATCCTAGGGAGAGACTGCACATGCCAAATTTCATCTTATACATTATGTTGCATAAGAAGGCGCAAAAAAATATAAAGAAGAAAGAGAGGGTGGTGGCTCCTAAGAGGTGCCAATGTCAAATTTCATCTTCTATATTATGTTGTGTAAGCAAAAACTGCAACCACAAAGACACAAAAAGTGTATATGGTAGAGATTAGAATTTCATAATTAAAAAAAAGAAAGAGAGAAAGGCGGTCAAATTCCATCTTCTACTGACTAACAAGAAGAAAGTGAGAGAGGCGTCCTAATTCCATCTTTTATCTGCTTAGAGACCATACTTTATGATTGAAAAAAGAAAGTGAGAGACAGGGGCGACTGCATCAGAATAGTCAGTCTATCCAATTTCATCTTCTATCAAGTGTTTGGTTGATGATTTTATCATCATAATGATTCATAAGTCCGATGAAGTAAAAACAAGTGTTTCAACCAGTGTGCGCAGCCATGAAGGTTATTGAAAAAGTATTGTAATCATGAAGGTTGCTTGAAAATGAACTGTCAAGAGGATGTAAAATTTAGAAAAATACAGAAAATATGAAGTCGTACGTAGTGAGCTACATGCCCACTCCTAATAAAATTTTTAGAATTTTAAGGCCATGTACAACAACAACAACAACTAAGCCTTTTCCCATACTAGACGGGGTCGGCTACATGGATTCTTTGTTTCCATAGATCCCTATCTTGTGCCATGTTAGCAGTTAACTCCCAATAAGCTAGATCGTTCTTTATTGTTTCTTTCCAACACTTTTGTGGTCGTCCTCTACCTCTTTTAATACTTTCCAAATTTAGTTTTTCTAACCTTCTTAGAGGTCCTTTTGATCTTCTTTCTATATGTCCAAACCATCTTAAACGATGTTCTCTCATTTTATCCTCTATTGGTGCCACTCCTAATTTGTTTCTAATAACCTCATTATGTATACGGTCTTTTCTTGTATGACCACTCATCCATCTCAACATCTTCATTTCTGTCACAGACATCTTTTGTACATGTTGATGATTAACTGCCCAACACTCACAACCATAAAACATGGCAGGCCTAATTGCTGCTCTATAATATTTACCTTTTAATTTTAATGGTATCTTCTTATCACAAAGAATACCTGATGCTCCTCTCCATTTTAACCAACCAGCATTAATTATATGTGTAACATCTCCATCAATTCTTCCATCACTTTGAAAAATTGACCCTAGGTATTTAAAACCTTCCTTTTGGGGAATGCAATGTGTGCCAATTTTAATTTCTATGTCCTCTGAAGTAGCCAAATGATCAAACTTACATTCCATATATTCTGTCTTTGTTCTACTAAGTCGGAGGCCTTTGTTTTCTAATGTTTCTCTCCATAGTTCCAATTTTCTATTAACTTTTTCCTTAGACTCCTCCACTAATACAATGTCATCTGCAAATAACATACACCAAGGTACTTCATCTTGAATATATTTTGTTAACTCATCCATCACCATTATAAATAAGTATGGGCTTAAAGTTGATCCTTGATGTAACCCAATATTAACTTCAAAGAAGTCTATCGTTCCTTCATGAGTCCTCACACATGTTTTTGCACCATCATACATGTCTCTTATAAGGTTAATATATGTCAATGGGATACCTCTTTTTTCCAAAGTTCTCCAAAGAACCTCCCTCAGTACCCTATCATAAGCTTTTTCTAGATCAATAAATATCATGTATGTGAAGGTCTTTCTTTTTTGCTCTAAAATGTTCCATAAGACATCTCAAAAGGTGAATCGCTTCAATAGTAGATCTGCCTGGCATGAATCCAAATTGGTTCTCTGTTGTACTTCATACTTGTCTTAACCTACATTCGATAATTCTTTCCCATAATTTCATAGTACGACTCATTAACTTGATACCTCGATAATTCGCACAATTTTGAATGTCTCCCTTGTTCTTATATATGGGTATAAGCGTACTTGCTCTCCATTCCTCGGGCATCTTTTGGTTTTTCCATATTTCATTAAATAGTCTTATGAGCCAAGTGATTCCTATTTCTCCTAGTATTTTCCAAACTTTTATAAGAATATTATCTGGTCCTACCGATTTACCAACCTTCATATGTTTAAGATCCTCTTTGATTTCATTCTTTTGAATACATAGGTAGAAATTGTGGTTTATATACTTTTCTGAGTTGGCTAAATCTCCTAAACTAATACTAACATCTTTATTTTCATTAAAAAGATTATAAAAATAGTTTTTTCATCTATTTCTTATATCATCATTTGCCACTAGAATTTTTTCATCTTCGTCTTTTATGCATCTAACATAATTAAGATCTTTAGTTTTCTTATCTCTAGCCCTAGCTATCCTAAAAATATCTCTTTCACCCTCTTTTGAGTTGAGTTTTTTATATAGATCCTCCCAAATCTTAGCTTTTGCTTCACTAACGGCCTTTTTTGCTTCCTTCTTTGCTTTCTTATAAGCTTCTAAAGTTTCACTAGTTTTCTTAGCATAATGTAATTTGTAACATGCCCTCTTTGCCTTGATTTTATTTTGTACTACTTCACTCCACCACCAAGCTTCTTTTTGTGCCGGTACACCTCCCTTAGATACCCCTAACACATCTTTCGCAACTTTCTTACTATGTATAGCCATATTGTTCCACATATCACAGGGTGTGCCAACATAATTCCAAACATCTCCTTGAAGGACTTTCTGTTTAAATATATCTTCTTTATCGCTTTTGAGGTTCCACCATTTAGTCCGAATAGCTCGATGCACTCTTTTCTTCTTTGTCCATTTTTTTATTTATAAATCCATAACTAAAAGTCGATGTTGGGTGGTTAAGCTTTCTCCTGGAATTACCTTACAATCTTTACAACACGCTCTATCTTTTTTTCTACAAATAAAGTAATCAATTTGTGTTTGTGATAAGCCACTCTTATAAGTAATTAAATGTTCATCTCGTTTTTTGAAGATTGTATTGACTATAAAGAGATCAAATGACATAGCAAAATTTAAAATCTCCCTACCTTCCTCGTTTATATCCCCATAACCAAAATTTCCATGAATCCCTTGATATCCTAATGCCTCTTTACCGACATGTCCATTTAAATCTCCTCCTAAACAAATCATCTCCCTTTGTGGAATCTTTTGAAACACCTTATCTAACTCTTCCCAAAAAACTGTCTTTATACTATCTTCTAGTCCTACTTGGGGTGCGTAAGCACAAACTATATTCAAAACCTCTGCTCCTAACACTTTGTATGTCTACTACACTCTCCTTTAAATCTTTATTTATGATAATACCAACTCTGTTTTGAGCCTTTTCTTTACGTGAGTACCATAATTTAAAACATGTATCCTCTATCTCCTTTGCTTTTTCTCCAACCCATTTTGTCTCTTGTAAACATAGAATATGAATCTTTCTCCGAATCATAGTATCTACCACCTCCATTAGCTTACCGGATAATGTTCCGATATTTCAAGAACCAATGCGAATCCTATTATCTAGGACTAGCTTCCTTACCCCCCGCATCCGTTCATAATCAAAATGCGGAGACCCTCTCTGAAAATTTTTCACTACATTCGGACGACAATGTAGTGGGACTAACTTCTTTACCCACACTCGTCCATGATGTGGGAACCTCTCTGCAATTGATTCACTACATTCGGGCGAAAATGTAGTGGCCCTTGCTTATTTCTTACTGCATTCGGGCTCACGTCGATAGGTGGGGATGCCCCAAAGCAATGCTCATAATTTTTGTAATCCATGTTACACGGCCTTACGCAATGCTCATTAAGGCCATGTAACAACGTAAATAAAATAGAGGAAGATCGGACAAATTCGGAGTCAAGTTTGTACAGTCTTTGTTTCTTGCAAGAGAGGTTGGGTAATCTTTCCATAACTTTGTCTGCAACAGTCTTTGTTTCTTGCAAGAGAGGTTGGGTAATCTTTCCATAACTTTGTCTGCAGTAAGTCAAATCGATTGAAACTAGTCTCATTGGAAAGCTGACATCCATAGCTTTCCAATAAAACTAAATTCATAAAAATTGAAGTTTCTTTAGACTTCTGTATTTCTGTAACAGAACATTTCGAACGCCTGAGCAGAGGCATTCTCAGATTTAATTCTGCAAAATCACAGCACACAAAAATAAAATAAAAATAGTTCCAGGATCTCCACATTCTGCATTTTATACTATAAAATTTTCATGAATTTTGGAGATCCCGAAGCTGTTTTAAAAAATCTGGAAAAAAGCTCTGAAAACATAACCAGTTTCTGTTTTTCAGAACTTGAAAAATTTCATTTCTTAGGTCAATTGCACATTTTGTTTGGTTCAAATCGATTCTAAAGTGAATTTTGGAAACACACATCTGGTTCAAATCAATCCTCAAAGCATCTAGGCTGACCCTTGAGCGCCGGTTCAACAAAGCCTAAACGAAAAGATCTTGCTTTCCCATAATCGCTACCTGAAGTCAAAAAATACAACTTTCCTAGTTTTAGTGAAACTGGCTAACACGCTCGCGTAAAGAAAAAATTTATTTCAAGTCTCTACATAAGCTTTGGAGTAAAATTTTCACATTTACAGAATTGGCACGCCCGATGGGACTTGGGTCTTTGAGGATTGATTAGGCTAGTATCTGATGTTTTTCATAAATCAAATCATGATCAATAAGACTGAAAAATGCATAAACTGGAATGAATTGAATCAGAGGTGTTGTCACCACACTTTCTGGCCGCCGACTCCCTGCTCTTCTTTATTTTAATCCATCTAAAACAAAACAGCAACCTTAATTACAATTTATACTAACTATTGTCTTAACTTAAAAGACTATAATACCCTTACTTATAGTACACGGTTCCTAATGAATCTGACCCGATTCATTAGGACCAAAACACTAGATTAGACCCACACACACTTAACTATATTTGAATTACATAATATACTAAAAGGAGACTCAAAACATGCTTAAAGATGAGACTTGACTCCCAACATGCCCCCTCAAGTTGAGTCTTGAAGAGTTGTGATTCCTATCTTTGCAAGGATTTTCTTAAAACCATTGATTGGTAATGATTTAGTGAGAACATCCGCTAGCTGATCTTCTGAGCGTACATGAACAAGGTTGAATAATCCTTGAGAAATTTTCTCTCTGATAAAGTGACAGTCAGTCTCTATATGCTTGGTCCTCTCATGAAATACAGGATTTAATGCCATTTGGAGAGCAGCTTTACTATCTGTAAAGAAGTTAATCGGCATATTTTCTTTGAAGCCAATCTCCTCCAAAAGTGATATAATCCAAAGGCCCTCACACATTCCAAAAGTAATAGCACGATACTCTGCTTCTACACTAGATCTGGCTACTACAGATTTCTTCTTATTTTTTCATGAGACGATATTTCCACCTAAATATACAATATAACCAGAGGTAGATTTCCTATCAGTTTTGGAGCTTACCCAATCAGCATCCGAATAAATTTCCAAATTCATCGATGAATGTGGAGCATATAGTAACCCATAGGTGATAGATGATTTTAAATATTTGATTATATGAAAAACAGTACTCATGTGATGTCTGAACGGGTTGTACATCCATCTACTGGCATATCCCACTGCAAAACTAATGTCAGGTCGAGTTATAGTTATGTATATCAATTTTCCTACCAGCCTCTGGTACTTGCCAATATCTTCATATGGTTATGTAGACTTACTATCTTCTTCTCTTGGTATATCCATAGATGTTATATTCTGCATTGGTTTTCTTTAGTAAGTCAAGAATGTATTTCCTTTGACTTAGAAATAAACAAACTCTTCCATTTTGGTTTCCTTTAGTAAGTCAAGAATGTATTTCCTTTAACTTAGAAATAAACAATCATCTTTACGAATTACCTTAATTCCCAAGAAATAATGTAATCTGCCTAGATCCTTCAAGTAAAATAAAGGGCTTAATCTTTTCTTTAACTCGACTATGCCATCTGTATCATTACTAGTAATAATGATATCATCCATATATACTAAAAGTATGATAATCTTCTGACCATGCTTGATAAAGAGTGTATTATCACTGGTACATTTACTGAAGCCCAACTTCATAATGCCATCACTAAATTTTTCAAACCATGCCCGTGAAGACTATTTCAAGCCATAAATTGATTTCTTCAATTTTCATACTTTATACTATGAGATTCATCTGCCAAATGGATGTTGACTAGTTCTTGAGTCTGCTCATAATCATCAAACGGTTATTTTCTACTAACCATATGATCGGTTGCGTCGGAATCAATAACCCATATCTGAGAATAAGAAGTGTTTAAATTACCCTTAGCCAAAAAAGAGAAGGGATACGCCATGGTAGCCTGAGATTCATTACTGGAAGATGTAGATGGAGCCTGTGAATCAATGAATCGAGCCTTAAGCAACTCAATCTCTTTCTTCATGTCTGTTAGTGAACTAGCACTGTCTTCAGTATTCTATTTGTCATTCTTATCACTGGTAAAATAACCATTATTTGATCTATTCTGAAATCGAGTAGGTCTTCCAACTAATTCCCAGCATGTCTCCTTAGTGTGTCGGGTTTTTTCACAGTGAAAACATGTTAATTTTGCTCGTTCATCAAAAGTAGGTACAAATCTGCCTCTACCACGTCCATAACCTCCTCTACCACGAGAAAAAGATGAATTTAATGAGTTTCTTCCAATAAATGCAGTTATGTCTGTATTGATTTTTGCCTCTTTCTCGAGATGTTTTCTATCTTCCTCTCGAAGTAGAAGTGAATAGACAGTACTTAAAGATGGTAGTTCTTCTGTGCTCAAGATATTATTTTTTACTGCTTTATAATCTGAAGAAATACCGCATAGAAGATCAAATACCTTTCTTTCTTCGTGTTCTTTAGTCCTCTCTTAGGTGCAATTATGACACTTTGTTTTGGAATAAAGTTGCAGTTCTTCCCAGAGGCTTTGGAGTTCTGCATAATATTTACTAACAGATATGTTTCTTTGTCTACATCGTCTAATCTTTTCAATAATATCATATTTCTTGGCTATGTTTTTCCTTTGATCATATGCATCGTGAACAGCTAACCAAATGTCCCTAGCAGTCTCTAGAAACATGAAGGTGCTAGCAATCGATAGGGACATAGACTGGAGGAGCCAGGCACTAACCAGTGAATTTTCTCTACGCCACTTGGTGTACAAAGGATCATTCACTGAAGGTTGCACTACATCACTGGTCAGATAATCCCAACCCACTGAAGGAAATTTTTTTCATATAATTTTAGGTTGGTTATTTGAAACCCCTCACCTTTATCTGTAGAAAAATTTTCAGTTGTATCACCCATTTTATTTTTTCCCATCAACCGCTGAAGTAATCGATGTGATCAAGTCCTCTTAAAATAAACTTCACACATAAAAAAAAACTTCAAAAACTGAATCTTGATGTGTGCAGTCAGTTTTGACCAAGAATTTAACTGAAGTTATTTAGCAAAGAGGGGCAGCCGATTGTTTCAATAATGAGACTTCCGATAATCAATTGAAGAAATTTCACCAAATATACACTGCACTTGTAAATGATCAAATAACGATCTTAGTTCTTCAATCCACGTCCCAACATAAACTTCACAACTGCCGATTTCTTCAAGTTGCCTCTTTCTTCAATTACAACGAAAAAGGAAACTTTACCACCGTGAATAAATTTCTGTTGGTGCAAGTGAATACTTGAATCAAACCCCTTTTTACAATGGTTCTGCTGTGAATATAATCAACAAAACCATAGCTTCTTGTGTTATACCTGAATAAAATAACGAGCCAAATGATTGAACAAACTTATAGATTTTTTAACTGAATCCACTTAACTGCTTGTTACTGATCCACGATGGCTAAAAACACGAGTTTAGGCTCTGATACCATGATGTTTTTCATGCATCAAATCATGATCAACAAGACTGAAAAATGCATAAACTAGAATGAATTGAATCAGGGGTGTTGTCACCACACTTTCTGGCTGCCGACTCCCTGCTCTTCTTTATTTTAATCCATCTTAAACAAAACGGCAACCCTAATTACAATTTATACTAACTATTGTCTTAACTTAATAGACTATAATACCCTTACTTACAGTACACGGTTCCTAATGAATCTGACCCGATTCATTAGGACCAAAACGCTAGATTAGACCCACACACTTAACTATATTTAAATTACATAATATACTAAAAGGAGACTCAAAACATGCTTGAAGACGAGACTTGACTCCCAACAGTATTTATTTCTCTAAATTCACTTTTTCAAAAATCTTTTGTGTTTAATCCATCTTTTGTGTAGAGGTCGAATTTTTCTTCAAAAATAATGTCAAGTTTGGATGATTCCTTTTAAAACATGTCAAGAAAGGCCTCATCACATTTCCCAAATCAGTTTTCCAAAACCACAAAGAAATCCTCTAAAACCCGAGATGAAGAGTTTGTCTCTTTGAGGAAAAAAGCAATGAAACCTGAAAGGGAAATCGAAGCCCTAAGCCAAAAGGCCAAGGCACATCATTCCCATGAAAAATCATCTCGAGTATATAGAGAGAAAAACCATACCCTGAAAACCAAATTGAGCCAAAATCCAATGAAGGAAATGAGACCACAAATGCAGCAAGTGTTGAGATCAAATCATCTAACCTTGCTAATCATCCGAACACCCCTTTTTTCATTAAAAAGCCAAAAAAAATCTTCATTGGGAAAAATAAAATAAAAAATCTAAAAAATCTTCAAAAATCAAAAATATTTGAAAAGCAAAAAGTTGCAAAGATTGAAATTCCAAAAATTGAAAGTGAAGTCTACGCTTCTAGGCACATAAGCGGAGTGGGGCATGAGATTCATTTCACACAAATCACTCCAAATTTTTCAAAATCATATGCTCTGATGGGTTCCATTCCCATGAGCACCATTTCAAACACAAAAGAGAATGAGGGTTGCACGCACACAAGCTTGGAGGATGAAATCCAAGACCTCGCAAAGCAACGGGAGCTCGAAGCCATGCATGAGCTCGAGGGGCTTCAGGACGCCTGCAAGGAAGCTTGCTCTCACCATGGAAAGGTAGACAAGCTCGAAAAAGGTATATCTGAAACTCATTTCTCTCAAAACTCTCTACTCGATCCTCCTTTTGTTATGTAGGACCGATAGATCATTCATATGCATTTCATATCTCAAATCACACTCATACACCCACAAACCCACCAAATGTGCCCAAGGATGTGGATTTTCAAGGTGTGCCGAATGTCCCGCACCCACAAAAAGAATTTCAAAATGAAAAACAAAAAGAAAACAAAATTCAAAACGTGGTAGATATGGTTAATCCTAAGGCATGGATCGACATCCTAGGTACACCTAACTCTACCATGTGTAAACAAATCTCTTTGAGCCTAGGTTTGTATAAAATTGTGAATAAAGTCTAATTAAAATGTTTGAAAAGTAATTTAACTTTGTTAACTCAATCAATTATCTGGACGTTAGTGGTAATGGAGGGCCCATCCCTTGGCACACATGAATAAAAGAACATCAGGTAACCCATTGTCCTCAAGATTTTACCGGTACCACATGTGTTGTGAGTCTCGCCAATGGTAGCATGTAATGAGGATAACCAAAAGATGGAGATGGACATTCGTTGTGCCAATGGGAAAAGAGCAAAAGAACATGCAGAATATGCAAATCTCAAAGAAACAAGACAAGAATAGGAAGCATAGACAGGCGACGTTATAACCACTTAGTGACCGATGATGAACCAAAGAATAATGTATTTAGTGTTTGTCGTTGTATTATAATGATGTATGAATTTCTATGAACCCAAGTATTGAGAGGAAAAAGAAATTGTAGTTATCTGCTATTCAAACGCTTTACCAAAAGGGAGGAAAGTTACATTGACACATACCTCTACAGGGTATCCCAAGTCATAGACCAGCTTCCTTGTTGTACCATTATAAGCCAAGGTTTCAAAAGTTTCAGGCATATATTGTGCCATAGTATAATCCATGTCAAATCCCACTGCAAGAATCCCCTTCATATTTAGTGATCTATTGCAAAATATTTGTTTCCCCATGGGGATCTTGTGCTCGCCTTCAACGGATGACCAAATGCGTTGATAATGGATGCCACCAACACCAAGACCCCCTTGCAATTGTTTTGCTTCTTTGCCCACTTCCCATCCTTCCATACCTACGTTTATTTGAAAAGAAATATGTTCAACGCAATACCATATACATAGAAATAGTAGAGATGCTTCCTAGGAACAGTTTAAACCAGTTTATTTAAGTCTGATGTTCAAGAATATCTTTTGAAGGGTGTGATGATCATATCGAACAAGACAAACTAGCATAGTTTGCTTAGTGTGTGCGTGTTTGTGATGTGAGAAAGAGAGAGGGGGGGGACACTTCTGGATGAACCTTCTCTTGCCTTCCTCTTTCTAGTTAGGAAACTTATCACTCGATATACAAGTAAGAAGCATTAATTGCAAGGATGGATCGGATACTACAAGGAGGTTAACATGAGAAGAAGATTCATATTAAGAGATCCGGTCCAGCTGGATATCCACCATACCACTAATTTAATTAATTAGTGATTTAAAAAAAATCCCATGACCACTTGCAGTTCAAGAGAGAGACAGAGTTCCTACATATAGAGCATGTGTATGTGAAGGGCGCAGAGTGTGTATAATGTGTGTTTTTATTTTATCATGAGGAGGTATTAAATAAAATTTCTCTTGAACTGGACACTTATGTTAATTCAAAGACATCGGATCTATGTTTACCCAGACACTTCCAATTAAGTAAGCGTTCATGTTCTGTCCTACATTGATAAACCTATTACAACCATATGAACATCCCCAAATAACAGAAAAGTTATGTCTACCGTGCTTGCATGAGCAGCAGTAACAAATAAACCGTACATGCAATTTTGAGAAAATCACCATTTATAGCACGTTACTCCAAGTACATCCCATGGTCATGAGTAAGGCAAATAAGATGGCACGGTAATAGCCATGTCAAAGCATACGCTAGCACTATCATTACCCCTTGGAAGAGGAGCAAACATTCATGATCTAAACAACGACCACATATTCGGCACGTTATTCTAACTACAGCCCGTGATCATGAGTAAGCCACTAAGATGGCGTGCGATAGCCAAGTCATGGCACACGGTCATGAGCTAAACCACTTCACAAACTAAAGCATTGGAGCATTTATGAAGCAAAACAAGCAGGATATAGAAGGTCATGAAACCAACAGTTGGTAAGACGCTCCTAACAAACACAACTCCGCGCATCAATTTGACATCTCGCTATGTCTGGGGACGGTTTTGTATAAAACGAAATCCAACAGCCAAGAAAGCAAAAGCAGAAACAGAAAGAAAAGTGTGGTAGAAGACAGAGGCAGATGGAGAACGAGGCACAATACGAAGAACTTGAAGAAGAAGGTGCTGGTTGTGGTATTAATCCTAAGAGCAGTGATTACCTGTGAAGGTCTTTGTGGTGCGGGGAAGATATGGCCGATCTTCTGGCTTGACAGAGAAAATCCTAACCCGAACGGAAAGCCAAGGGAGATGCTTGGAGGAGTGATAGGACCAGCAGAAGTGCGAGACTGGTCTCTTGGCAATGCGCATCTTGTGTTTAAACGAGAATTTAGGAAAGATTACGTAGTGCGTGGATGATGAGCACGGGGAATTCGATCCGCGAAGCACCGGCGCACGAGTTGTTGCAGGAGACATTCGAGTGGGGAAATGGTCCCTGTTAGGAGAGGGGATGCCATTCAAAAGATGCTTGCGCGTCTCATTCCCGGCCCACTTGCTAACACAGGGACGTCGACGGGGTTCTCTAACTTCCTTCTTCTCTCATTGGGGCCTAAACAAATCAAAAGTGGGAGGAAAGGTAATAAGGAATTGGATCTCGATGGCCTGAGCAATGGAGAGATAAGTATCGAATTTAGCAATAGTATGTGGAGAAACAGGACTGGAGGAACCATACTATCCACCGTCACCCGCCATATTCCATCGGAGCAAGTCGCTCTCTCTTCCCGGAATCTAATCCCGCAAGTTCACCGACAAGGAAACGGATGACGGGTGAGACCATCCTGTCCAATGGTAGAAGTCTGATTCGCACCGCATGATTCGAGAAGCGGTGCGATGCTTCCCTGCAGCTTTGTTTGTAAAAGCAACTCCCCCTTTTTGTAACGACCCCATTATTACGACGCTGAATAAGATCAAATCAGATTATAGTGATTGAACTAGAACCTATACCCACTTTCCGGAAACTCAGAAATGCAAACGTAGAAGGCTCAAAAAGCTTATAAGTCATCTTGATTCTATTATAGCGCGTGCTGCGAAAGGCTTCGACCAATTGATGTATGAAATGAGGATGAGTCAAAAACAATAAATAGAACGCGGATGCTTATGAGTATACCAACGACATTGTGAGTGATCACTTGGAGTGCTTCGAGCACATCCAACAATTGGAGAGTGATGTGATGACCTCACTATAGAGACTCAATGAGAGTGTCACTTCACAACTACCGAAGAGACAAGCTTCAAAATAATTTGAGTTGGAGATGTCTCAATTAGACGGTCCGAGCATAGGTTGGTAAATGGGCATAAACATGGTAATGATGAATGAGTTTATCAACCTAATTACATCAAGGTTAGAGAACCTAAGGCCTTTGTTGGGACAAACATTGGAGAATTATCTTTATCAGATGGATCTCTACCTCAAGGTTGAAAAACTTGAGTATAAAGATGAGAAACTAGGAGTGGTGACTATATTTTTGGAAGATGATACCATGTTATGGTGGTGTCACATGCAAGAAATGATGGCGGAATATTTGCTTGATAATCATTGGCTAAATAGTACGAAGAAAGACATGCATGACACAAATAGGTGAAATGGTGAGAAAAATGGAAATCGATAGGATAATTAGAAAGATATCTCAACCGAGTCTTCTACATCACAGAACTCAGGAAAGAAGAGTGTTCATGCAAATACAAGAAGGTGAACTTTACTTCGATAAGCTAAAGGACTCTTTAATCTCCTACACCGACATACTAAAGGATCTTTCAAGTGAGAGTGTTGGTATTGTGGTGGCTATCACTACTCAAATAAGTGAAAACACAAGGTAGACTTTGCACATGCTTTAATGCTATACAAAGGATGAATGATTCAGAAGAAGAACAAATGAGGATTGCCACGTTGAGCAGTTGAATACCTTAGATGTGGTGTCAACATTTCGATTAATCGGGCATGAATACCATGGGAATGGTTAACACTAGCACAACTCATAACTTCATGTACCCTTTAGAAGCTAACCGTCTAGGATAGTGAACAAGAACAACCTTAAGACTATAAATTTAGCATCCAAACCTACATTGGGGAGGCAATTGTTGTTGTGATCTAAGTGAGAAGTTGGCGCAGGATAACCAACTTCACAATAGTACTTTTGGATAAGTATCGAGTGGTATTAAGCATACAATTCTTGAGGGCAAGCTATATAGAGATACAATCATCCTCAAATATAGTGATCTTCGTGGTTTGCAATCAATGGTGGTGTTTGTGTGGTTCTTTTGGATTATAGTCAAGTTTGGAAGGTACCAACGTTTCGGCTAATGGAAGGTCTGAATCAAGGAGATGTCACAACATATAGTGATGTTATATGATGCTAAGTAGAAAATGTTTCATGACAGGGTATCTTTAAAGGCTTATGTCATAGGTTGAAAAGAGTGTGGAGATATTTTGCCCAACTCACCTTTAAGGAAACTACCTTATAGGAAAGAGGTAGACCGCAGACATGATGATGTCAAGTTAAGTACAAGTGTTGACTCCAAAGATACCGACGATGCAGTTTGTTGCTGGCAAGGCTAAATGATGGACAATACATGATAAGTTGTATAGGAATGAAGGACTCAAAGAGCAATTGGAGGCACAACAAAAGATTGATATACAATACTCTACGGCACTACTAACCATGCACATCTCTTGCATTGATTAATAAGAGCAACATAATTTTGCCCAACCACTCTATGTGAAGTTAGCGACATGCATGAAGGAGTGGATGTACTAGAAGTAGTGTGATAGCGTTGATGTGAAACAATTTGCTATGATGGTTAGGAAGGATGATGGTCTACAACCAGTTATCTTGAGGGTGGGGGATTGAGTGTGAGACTGGAGGCCGTTCATGATCAATTTTAAGTTGTCTTCTATGCAAGCAAACCTAAGGGGTATCATGCATAGAGTTTCTTCACATTGGAATAACATGAGATGTCGAAGCTCTCATGTGATCTTATTGAGTTCATGTTACCACTAAAAGAAGGGTTCGACCTTATAAACATTTGTCCTGCATATTCAACACCGAGGTCCTTCTAGCTATTATAGTAGAGATGGAGTGGTTGCTATCATAAAAAATTGTAAAAAAGGAAAATAACAAATTGCAAATATGTATAGATTATTGCAACCTAAGCCTAGCTAGTCCAAAAGATGAATTTGTCATTCTCATTTTCAACATGTTGGTGGACGCCATGGCTTCATAGATGGGGCATTAAACTACAATAGGTAGAGAATCAACCTCTTGCTTGCATTGAACCACAAGGAACTCGCAGGCTTATACATGCCAAAAAATAGCACATCCAAAGGCTATGCACTAAACAAAGAAAGCCAATGGAATGGGCAGCAAAGCTAAGTTGTGGGAATGGTGCAAACCGTTATTTGGATGATCCTGAGAGAAGTCACCCTCAAGAAATTGCAAGTTAGTGCTTTTCAGTGAAGGTCATACACTTCCCTGACTTCCTAGTCCACAAGAAGGGCATTGAAGTAGATAGCAACAAAGATAAAGACATAATCAAATTGTGATCTCCAATGAACACACAAGAGTTTAGAAGCCTTGTGAGCCATATTGACATTCTCTATAGGTTTACTACTAGTTGAATTGTAAGCTCAAACATCTTGTTGAAGCTCAAGGAGGCCGCTGACTTTGTATGGGGGGAAGACCGATGTCTCTCCTTGTATGGGAGATGCAAACATATCATACTTTTTCTTATTTGATTTACATTATATATTAACGTATAGCCATATACTCACACTTGTTTGATGTACTCACTATTCTTTTTTATCTTTGTATCATCTAGAAGATGTAATACAATATCATATAGAAGATACTAAAGAGATAACATCAAGTAGAAAATGAAGAGATTTTCATTGGTATTCATGTGAATGATGGTGATTGTCTTTTAGATTATCATCATCATGATTATGTAAATACCGTAGAGATTAAGATGGATAATGGAGAGACTGATGGTGACAAAGTCTTTGATATTTTGAGCTACTCTCTAGTTTTGAAGGTCACTTTTCCTATAAAATCTAGTGGAAATAGCTCATGTTGAGATTTAGTGGAATTATATATTTAAATATAATACTCACTATTTTAAGTGACTATGTAAATGTGAAAGTGTATACAATGCTAAAAGTAGTAACAACTCACATACAGTACGACACTTTGACAATATGAATAGTTAAACAAGGTGATGTATGGTTAAACAATTGGATTGATATTGCATAGTGGAGTATGTTGCTTGAGAAGGAGGAATTATTGTATGAGGTGATAGATAATGCGTTGTTGTGTTCTTCTAGTGAGCATTTGACATCCGAACACAAATAACTTCTACATTCTATGATGTAAGATAGTTGTCACACTTCATGATGCTAATGAAATATTTGGTCTTTCAATGGACAGGGAGTTGTGGAGATGAGTACTAGTGAAGTACTTTTGGAGATTAAGGCATGAGTCCTTAACCTAGAGGCCTTTTGAATTCATATTAGGAAGAGACTCACATCCCCAAAGAATGATGTATTATATTTGTTGTATCAACTTTGGTTTACATTATATTTGGATACGTCTAAGACACCGTGCCAATATGATTGTACAACTATTTCACAATATTTAGAGGATATGTAGCTATGCTTATAGTACAACATTTGCTTACTTCTAAAAGCAGCTAGCAAAAGCCTCCCTGATTAAGGCACGACAATTGAGTGCATATACTACTATGCATTAGGTAAGAATTTGTTGTTTATCTTTGCTAAAATACTTTTATACAATTTTTTTTATAATTAGGAAATTGAATTATATTTTGTTTTTGTAGCATGGATTCAAGAATATTTTCCGGTCCTTAGAGTGTATCAACCTTGGTTTACATTATATTAGGATACGTCTAAGACACAATGCCAATATGATTGTGCAACTATTTCACAACATTTAGAGGATCTGTAGCTATGCTTGTAATACAACAACATTGGCCTACTTCTAAAAGCAATTGGCAAAAGCCTCCCTGATTAAGGCACAACAACTTAGTGCACATACTACTATGCTTTAGGTAAGAATTTGTTGTTTATTTTTGCTAAAGTATTTTTATATAATTTATTTTTATAATTAAAAAACTGAATTATATTTTGTTTTTGTAACATGGATTTAAGAATATTTCCCAGTCCTTATAGTGGGCTTGTGACTATAATGAGTTGGTGAACAACCACAAGTAGGCAAGTGAATGGGAAATGTTTCTCCTATCAATTGACTTTCTTTGTATCTTAAACAATAGGATTTGATGACAACATATCAACCAAGTCATTAAACTGCAACTCTCTGCTTTATTTTTATTAAACATAAGTTGAGATGTTATAAATATATCATTTTTTATTCTCTTTTATACAATGCAAATTGATTGGCAACAATATAGTTATGCAAACTATTTGAACAATGATGCATATAATTATTATGGTACAACAAATGCATTCGTTCTTTGGATATTGTAAAACTGTAGATGCCTTATCAAGTTATTCAACAGTGCAGTCGCAAGGTATCCCAATTGTTCCAATAAGGTTATTTATTACCAATAGACTCATAAAGCCCAATGCATATAAAGTACACTATGATCCACAGGACTCCACTTGAGAAGTGTAAGGCTCACAATGTTTTTAGTTTGACTTCTTTGACATCTCAATATCATATCATGTTGAGTGTAATGAGTTCTACATGAAGCAATATGTTGCTCAAACATATCGGTTTATATTGAGACTCCATGGATAAGTTGCACTAGGTTCGTCCTCTTCTAGATAGAGAGTAAGATACTATCATTTGTTATATATATAAAATAATATTTGTCTATATTATTGTTATTTGGGTTTATTATCATTGGATGATAATACTAATATTATTCATAGTTATTGTCGTCTTTCAATGTCTTTTTGTTGTACAACACTTAAAGCACATGCCATAGTCATTATCGGGTGATAGTGTTGCCGACAAACATATAACTTGCCAATATTTGATCATAAACAAACTCATGGTGGTGAGAATGCATGAGCCGAGGTTTATGTCATATATTTGGGGGTTTGACTATTCAATATATTTATATTTGTTTAACATTTGTAATGAATGTCATTTTGGTTTGACCAATGTTCATTCTCAATATAATCAAACAAATGAATAAATTAGTGCAATTGGATTGAAATACTGAGTTTATTTAAATTCAAATAGTAAGTTTATTTACAAAATATAAATAATATTTAATTATCATTTTTAATGTCATGTATAATGTTATCACTTCATCCTTTCATTCGTTTGTACATCTTGATATGTGCGTGAAATAGTCAATCCCAATCCATGATGCTTTCATATTGGTATCACTCCTAAGATGAAAATATAGATGACATCAAAGAGTTATAAAATATATGCATCTACAAAAATATATAAAAGAAGATAAGTAATCACAAAGTAAATATAATAAATGCTTAAATGATATCTATCCAATGAAGATATATTGTTGTTATTGTTAGAAAATATCACGCATAACCATAATAACACATTTATGATACATCCCTCACAAATGATTGTTCACTATCTAATACTACTAATAGATATGTCATTGATCCTATCATGGAGAGCATATAGTTCTACGCTCGATCGAGGAGCGGTTACGAAATCTATGTATGGCATAAAATCCAATAATCAGTAGGACACCATCCATCATTTATATATGTAATACAATAAATAGCACTAACAAAACTACTCTTCTCCATTAGGTCATATTGATGTGCCACTTTCTTCTAGCATTCTCTATGAGTTTTACGCTATAACTGTAAAAGTTCATCAATGACTCAATACCCTAAGTTTTCGTTTCAAAAACATTGATCTAATAGTTAACAAATATGCCCACAAATAGAGTATCATCATCTCGTATGATGATTCAAAGTCCAATTGTCTCATACTTTTATTCTCAATAAGAAACATGATATTAAAAAGACGATTATGTCTAATAGTATGCAAACATAATGTTAATAACAATATCCATATTGGATATCTTAGGATACCATGTCTTATTACCAATCAGAGTTTAAATCACAAAATAGATCAATAACCCCTATCTTTCTTTCCAAATTTTATCACTTCATTTTAAATTTACCTTGTTGTACTAACATTTAACTCGACAACCCACTTCAAATAAGTCAAAATATACTTCAGTTTGTAATGTTTTTTTTTTTATGTCCTTTATTAAACTATACTTACATTTTTTGAATCTTCTATAGCTTTAAGATATAAACCGAGAGGGTGGTTATGTGATTGGCTATGTTTATTTAGTTTGAGAGATGTGGTTGTGCCACATCCCCATTCATAAAACTAAAAACTCAAGGTCACTTACAAAATTTCCTACTTCTTTTTTGGTCTAGTGAAATTCTTAAAAATTTACTTGTATGTTGTCTAATTGCGGGAGATGGTCATGATGGTCAAATACGAATGCAATACCAGTTGTTAGAGTAGAGAAGGGAATGCCAAAAAATAGTATAGAGAGGAGAGAAGTGTTTGGGAGTAATTTCAATATTTTTGAGAAAAATATGTGTAGATAGTAAAAAGACAAGATTGATACGCGCACACTCTTTTACTATCCACATACCTCTTTTTTTACCATGATTCTAATTTTTTTATTTAAATCTAAAAGTTACCTCAATACTTTGTGTGGATCTCACCTTACGAGGGATCATATCATACTATTTCTTAGTGACTCACAACTCGAAGCTTGACCCAATGCACGATACTAAACTATCTATTGTCTCGTAGCTCTTCAAATATGATAAAAAAAGAAGAAAAAGAAAAAAGGAAGAAGAAAAAGAAGAGAAAAAGAAAAAGAGACTGATTCAAAGAGGGTTTTAGTGATTTATGGGTATTTCATTGACTTGATATTTTTTATTGTTTGTTTGATGTATTGATTTTGTTTTCAACCATAATGAAAGGAAAAAATTGAAGTCAAGTTCTTTATTTGAGATGAGGCGTATGCATGTTTTCTCGATACCTCAACCGCGTCTCTTGTGGTTTCATGTGATGTTCATAAAAATACTCTATATGTTTTGATTTTTCCTTTTTCTTTTCTTTTTGATTTATATTATTTTCTCTCTTTTTTTGTTATTGATTTTATTTTCTTTTTTTTCAATAAGATTCATATGCATGAAATGTTAGCTACTCGAGTAAGGAAATGTGGTGAGATTGTGGAATTGGATAGGGAGGAGAGTGAGTGATGCGGTGCGTAGATAGTAAAAAGTGTGCGAATGGTAATCCCCGCGCCAACGGTAATCCCGTTGAAATGTGTGCAATAGTAATTCCGAAGGAAGTTCGGTTTTAAGCAAATCATGCTAGATTTTGTAGCTTAGAAAAAGGTCGCTCAAAGAGTGGGACTGTTTATCTCGTCCACTCTCCTCTGTTCGTGGAAAATGGTACCTACTGCAAGAATTCCTTTTTTCATGGCTGCAGGGGGATTTATCTACCACAAGCTGGTCTTTCCGAGGCACGACCTTGTGCGGCTTTTCCCGTTTGGAGCCAGAGTGACAGTTGGACGCACTAGGGGGAGCAGAAGGAGATTAGCATCGCCGAGGGCATGCTGCATACCAGAAACTGGAGGGATGGAAACCGAAGCTTCGTCTACGGCCGACACTCTTTTTACGGTCCATCACGGGCGTCGGAGCGTTGCTGTCCTCTGTCCCGTCTTCTCACTCTTTGCGTGCCACCCAGCAGAAGAGGCTTTTGCTCTTGGGATATGTATGTTGCCTCTCTCCCTTGCTCTGGCTTTTCCCACTCTTACATTCTGACTGTGACGCAGCTTTTTCTCACGTGCAGCAGGACCGAAAGAATGGCTCAAGGAACAGAAGAAGAAAGCCTCCAAGTATTTACTGGCGCCCATTGAAGCCTCCCGTCAGAGACTCAGAACCGCTCATGATCTTCTAAGTGATCCTCGTCTTTTCTCCTCTTCTCTAATTGGCTTCACCTTGGTTAGGTCGGTCTTATTAGTTGATGTGGCTCTTGATGCAGGGTCCCTCGAGGGCAGCCGGGTCGAGGAAGCAAAAGGGTTGATGAAGGTTGCTGCCCGGGATTGTATACCTCAGAAGAGGAATTCGTTTGTGGCATTCCAAGCGAGTACCGGTGTGGAGGTGAGATGATCTCTCTTTGCCATTTCACGTCTGCCTCATCGTGTCGCCGGATGAATCACTTATATTCTGTCAAATTTTTCTACTTCTCTCTACACTTTCAACGTGAGAATTGCCTTCGTTATGTCCTTTTTTGCTTGCTTCCTCTTCTTTCGTTGCCTCTCTTCTTATCTTCTTCAAGGGGCATATGTTAACGCCAGAATTATGTATTCACAAAGAAGAACAAATGCACTTTGTTCTCGACGGTTAGAAAAGAAAATAAGAAAAATTTGCATCTTCCTTGTGCTGATCCAGAAATACGTAAGCTGTACACAGCACTAGTTGACTTCATAGCTGTAAGTTGATTAAAAAGTAGCTATCATTTTTTTCTTGTTGACGTATTGAGATCCACAATAATCAGAGAATTCAAACGACCAATAAAACTTGGTTGGTTTTATGATACCCTTAAAGACATTGTCAAGATAACTCGAGCATCAATCTCCGGCATGTCAACCAATTGATTTTCCATAGTGAATCGTGTTCTCACCAAGGGACTGTGGTCCTAAGCGTTTCTTCTCCGGGAGGGTGAAGATGGTAAGAAATCTAGATCGCTGCTTGCGTTCACAGTACCACTTTAGTGAGGATGGAAGGGTCCACAGTTTGGGGGCTGGTGAAAACCTCATCTGGTGCATTTAATTGACAGATGCTCGGCTACCGCCTGGTCGTATGCTTCTTTAGTGCTCTCCCCTGCCTCTTAAAAGTTTCTGTTCCCTTGCTTCTTGCTGTATGCAAGTTATCTATCTCTTGCTCATTTGCAAGTATCTCTTCACTTGGTTGACGCATTGCTCATTTGCAGATGCATTTACTTGTTGAAGAGAATCTTGATGCTTTTGTGGTAGGGGGAGCTCTAAGGCTCCATAATATCTGTTGGAGAATAAAAAAATTATCATTAATGATGTACAAAATTTGGAAGGGGGGGATGCAATGTCAGTGACAGAAGAGAGTCACAAACAGCAGAGGTCAGAAGATGAGACACTAGTCGACAATGAAACAGTACCTTCATGTCAGGTCATATAGGTGATCCAGAAGACGTGAGTTGTTTTAGCTGGAACTGCAAGGGTCTAGGCAACCCATGGTCGTACTAGTTTTGCAAGAACTAGTTCTTGCTCATAAGGCCAACATAGTGTTTCTTATGGAGGTGCTGGTTTTCTCTAAAAGAATAGATGAAATTGGGAGATGTAGGGTTGCTTCTGTGTGTACTAAATTGGTAGGAGATGAGAGCTTTCTGTCATATGGGGATCAAACATGAAGGTTTCTGTTTTTCAGGTATTCTAATAATCATCTAGACATGAAGATTTCTCTAATGAGTGGGAGGGATTAGAGACTCATGGGTTTCTTGGGTTTACCAGAATGCAGCCATAGAAGAGCCTTGTCCCTTGTGGGCATTCTTTCATCACCTTAGCACTATTTCCAGCCTTCCTTGGGTGTGTATTGAGGATTTCAATGATATTTTGTCAACTAGAGGAAATAGAGGTGGTGCAGATTGTCTGTTATCGTTGATCAACTGTTTTACAGAATGCATCGATTCTTGCAGGCTTAAGGATATCAAGATGTTGGGCTTTCCATTTACTTGGAGAGGGGATGCGGTACCTCTCATGCAATTAAGGAGACATTGGTTTGAACACTGGCTTTAAGAGCGGGTGATAGTTTTCCAAGAGCTTGAATTTGGTGGCCTTTCTATCGGACCCGATCCCCATTTATTTATAATTTTATTGTCATATTATGCAGCCTGCAAAAATTAGATTTTGGTTTGAGAAAGCCTGGTTGTTGGAAGAAGGGATAGAAAGAGTTGTCAAGGAAGGTTGAGGGAGTCCTCTTAGTACTGATCTGATGCATATAATTTAACATTGTGGGGAAGTAACTATAAGGCTCGTGAAACATCACAATGGAAGCCTTGGAAGGTATAGGCAACACATTAAAGATATCAAATGGAGGCTGGTGGCAGCATGAACTAGCCATGGGAAGAACACCAACATGAAATCAATGTGGTGTTGGGACAGGAAGAGATGTACTCGAAGCATAGGGCAAAGACCTTTTGGCTTAAGAATGGGGACTCAAGCTCACGTTGTTTCCATGCCCAAGTTTCAAGTGGTAAATGAGCAAATCATCTATATGCTATTCAAGATGGCTCTAGTGTTTGACATAATGATCATGAGGAGATGAATTCCTCACCCTTCGATATTTTACTCTATAATATGCTGACTTAGATTTTAGTGATTTTTTCTTACTTCTTTAACATAATGCAATGAGTCTCTTTGAGGAGAATCAAATGCTCATTGTCCTAATGACTCACCAAGTGATAAAGATTGCTCTTTCCAAATGCACTAGGATAAGGATCTAGGTCTAGAGAGATAAATCTTGTATCCTTTCATAAGTTTTTGCATGTTTTGGGGAGGAGATCACTACTCAGTGCCAGGCACGGTTTCAAGGAGTGCTTCAGAAACAACTAAATGATACTATCATTATGCTCATACCCAAGAAGGAATATCCGACCTCGACAGATCTTCGTCCTATTTCTCTGTGCCACGTGCCATTGCAAATCGACTCAAGAGGGTCCTCCCAAAGATGATACCAATTAGATATGTCCGGTTTGGAACTGGCCCAACAGTTCAAACCAGAACTGAACCGACCTCAAAAACAACGGGAACTGGTTCATGCAATTTTTCCTATTCATAAATTCATTTAAATACAGTTTCATTCTTACAACAACAACAACTAAGCCTTTTCCCATACTAGACGGGGTTGGCTACATGGATTCTTTGTTTCTACAGAGCCCTATCATGTGCTATGTTAGCAGTTAACTCACAATAAGCTAGATCATTCTTTATTGTTTCTTTCCAACACTTTTGTGGTCGTCTTCTACCTCTTAATACTTTCAAAATTTAATTTTTCATACATTCTTATAGGTTTTTCTTTTGATCTTCTTTCTATATGTCCAAACCATCTTAAATGATATTCTCTCATTTCATCCTCTATTGGTGCCACACCTAATTTGTTTCTAATAACCTCATTATGTATACGGTCTTTTCTTGTATGACCACTCATCCATCTCAACATCTTCATTTCTGTCACATACATCTTTTGTACATATTGATGATTAACTGTCCAACACTCACAACCATAAAACATGGCAGGTCTAATTGTTGCTCTATAATATTTACCTTTTAACTTTAATGGTATCTTCTTATCACAAAGAATACATGATGCTCCTCTCTTTAACCAACCAACATTAATTCTATACGTAACATCTCCTTCAATTCTTCCATCACTATGAAAAATTGACCCTAGGTATTTAAAACTTTCCTTTGGGGATGCAATATGTGCCAATTTTAATTTCTATGTCCTCTGAAGTAACCAAATGATCAAACTTACATTCCATATATTATGTCTTTGTTCTACTAAGTCAGAGGCCTTTGCATTCTAATGTTTCTCTCCATTACGAATTTTTCGTTGAGACAATGGTGGAGAATATGTCATGTTGATTCCAAGAATACTTTCGTAAACAGAGAATTATGCACCAAATTTTTTTGGCCCTAATACTCCACGGCAAAATGATGTCGTAGAAAGGAAAAATAGACATCCATGAAATAGCTAGAACTTTAATTATTGGATGTAATGCTTCACAATCTTATTGCGGTGATGCAGTACTAAGTTACTAACATTCTTGTATCTTATTAACAGGAGAAAGTCTGGCATATTAAATAACTCCTCACATGTATGAACAAGCTTCACAATAAGCCGTCAACTGCCAGATCTTGCATAGTTTTCCAGTGCGTACTTAGTTGCTGGTAGGAGGGTAAGAATATGGGCTTGCTTAGGTATTTGTGATTTTTGGGGATTCCTTCTTTTGTGGTTAAGAATTGTAGACCGGTTTTCTCCTATCCAAAAAAAAGTTTCTAAAAAGTTGAATACGGAGCTGGACAAACAAATTTTTATTGAGGGAAGACAAGGAAGTCTTGTTGAAAACAGTAGGATAGGCTCTGTTCACTAATTGTATATCTTCTATATGCCAAAATCTATTTCCAAAGGTGTACGAGTGTATTGTGGTGGGGATCGAATAAGGCTGGTGTCAATTGTATATATTAGCTTCCATGGATTAGACTACATAGGCAGAAAAGCACAATGGTTTGGGCTTCAGAAATCTATATTAATTTATACAAACTTGGAGATTGATTTTAGAACCTGATTCCCTGTCTAACCAGATGCAGAATGCTCGATACTTCTCGAGGTATGAATTCTTTAATGTGTACGAAAGAGCTGTTATGTTTAGAAGAATTTCATCCATTCATTAAAAGGGGTGCTTGATGGAGTGTAGGAGATGGACATCAGCTAAAGGATTATGAGGATCCATGGATTATTCATGATACTGATTCTTTACTTCATCCTCAGGATGGAATAAGAGCACCAAATATGAAAGTGAAGGAGAGGAAGGGATGCACCAATCGGATGAGGATAGTATTGGTGTACTCTTTTTCTTGACTGATATGAACAAAATCAGTGTTGTTCGACGCGTATCATATCGTGTATCGTTTTGGTTCACAATACGCCGTATCGTATCGTATCATAGTGTATCATACTTTAATATTAAAAAATTAGTAAAAATCTAAAAAAGTCAGAAAAATTTAGAAAAAATCTAAAAAAATCTGATAATTGCAAAGAATTCATATAATGTAAAGTTTAGTATATATTGATCCTTCACCGTTCAATAATTGAAAAAAATTTACTTATTTTGAAGCAAAAAATGAAATACATTTACATTTACATATTGTAATCAGGATCATCAACTAAATAATCTTCATCTTCTCCTTGTTGAAGATCCTCACCACCTTCTGCTTCAAAATCAAAATTTTTATCTTCTTGATGATGTTATTGCTCTCCTTCCAAATTAATCCATGCAACGTCTTCTTCAGTTAGGAGTACATTTTCTTCGTTATCTTTCATAATCCATATCAAAATTAACAAACTACTATCTTTGTACATGTAGTTGACACATTTGCTCATGTTAAACTCAATGGAAGTTGTGTAAGGTGAACCCTAAAATAGTGAAGCTATGAAATGCCCACTCAATGAATTGAAGCAACCAAATTATTCTTCATTATTTGCGATTTCATGAAATTAGAAACTGGTAGCATAAATATACCTAAAAGTTAGCAATAGAAAGGGAAATGATTTTGTCACAATTGTTATTTGTTCATAAAAGTGTTGGAAAGAAACAATAAAGAACGATCTAGCTTATTGGGAGTTAACTACTAACATGGCACAAGATAGGGATCTGTGGAAACAAAGAATCCATGTAGCCGACCCCGTCTAGTATGGGAAAAGGCTTAGTTGTTGTTGTTGTAGTATTAGCTTATGAGAGTTAGCCAAATTAGAAAAGTATATAAACCACAATTTCTACCAACGTATTCAAAAGAATGAAGTCAAAGAGGCTCTTAAATATATGAAGGGTGGTAAATCGACCAGATAATATTCCTATAGAAGTTTGGAAAATACTAGGAGAAATAGGAATCACTTGGCTCACAAGACTATTTAATGAAATATGGAAAAACCAAAAGATACCCGAGGAATGGAGAGCAACTACACTTATACCCATGTATAAGAACAAGGAAGACATTCAAAATTGTGCGAATTATCGAGGTATCAAGTTAATGAGCCATACTATGAAATTGTGGGAAAGAATTATCAAACGTAGGTTAAGACAAGTATCAAGTACAACAGAGAACCAATTTGGATTCATGCCAGGCAAATCTACTGTTGAAGAGATTCACCTTTTGAGACGTCTTATGAAACATTTTAGAGCAAAAAAGAAAGACCTTCACATGATATTTATTGATCTAGAAAAAACTTATGATAGAGTACCGAGGGAGGTTATTTGGAGAACTTTGGAAAAAAGAGGTATCCTATTGACATACATTAACCTTATAAGAGACATGTATGATGGTGCAAAAACATGTGTGAGGACTCATGAAGGAATGACCGATTTCTTTGAAGTTAATATTGGGTTACATCAAGGATCACCTTTAAGTCCATACTTATTTATAATGGTGATTGATGAGTTAACAAAACATATTCAAGATGAAGTACCTTTGTATGTTATTTGCAGATGACATTGTATTAGTGGAGTAGTCTAAGGAAAAAGTTAACAGAAAATTGAAACTATGGAGAAAAACATTAGAAAGCAAAGGCCTCTGACTTAGTAGAACAAAGACAAATTATATGGAATGTAAGTTTGATCATTTGGTTACCTCATAGGACATAAAAATTAAAATTGGCACACATTGCATCCCCAAAAGGAAAGTTTTAAATACCTAGGGTCTATTTTTCAGAGTGATGGAAGAATTGATGGAGATGTTACGCATAGAATTAATGCTGGTTGGTTAAAATGGAGAGGAGCATCATGTATTCTTTGTGATAAGAAGATACCATTAAAGTTAAAAGGTAAATATTATAGAGCAGCAATTAGGCCTGCCATGTTTTATGGTTCTGAGTGTTGGGCAGTTAATCATCAACATGTATAAAAGATGTTTGTGACATAAATGAAGATGTTGAGATGGATGAGTGGTCATATAAGAAAAGACCATATACATAATGAGGTTATCAGAAACAAATTAGGAGTGGCACCAATACAGGATAAAATGTGAGAATATCGTTTAAGATGGTTTGGACATATAGAAAGAAGATTAAAAGAAAAACCTGTAAGAAGGTATGAAAAACTAAATTTGAAAAGTATTAAAAGAGCTAGAGGATGACCACAAAAGTGTTGGAAAGAAACAATAAAGAATGATCTAGCTTATTGTGAGTTAACTGCTAACATGGCTCACGATAGGGATCTGTGGAAACAAAGAATCCATGTAGCCGACCCCGTCTAGTATGGGAAAAGGCTTAGTTGTTGTTGTTGTTGTTGTGTTATTTGTTCATAAATTATTCTTATTTAATAAATTTTTATAAACTAACCTAAATTTACATGTTACATACATGTAACTTGCAATCCCATACGAGCATACTGGAGGATACTTTGGGGAGAAGTGAAGAGAGGCAAACAGAGGCCAAAAACCTGCAAAAAAAATTTACAAAAAAAAAAAAATATAAACAAATTTCTTTTAGCCGTATCGCCTGTTACGATATGTGTGATACGGTGCCGTATCGCACGATACAACATGATAACTTCTGTTGGGCGATACTTCAAATTCTCCTTCATCTGAAGTCATTCCCCGACAAGCTCATTTGTCACTAGGACGGAAAAGGGCATTAATAGTGAAATCAGGGTATTAAATAGCAACCTCCATGTTCTCAAGCATTAATAAGCATGTCATCTGATCCGAGGTGACTGGACTGCGGTATGGACTGCCTGTCCCTCCTAGACTTGTCTGACTTTAGGTAAAATGGAAACTGAAACAGCCAGTTTTGGTTTGAGTACAGAGTCGGTAATTTATTAAAAAAATAAATTTTATAAGAAAAAATAAAAATTACCGG
The DNA here is from genome assembly GCA_036023115.1 of Brasenia schreberi. Taxonomy (NCBI): domain Eukaryota; kingdom Viridiplantae; phylum Streptophyta; class Magnoliopsida; order Nymphaeales; family Cabombaceae; genus Brasenia; species Brasenia schreberi. The sequence continues at coordinate 24,129,976 of JAYKKT010000080.1, forward strand.
AAATGGTGGTTTGGTATCGCCGATTCTGGTTTTGTAAAAGGTGAAACCAGAACCGTATCGGGTGAGCTTCGGTTTCGGTTTCGGTTTCACCGGTTCCGAGTCCAGCCTGTTCCTGACCTAGTGTAGTTAGGAAATGGCTATGTCTTCCTAAGGTCTTGAACTTCAGCTGGTGCTTACTTCATAATATCCTTCCTACTACAGCCAATTGGCAGAGAGGGGCATTCAAGTTCTAGTGTTCTGCTCCATCTGCAGGGGCTATGAAAACTCTGTTAACATGCCATAGTTCAGATACTTACAGCCTTGGCATGTTAGGAATAATCCAATTAGATGTGCCAATCAAAACCTTCAAGCCTTCCCAAATTTGGAGCAAATATTAATCATCTGTTATGCTGCTTGGCTGGTCCCAAGCCCGGATAAAGGAGGAGGGTTACGTTAAGCTTCCGACAGCTAATGTAAATTTTTGTCGGACTTATTTACCATGAATTCTACAAATTATGATAGGGCTATATTGAAACAAAGAATCCATGTAGCCGATCCCATCTAGTATGGGAAAAGGCTTAGTTGTTGTTGTATCAATCATCTGTTCTGCTGCATGGAGCATTTGGGGCTCTAGGAATTGTTGCTGATGGAAGGAAAGGTTTACGCTCAAGTAGTCTATGAGTCACATCCTTACTTGAAGATTGTGAAAAGCTAAGGAAGCCATAGTACTACCCTCTAGTGAGAAGCACACGGATGAGAGATGGAAACCTCCTGACTGTTCCATGATGAAGTGTAATGTTGATGCAGCTCTGTTCAAGGAAGTGGGGAGACACTGAAATGGGAGTGTCCTGCATGACGGCTATGGTGTTTTTATAGGTGAAATATCTGGTCACTATTGTGGTTTATCGAATCCCCTCAGTGGCAGAGGTAGTGGCAGTGTGAGAGGCATTGGAGTGGATTCACAAGGGACACTTTTGCAACGTCATTTTGGAGAAGGATAGTCTTAAGGTGTTCCACATTCTCAATAGTGCTATTTCTGACTGGTCAGAAGCAGAGATTTTAATTGAGGTATGTAAGGAACTCAGCCTTCAACTGGAAGGCGTCCTGTGCAGGTGGGTTTTGCCGTCGTGCAAATGAGGCAGCTCAACATCCTGTCAAGGTCAGCTCTTCATAATTCTCCAAGTTGTATCTGGTTGTCCATGCCTCCATAGCTATTGCAAGTGTGTGCTCAGAGCCTACACATGCTGACATTGAACAACATTGCTTTCAGCAGTAGTGTTTGAGCAGGTGAAGCACAGAGGAACTTTCAATAGAGCAGGATGAGCTTTTGAAGCTGTTTGGTACCTTGACAATAATACTCTTTGCTTTTATATCTGGGTGGTTTGGCTTTTTTTTTCTTCCTGTTTTTGCAGATTTAGCAGCAGACATATAGGATGGGAAGAGTGTTAGATTGTAATGGGGACTTACATGTTCTTTTGTTTTTTGATAGGATGTATTGAGGATAGCTTGTACTCTACGTTTTTTCTATTTCCTTTCTGTTCTAGTATGGGATAAAGCTCAATTCTCATTGTTGTTGTTGTTTAGCTTTTGTTGAGTTAACTGTTAACATGGCATAGTATCAAACTCTATGGGAATAAGAATCCATACAGCTGACCCCATTTTTCTCGTATGGGGAAAGATGGGTCAGTATGGGAAAAGGCTTAGTTTTTGTTGTTGTTTTGGAGTGTTAGCAAGGGCCCAACATCTAGGAAATCTACGTATTTGACTCCCAACGGCTAGGAAATCTAGCTGTTGCGGCCTTGTTCTGGCCCCGTTCTTGCTGAATACTGCCTATAAATAAGGTAGACCTCTCTCTTGTAGGCTATGGTTGTGATTCACAGCTTGTAATGAAATTATTCTAGAGTTCTTTCCTTTGTAGACTGAATTCACTCTGGTTGTGCTTTTGCCATTGAAGACTGCAATTTTTGGTTCTTTATGGCATTTGGGTGGTTTTCGCTTGGGGAAGATATATTTCTACTTCACGGGATCTGATTGTGAAGAGGCTACCTTCTTAGGAAGTATTACACAACAACCTTTATTCATGTTTTCATATCTGTAACAACCTGTGTGTTGTCATTCCGACATTGTCAAGATATCGTAGTTCATGGATGAGAGGGTTAATCTTTAAAAAAGCTGCTTCAAGTTAACAGTCAGAGTCAGCCTGGACAAGGTTTGAGTTTTCGGAATATTTACATCCTTTTGGTGCCTGAGAGGGAGCAATTTCTATGTTGTCTATGGTTGATTATCAACAAGGACATCTATATTACTTGCTTAATATCTCTGTGTGCATTACATTTGTAGGTTTGCACATTTCGCTTGATTGTGAACAACGCTTCCTCATTGCTTGATGATGCAGATCCAGTCAAACGTGAGGCTGAATCCCTATTAGGCAACCTAATAAGGTTTGTTCCTTGTCCTTGTAGTGTGTTAATCCAGAAAATCAGGAATATCTATGATACATAAAATTTTAAGTTCTAAATGATTCTCTTAGATGTATAATGAATAACCATATTGCGATATATGGTAGAGTAAATGGGATGAAAATTTTATGCCTACTCTTCGGCTTCCTGGTAGAAAAGATCTTGCCGCTTTTGCACAATTTAACAGGGACAGCGTATCCTCAGTGAAGTATTTTACTCTATGAAGTTAATTTCAAGTCACATGCGCCCCATCTTTTATGTTATGACTTGTTACATATGCTGTATATCTATCTTGTTTCTAGATTTAGAAATTCTACTCTCTGCACCTAGATATGCTTTTGATTTGATTTTCCAAATGGTTTTCAACATCTGCTTTAGTATTTAAAACAAACTACGGACAAATCCTAGAAAAGGTAGTCCTATATTGTTACTGTCGGAAAGAGATTTGAGTTTGTTGAACCAAGTTGATCATTCATTATCTATAATACAACCCTCATCATGAAAAGGCAGAAACTTGCTTTAACGTGTTCAGCTTGTTTTAAGTTTGTATTCATTGATAGAATGATTGATCAATGTCATCTTTATGTGTTTGGGGTGGTCAAGTAACTTTTATATAAGTTCGTTTGACATTAATGGTGCAGCTAGATCCATATTGAGTCAGTTTATTCTAGGTTGCACCCAAATCGGGAAGCATGGACTAGTTTATTGGGTTGTAACTTGTAAGTATGCCTATTTGGCATAATTAGTTTATTACTCCCGTACAGGGTTTTCTGCTGAGGATTGGTAATGATCCTTGCATGGGGCAAATAATTTCCTCCTATAAGTCAATTGCATTATATGTAGTCAGTCATGACAGGTGAGCGGTTCTTGACCAAGTTTTAGTCAGCAGTTGTTGGTCACGTTTTACTCAGCAGGGCTTCATTTAGATTAGCAAAAAGGAAGAGGAGACAAGTGCCTATCGGCTTCATTTAGATTATTTAACTGGAACTGACATGGGTGATTCAAGCATCAGAGAATCAACTAGTTGAAGATGACGAGAGAAAGGAAGAGCGAAGTTAGTGGGATGAGTATCGGCAGTATTAGAGTATAGAAAGGAACTGCTCATGTTTGCAGGTTGCAACTACAAAAGCCCTGTGGAATTTTTCTGCTAGGCTGCAGGTGGATGATAGGCTTTGATTGATATTCCCTGCTAGATTTCTTCAGGGAATGCAAGTTTTTACTCAACAATTGATCTCCAATGATCTGTGCTGACTGCTGCTGGGAATCTGATAGGTCTCTTTAGGTTCACCATCAGAGGCAACAGCACCGCCAACCTCTGTGACAAGGGTCACAGCTCGTGCCAGAATCTTTGCTTCAGAGTTTACAGGTGAGGCTATTGTTGGTTGGTTTTAGCTAGTGGCAGGTGTAAATTGGCTTCTCCTTCATCTTGGCCTTCTTTAAAATGTAAAATAGGTTGGTGGGCCATGCTTAGCTAGGCCAAGAGCTTATGTTATCGGCGCAGGACTCATTGGGATTCTGGTACTCTCAAACGTACTGTGAATATTTTGAAGAACGTTTAGGTGTAGTCAAACTTTGGTCCTCTACTTGGATTGTTGTAATTATAAGATATTTTTTCAGGGCAATCCTTTCAGTTAGTCCCACCTATGCACAGTTGTCCCATTGGGCTCTGTGTCTTAGATCATGGTCAAATCATAGATAGGAATGTCCTCTGATACTAATTGGTACAGACAATAAAGATATTTCATATTACTTTAATTTCACTTAACCTTGTGCAGATAAATTAACTAGGTATGCAATTAAAATTGAATGGAAGAGACCAACTAGAAGCAATAAAATGGTTAGGATCATATTGGCTGCAGGTGTGTCTGTAGCTTTCCTGTTTTTGGCACATAAAAGCACTGATGTGTCCTCCCCCATGTTTACCTTGGTATGGTTTAGTTTAGTGCCTTGTGTTACGACCACCGACATTCAACTTCATTCATCTTTGAAGGATTCAAGGTTGGGTGCAAGAGGGTTAATCAATAGCTTGTGGCTTATTAAAGCTGATTGGCTTAGACGTAAGTAGATCGAACCTCTGATAATGACCATGAATCACGCTCAGTGAGGGGTGGATCAGGTCTTATCGGAGGCTGCTCGTGTGATCCTGGCCAATTCTCTAATAAGCTGTTGTTGGCAGATTTTCCTAGTTCCTCCAGGTAGTGGCAGATTGGTAGCAGTTTGAAGCCAATTGATACATTTATGCTTCTCTTGCAAGTTGATTTCTTGGAGGAATTACTCATTTCAAAATATGTAGGCTAAGATCTTCATAGCTACGGCCCTTAGGAGTAGTGTTAGATTTTTGTTAGTTTATGTTTCTGAATTTATTTCTTGTATTTCGATCATACGGATCCCAATTGATCGGATTCTAATCTATTGGGGCTAAGTATTATTAGTTTTGCTAATTAGGGGCATTTAGGTCTTTTAAGTTATAAACTAATATAAGTAGTTCAAAGTGTACCATGCTTTATTTTGGAATTGAATAAGAGAGAGAGGGGCGGCAACCCATGGTGACACCGACACCTCCTTGCACTACTTTGATGGTATTTATTGCTTGATTTATTATTTTTCTTATTTGGGTTGTATCTCAACATTGTATCAGAGCCCAATCTATGAGATTAGAGCATTTTTACGGTAGATTTAAAGAATAAGACGTGATTAGGGTTGTGTGGATTGATCGCAATTAGAGAAAATTTCAATAAGGTCAGTTATTTTTCAATCAGGATTGTTTCTAAAAAACTTTTCCAGCAATACGGAAAAAGAATCGTTGAAAAAGCAAGAAAATTTCATTTTAGCTCTTGAAATAGGGTTTAATTATCATGGCTAAAAGAGGAAAAATGGTAGATTATGGTGAGAATGTTGGCTCAAATAAAGGAAAAGGCTTTCAAATTACAAATATAAAGTTAGATGAAAAAAAGGCTAGTCCAATGGACTATATCCATCGAACTAGCCGTCATGGCAAGGGGGCGATGGGATTACTTAACTGGAGATATTCTCATGCTCGATATTTTTGATCCATCCTACTCCAAATGGCATCGAGAAAATGCTCTTGTAAGTGCATGACTTATTCAATCCATGACTTTTATTGGATGTACTTTTATGTTTTTAGAGTTAGCAATGGCTGACTGCCCAAGATGCATATGCCTAAAGAAAGAATGTGGCAAAAAAGTATAAAATTATGAAAAAGATTAGAAGATGTAGACAAGGAGAAAGGTCGATAAGTGAGTATTATGCTGAACTTCGTTACTTATTTCAGGAATTGCATTTTTATTCGAAGACCAAATGTGAGAACTATACAAAAGAAAGAAATGAAGAATTTGAAGAACAGAAAGTCTTTGATCTTCTATGGGGTATCTCTTCAGATTATGAGGTGGGTAAAAATAACATTCTCAGTCGAGAGGAACTTCCACCTGTAAGTATCGTATACACTACTTTTACGGAAAGAAAATAGAAAGCACTTAGAAAAAGAAAGAAAAATCAATCCAAACACTACTATATTTGTAGGCAAGAATTACATCACATACGCGTGACAGAGGTGGATATGGTGGCAGAGGCAAAGGAAGACCATATGAAAAGAACAAGCTGACATGTTCTCACTGTGGCAAAATTAGACATACAAAAGAAACATGTTGATAACTAGTGGGTAGGCCTACTTATTTTTAAAATAAACATAATAGGTCATATTTAAGTTATCAAAGTGAGATACAAAAGGTAGAAACATGGCTGAATTCATTGGATGAGATAAGAAGGAATTAGAATACCACAAAGCCAGAGTAAATGCGTCACAGAGTGCATCTACTTCTTTTAGTGTTGATCCACAAGCTACCATGGCCTATCCCTTCTCCTTCATGGCATGGGGTAATATATTCTCATCTAATTCTAGGATATGGATAGTTGATTCGGGGGCGACTGATCATATGGTTGGCATGAAAGAATTTTTTGATGATTATCAATCAATTCAGAAGGAGACAAACATCAAATTAGCTGATGGATCCACCATTCCCATCTTGAAAAAAGGGAGTATAACTACAGATTTTGGAACTCTAAAAAATGTTTTACATATTCCCAACATTTCAATTAATTTGTTATTTGTACATGCCTTGGCCAAAGACTTGAATTATATCATAATATTCAATTCTACTCATGTTGTATTTCAGGAACTGAGGACGGGAAAGATATTTGGTCAGGGTAGTATCAGAAAGGGACTTTATATCTTCGAGGAGACCAGCAAAACAACAATGCAATCTACCTAAACTACAGAAAAGAGGAAAGAAGATTTGATATTATGGCATCGAAGACTGGGACATTTTCCACTTTCTAAGATTAGGATGATATTACTAGTATTTTCCAGTTATAGTGATTTGATTTTACAATGTAAAACTTGCCAAATGGCCAAACATGATCGTGTGTTTTCCATTGAATGAATCTAGAACTTCTCAACCTTTTGAAATTATCCATAGTGATGTTTGAAGTCCATGTTCTACTACTTCACTACAAGAGTACAAATATTTTGTTTTCTTTATTTATGATTGCACTTGTTTCACTATGGACTACCTTATGAAAACCAAGGATGAAGTGAGAAATATCCTTCCTATGTATTGTCAATTTATTCATAATCAATTTCAATTATCGATCAAAATCAATCATAGTGATAATGGTGGTGAATTCATGTCCCAATCTTTAAATTTATATTTCTTGAGTTATGAAATATTACACCAAACATCATGTCCTTATTCCTCACAATAAAATGGAGTTTTTGAGAGAAAAAATAGGCATATTTTGGAAATTGTAAGAACCTTATTTATTGAAAATAACGTCCCAAAAACCTATTGGTGTGAAGCTGTTCTAAGTTCTAACTAATATTTTTTTGATAAACCGGATGCCTACCAATATACTGAATGGTGATTCTCCCTTTCATATTTTATGTCCTACTAAAAAACAATTCCATGTTCCACTAAGTGTGTGGATATACTTGTTTTGTACATATTTTTGGTAATGCGAGAGACAAACTTGATGCTAGGGCAGTCATGTCTATTTTCTTGGGATATTCCTCTACTTAGAAGGGATACAAATATTATGACCCTAAAAAGAGGAAGTGGTATATCACCATGGATGTTACATTTCATGAAAACTTATAGTACTTTGATGCATACGGCAGTAAAGTATCAAACTCTCTCAATAGTATCATCTTACCGATATTTCTAATGGAAGAAAGGAATGAAGAGACAACAGATTCAACTGAAGGAAAGAAATGACAGACTTATTCCAGAGGAAAAATAAATATAGTCCTACCAAATCCTACTACTATCCTCAACCAAGATTCGACTCCTGAATTAGTTCTAGTAAGTACTGAGGTAAATCCTTCAAATCCTTCTAGTAATTCAGATGATTTACCTATTGATCTTCGTAAAGGAAAAAAAGAAGGAGCCAAATATTCTATTCATAAAATGGTATCCTATTCTAATTATCCAAAAGAATATCAGTTGTTTGAGATGAATGCAGATAAGGCTTATATACCTAAGACATATGAAGAAGTTGAACAATGTGCAGAATGAAATACAGCTATGCGAGATGAAATTCAAGCTCTGAAAAAGAATCACACCTGGGAACTTACAAAGTTACCCCCAGAGAGGAAGACTGTTGGTTGCAAATGGGTATACACTATCAAGTATCGAGCATATGGAAATATAGAAAGATACAAAGCCAAGTTGGTGGCTAAAGGTTATAGCCAATCCTATGGGATTGACTATACCAAAACATTTGCGCCCGTTGCAAAATTAAATACTATCAGAATTCTCTTAAGTGTGGCAGTGAATCAGAAATGGGGCTTGTGGCAGTTGGATGTGAAGAACGCATTTCTTAAGGATATCTTACTGAGGATATTTGTATGGACTTACCACCTTGTTATAATTAGAAAATAGAGTCACACAAAGTATGCAAGTTGAAGAAATCAATTTATGGATTAAAACAATCTCCTAGAGCATGGTTTGAAAAATTTAGCGAAGGTGTTCTCAGCTTGGGTTTTAAATGCAACACGAGTGACCACACGTTATTCATTAGACATGGTGGAAGACTATTCTCTTGGTTATATATGTTGATGATATTATTATTACAGGTAATGATGTGAAAGAAATCAAAGATTTGAAGCGAGATTTGTGTAGGCTTTTTTACTTGAAAGACTTAGGAAAGCTACACTATTTTTTGGGTATTAAAATTATTCAATGTAATGGTTGTCTATTCTTAAGCCAACGAAAATATATTCTGGATCTGTTAAAAGAGACTAAGATGGAAGATTGCCATATATGTACTGTTCCTATTGAAGTTCAAAGAGGGATGGCTGGAGACTCTGAGAACCTATATGAAAATGTGGGCAGATATCATAGATTAGTTGGTAAACTCATATATCTCACCATTACAAGACCAGATATAAGTTTTGTAGTAACCTACGTGAGTAGATGGATGCACTCACCATCTAGACACCATATGAATATGGTGTTCCATATTATCAGATACTTGAAGTCATCTATTACTCATGATTTATGTTGTTCTCCTTATTCATCTCTCAGTATTGAAATTTATTCATATGTTGATTGGGCTGTCTCTGTGGATGATCACACATCTACCTCTGGGTACATTGTACGACTAGGGGGTAATATTATCTCATGAAAAAGCAAGAAACAATCACTGGTAGCCATATGTAGTGCTGAAGCAGATTATCGTGTAATTGCTCTTGGTACATGTGAGGGATTATGGATTTTATCGCTATTGAAAGAAATTAGTATGGAAAGGATTATTCTAGTTAATTTCTTTACAGACAGTAAAACTGCACTTCAAATGACTTCTAATGCAGTCTTCCTCGAGAGAACAAAACATATCGAGGTTGATTATCATTTTATCAGAGAAAAGGTTTCCCAAGGAATTTTCAACATCATCCATGTTTGTTCTGAAGATCAGTTGACTGATATTCTTACAAAACCAGTAGCTGCAAATGGATTAAAGAAAGCTCTTGGCAAGTTGGGTGTTTAAACCCAATTTAAGGGGGCGTGTTGAAGATTTTTGTTAGTTTATGTTTTTGAATTTATTTCTTGTATTTGGATCATATGAACCCCAGTGGATCATATTCTAATCCATTGGGGCTAAGTATTATTAGTTTTGCTAATTAGGGGCATTTAGGTCTTTTAAGTTATAAACTAATATAAGTAGCCCTAAGTGTACCGTGTTTTATTTTGGAATGGAATAAGAGAGAGAGGGGGCGGCAACCCATGGTGATGCCGACACCTTGCACTACTTTGATGGTATTTGTTGCTTGATTTATTATTTTTCTTATTTGGGTTGTATCTCAACAAGTAGTTAGTTTGTAAATCCAATGGACCTCACACGAACTGGAACAGATCTGATTCGATTCACTTTTGGTCTAATAAACCTTGAGAAATCTTGCTGATTTATGCAGTACTGATCTTAATTTGCTACAGAAAGCAGATTAGTTGTTCAAATCTTGCAGATCGTGACTCTTAGTAGCAGATCTGAAGGCCAGCACTGAGCGTTTGATGCAATAGTTGCATATGCTGTGTGTTAGATGTAATTAGAAAAAGTTGATAACAAATTTTCGAGATGAACGTTTTACTTTTCATTTCTTAATCTTAGTGAACCATTAAGTTTGCCTAAACAGCATGTATGCGATGCTTAACTGCTCTGAAGGGTCAGCATATAAGCGGCACTAAATGCTATTGACAGCATATTATGCTACTCATTGCAATTCAAACTCTACAAATGGCCACATTCACAGTCAGGGTTCATATAAATGAATAGAACTCTAGAAATTCTGGAACCGTTTCTAAATTTTATGCAGTACTTTCATTGGAGCACTACTTTACACGATTCCTTTGCACGGAATCAAACGTTTCCTTGCACCTTTATAGGGATATTCTGAAAACGTTAATCAAGAAAGAAAATTGCACTGCAGTGTGTGTTTTATCTGTCTACCATCTAGTGTTGGGATCTTAAATACTTTTGTGATAATAGTGCAATATGCAGCACAGCATCTTGTGTTTTTTCTGATACTACTGGTCTTCTGTGGGTCTTAGGAATAATATTTTTTCTTTTATTTGCAGTAAAGTGACTTACATCTAATAAAAAAGATCTTAAGAGATTTACAGTGGCTATTGTTGTGACATTAGCATGTAAAAGAACACATCATTTACATGGATGGGCCTGTGTTTTGATGCAGATCATTTGTTCTTCTTGATGTCATACTGGATGGAGTTGATCCTGCTATTGACAGGTAAATGATTTCAATGTTTGAGGTTTCTCAGTTTCTTTATCATTGAAGAAGTTGTTTTCTTTTGGTGTAGTATTACTGTAATATGTAATCTTACTTTTCCGAGTTACTTCATCCTTGTAAACTACTCGGTTGTGTCAATAGGCTGCATGTGAGATGAATTTCTGATATTATGTTCTATTGTGTTTGCCTTCTCACAGGGAAAAAGTGGAAGAGAGACTTATGAATGCGGTTGGGGCCCTTGACAAATTTGAACAGGGTATAAAAAACTGTTTGGATGTTTAATTGTTAATCTCTAAAGTTTAATTTTCCTCGTGTTTGAATCAAGCTGCAAACGGAAGATAAATGGTTTCATGTCTCCTATTTCCTATTATAGCTCAGGGCTTGGTGCGTTATCATAGTCTTTGGTTACCACTTGTTTGTAATTTTTTTCCCTTCTGGTCATTTCATTCATGCTCCCAACTCTGGTTTCGTCTCCTTTTCTCCAAAAGAAATCTGTATGTACTGTTTAGTTTCTGCAGATGTGTAAGCATGTATCAAGAGATAAATATCAACTTATTTTCAAATGTCTCTCGTAGTCTTGTGCCCTGGAGTCATCTGAGCCCAAAAATCCGTATCATAATGCATATTAGACTTGAGTGGCCCAATAATCCCTGGACTGTTGTCATCACTCAGTATTATCATTTTCCTTGTCATGCATCAGTCCTCGAGCATTAATAGGCCCGTATCAGATGTAAAAATGAGTGTGGCTAGTACAACCCAGAAGGGATCACCGTGAGGGCCTTGCGCATCATCCAAATGAACTTCAAGCTATAACCGCATATTCAAGCAAGGGCATGTGGAAGCTTTATACCTAATGGGTGTTCGCATGTTGAAACTCTCGATTTCAGGACACCAGTGAATCCTTTCTCCAATGAATGACTGGAAGTTCTACATTCATTTGACTCATGTACTCATTAAGCTTATAGTCCTGAACAGAAGAAAGTATAATGACGTGTCCTCCGTGGTTATCTTTCTAGAAGCTTTGTTCTTTGCAACACGGTTTCATGTTGTTTATGACGGGAAAAACCCCAAATTCAGAACAAAGGTGGGTCTTCCGATTCAAACGGTGTCGTCGTTTTGCTATGGGACTTCAATCGTGGTTGTCAAGAATAGGCATCCATAGTTACCCTCAGGCTATCGTCCATAGCAAGTTCAGTTCAGTCAAAAACCATAATATTTAGTAGAACTTCGCAGCATTAGCGTTGCAAAAACCTTCAAGTAACACTTGTCAGATGAAGATTAGGAAGCTGAGGCAACGTCTAAAGATTTTTGCAAATTGGTCTTGTACCGACCGATTTGCAGGATGACATTACAGCGAAACAATTTGATGCCGCTTGCTCCGCTCTTATTGAAGGTTATTTGATTTCATACCCAGGCAGTAAATCACCCAGCTTGGAAACTGGAGTCGTTTGTGGCAAAATTTCTTGTTGTAGGACTTTGAGGTTTGAAGGATGATTTATAAAAAAACCAGTGACAAAAAGCATTGGTTTCTTGCAGCATTCGACAAAACCAGTTAAAAGGACATGTCGGTATTATCATTAAGAAGTCTCAACAAGATGGATCGAACTTCTTGCGAAAACCCTTAATCGGGTGGTAAATCAATCAGTTCCTACAAATCGGTTCGTCTAGTTTCCTGCTCTTTCCCATCCAGTGGTTTCACAATTCAGTGACTGCAACTCTGATGAGGAAAACGTAAGAGAAGCAATAAATCCTTTTTCCTCCGTCAAATCGGAATGTCCAGAGAAGCTCCTTCGCCGAAAATATAAAACCGTAACTAATGATGACCCTTTTTCTTTTATAGACATACGAAGAAACACAGTCCGAATGAATCAAACATCAATATTCGTAATGAGTTGAAGGTCCTGTCGTTCTAGAAAATAAAAATTAGGAAAATTGAAGGCACAAGCAAAAATTGAATAGAAACCACCTTACAGAGAGAAAGAGCGGACCAACGAGGAGGCAAACAATCAACCCCCACCCTCTTTATCGTCTATATCATCCTCACGCTTGCTCCTTTCTTTTTTTACTTTAATACAATTCCGTTCCTACGCGCATAGACGAACATGGTGACATTTTCAGCGTACTCAAACGGGAAAATGGTAGATGCAACGAAGACTCTGCCTCTTCTCGTACAAGGGAGATCATATATTCGCTCGCCACTAACATTTCCAAAGTGTATGCTGGTTTAATAAACAAGACATACAGAAGAAGACGAAGAGGCAACTCCGTTTATCTTCCTTAGTCCTTGGGGACTCCAAAACACCACAGTTATAATCGACTTAATGAACCATAGATATCGATATCATCCGTACTTCAACCATGCAATAACAAAGAAAGATAACAACCACAAGACAACACCTAACAAAGCATTAACGATGAAGGGAAAGCAAGAAAAGCAGGCCAACTAATGGAAGGCCACAGACAAACACCTTGACCTAATCATTCTCGGCAAAACCTAGTTCCTCCAATTTCCATCTGAAGCGCCGCCACCCCTTGAAAAGCGCTGATCTCCACCATCTGAGCCACCATAACGGTTGCCTCCCCCACGGGAGTTATAACCACCCCCATCGTTGCGACGGCTCCCACCGCCGAATCCTTCGCCACCAACTCTCCTTCCATAACCACCGCCGCCGCCACCACCACTACGGAATCCACCACCACCACCGCCACGGGACTGGGCTTCGTTCACGGTTATATTTCTTCCGTGCAGATCTTTTCCGTTCATTCCCTCGATGGCGTTGTACATCGATTGTTCATCGCGGAAGGTGACAAAACCGAAACCCCTAGACCGACCCGTTTCACGGTCGTTGATGACCTGCAAACCGTAAAGGGAAAAGATGACAGAGCTGCAGATCGCACAAGATAAAAGAAGGGCGGAAAACAGATCGGCCCTCGATCTGATTTGAAACAAGCAAGAAAAGCAGAAACAATACCTTGGACTCGATAACCTCCCCAAAGGAACTGAAGGCCTCCTCGAGGCCCTTGTCATCCGTGGTCCATGCAAGTCCTCCCACAAAACACCGGTACTCCACCAGATCCGCAGAAGCCATCGACAGAGTAGCAGATGACACCGGCTACCTTAGCCTTAGCCCTAACCCTAACCTCCAAGGGACAGCACAAAGGGTGAAATGGTAAGAACAGAGGGGAAGCACTTCCGCCTCTGTAGCGCTCGAGAAGCCCTAATCAATCAACACGGTGTGTTTATATCGTCTTCGGGAAGTGACCAGGGTTAAGGAGGGGGGTTAAGATAGAAACTACAGTCCTGAGGCTGGGGAACTTCATCCGTTCATCGTGCCCCACTTCCAACCGAAGCGAATATACGCGTGTATACGTAAACGAACTCGATGCGATGTATTTATAGGGTCTTCGGCAAGCGACCAGGGTTAAGATAGAAACTGCAGTAGGTTAAGACAGAAACTGTAGTAGGGAGGCCGGACCAATTCATCTTCAAACAGAAGTGAATACGTCATTGATATATACATAAGCACTTATGTCGTGTATATTATATATATATATGAATAATTGGATCCTGCCTACTATTGGCACTGTTTCTGAAACATAATCTATTAAAATTGTTCTTCACAAAGCTGGACTCAATGATAACTCAACTTTGGCTCGATTTCGTGGAGCCTGGATCAAGCGTAGCTCGAACTTGCCACATGAGTGAGTCGACCTCCAGCTCACTAATACTCGACTCGTGAGCTCACAACCATAATCGGGCTCCATAAAAAGTTTAAAAAGGCAAAACCATAAAAAGTTTAAAAAGGCAAAACCATGATAGATTGGTTTTAAAAAGGTCCAATGTGTTATCTATATAATGTATGCTTACTTAGTAGACTGCAGCACAATATATGGAATTAGCAGTACAGGTATTCTGCATACACAATCAGTTTCATTGCTTCCATATGAGGTTGCGGGCCTGCCTACACCTTAGCTGTTGAATATGCTTCCGACCTCCCTAAAAATGAGCTCGACTCTCGCAAGGTTTGAAATCTCGAGCAACTCGAGCTCAAGTAACTCAAGTGAACGACGAGCTGAACTCGAGCAAAGAAATAGTAGCTCGATTGAGCTCGAGCTTGACATTTCCTATATGAGCTCAAGTCAAGCTCGCCCATACTTTGATTTCAGCCCTAATTTTGGTCCTAGGCTAACAGCTTTCAGTCCCACGGTTCATTATCATAACCCCAAGATCCAAAATAATTAGTTTGGGGATCATGTCCGGGCTCACAACAACAACGGTAAATAGAGCCAAGTGGTTTCTCATTAGGAGGGTAGACACTTGACCCACAAATATGAATTCTTTTTCTGGTCAATCATCTCCTTCTTTCCCGGAAAGAGAAAAACTATGAAAAACTTAAAAAGCTAGAAATTAAGGAAAATCTTTGTATAGCCTCCAACTATGTGATTCACATGGCTTCGTGATTTGAGTTTCAAAAGTTCTTAATTGTTACTCGCCTCCAAACAATGACGTTGGGTTGTAAATTTCAGCTGATAACTTCTTTTTAAATACTCGAAGCTCTATGTTAGCTAGAAGTTATAATTCTAAATAGTTATAAGTATGTCGGCTTGCAAAGACATATAGCCTTTCATTCACTATACCAGAAACACTTTGTTGTGCCACCAAATGTGACTAGTACATGAACATTCATGGTTGTTCATTCGCCTGGTGCACAACACGCATTTGGTCTTTTTATTTTGAAAATCATTTCACAAGTTTTGCAGAAAAGAGCGCTCACCTTCTTCATGTAAGCAATCGTCCGACTTAAGTCGATTTCTCAATCCACTTCCCATTCTTCCATATCTGTTAATAACTCTTCTCAAACCCAAGTTTTTCACCTTGGGAGGGCTTTTACTGCTGAACCATGTTGGTTTCTTACCCTGATTGTGAAGGAAAGTGATTATCGTCATTTAATAGGCACAAAAGAGCATCCCTGCCACCAAGACTTGTGCTCGGTATCATGGGGAATGAGACACAGTCAAGTATGTATTTTGAACCTATCCTCAAAGAACCCGCTTCAGCGCGTTCAGTCATTATCATTATCACTTTTGTCCTCCTTTCTCTTATTCTTGTCTTATCTTATCCTTTGTTTTATCGTATCCTTTGTCTTATCCTTTATCTTTTATTATCCTTTGTCATATCCTTTGTCTTATTCTTTTATCTTATCCTTTTGTCTTATCTCTTTGTCTTATCCTTTGTCTTATACAGGTGGAAGAGAGACTTATGAATGCAATTGGGGCTCGTGACAAATTTGAACAGGGTATAAAGAACTGTTTGGATGTTTAATTGTTAATCTCTAAAGTTTAATTTTCCTCGTGTTTGAATCAAGCTGCAAACGGAAGATAAATGGCTTCATGTCTCCTATTTCCTATTATAGCTCAGGGCTTGGTGCGTTATCATAGTCTTTGGTTACCACTTGTTTGTAATTTTCCCCCCTCCCGGTCATTTCATTCATGCTCCCAACTCTCGTTTCGTCTCCTTTTCTCCAAAAGAAATCTGTATGTACTATTTAGTTTCTGCAGATGTGTAAGCATGTATCAAGAGATAAATATCAACTTATTTTCAAATGTCTCTCGTAGTCTTGTGCCCTAGAGTCATCTGAGGCCAAAAATCCGTATCATAATGCATGTTAGACTTGAGTGGCCTAATAATCCCTAGACTTGAGTGGCCTGTGGACTTGGGCTTCGAGGTTCGTGTTTGAGCAGGGTAAGTTTTCCTACTTCAGTGTGGTGCATCCAAACTCCTCCACTTGGCAAAGTGGTTGTTTTCCTTAAGCAAGTCCTGAGTTCGAGTCTAGCAACACCCACGGCAACAAATGCATCTTTTTTCTTTGTTGGTACAATCGGGAGGCTGAAACCACGTGCAGGCCGGATATCAGACTCATGATCACCTGTGATTGAACTCCCTAGCCAGGTGAGTTATTTCCCGTTGTTCAAATGCATCCATCAGATTTGAAAAAGAGATGATAGGAACATATTGTACTTGTGCAATTAGTCTTTCAATTTAACATCCATTTGTGCATATCAGTCTCTTATGAAGAAATATGCTTGCTTATGAAATGGTGAAAATTGCTCGAGTCAAAAGAAGAAGGAGAATCGTTCTTATATTACCGCAGTTTTGAGGGTCAACAGGTTGATCCTTAGTTATACTCGATTTAATTGCACGTACACTTTGACATCAAAAATTTTGTTCCTTACTGAGAAATTAATTTACTCGAGCACACAAAAGTTCACAAATCATAACCCAGGTCCACAACTGATGTCAGCGATTGTAGACTGTTTTCTGTGGTCAAATCCAGATTCCACTAGGTCCACTACAGGCGATATTGCGCTTGTTCACACTCTTGATCCCATCGATAGAAAAGTTATCAAAAGAATCACCATTAGTTGAAGTGGTTCTCCATTTGGTCCCTCGAGTCTTGTGAATTTAGTAAGCCCGTGCTCGGAAGGCTTTACCCCATGTTGGGCCTACCGTAAACATGAAAATTTTTACTCCTGATTTTTAAGACCGGAAATGAACCTTTTTGTGCCTAAGTCGTTTCTGCGAGCGTGTCAACTAGCTTACTAAAACTAGCAAAGGTTTTTGAAATATTCTGACTTTCTAGCGATTGTGGGAAAACGGGATCTTTTCGCTTAAACCTTATTGAACCGATGCTCAAGGGTTAGTTTAAATACTTAGAAACATCGATTTTTCAAATCAAATACAGAACTTCGAAAGAGCAGTGTTTTATGGATTCGATGTATGCCTTCTTTGCAATTTTATTACGACTTTTGGACGACCCTAAGTCTTTTGAGTTTTATCTATTAGGCCTGATATATGTGTGAATACGTGGCCTATTTTCAACGTGGTTTGAGCGAGGATTCGGGGGCTTTTGAAAGTGAGCGAATGCAAGGATGCAGAAATCTTTTTTAGGTTATGAAAGTGATGCTGTGAGTTAGGCTCGAATTGAAAGTGCAACTCACACAACTTTCACTAATGTAAATACCCAAAATGAAAGTGCAACTCACACAACTTTCACTAATGTAAATACCCAAAATGAAAGTGCAACTCACACAACTTTCACTAATGTAAATACCCGAAATGTAAGGCAACTCATGCGACTTAAATGTAAATCCACACAAAAGGAAATGCAACTCGACTTAAAGTAAGCTCACACGACTTGAAAATATATAAATATGTTTTATCCTAAGAGCAAAAAGGCTCAATGTGTGTGAGTGTAAAGAGCCGAAAGGCTCGAGTGCTTGTGGGTGTTTCTCGTGTGGAATTTAAATGACAACTCACACAACTTAAAGTAAATTCACCCGAAATGAAATTGCAACTCACACAGCTTTCACTAAAGTAAATACCCACATTAAAGTATATATGTTTAGCTTAAGAGCGGAAAGGCTCAATGTGTGTGAGTGTGAAGAGCAGAAAGGCTCGAGTGGTCGTGGGTGTTCTTGTGTGAAATTGAAATTGCAACTCACACGACTTAAAATTAAATCCACCCGAAATTAATTACAACTCACACAACTTTTGCTAAAGTAAATACCAAAATTGAAGTATATACGTTTAGCTTAAGAGCGGAAAGGCTCAATGTGTGTGCAATCGTGTGCAATATAAGAGCGAAAAGGCTCAAGTGCACGTGGGTGTCCTTTGTGTGCAGTTAAGAGCGAGAAGGCTCAAGTGCACGTGTGTGGTTGTGTATCATACACAAATATTACATCTCGGGGAGAGACTTCGCTCCATTATTACAACCCCATTCCGAATTGAATTTAATTTAAACGAGTAATGTAAAACCGAATGTAAATGGCACTTACAAGTGTTCGGTTTTGCCTCTCTGGTCGCTCGGGTCTGTCCTTCTTTACAGCCGCAAGGTAAGTCCCTTCAAGTGGGTTTCGAGGTGAGACTTGGGTGTGGATCCACTTGGGTACAACCAAGTGGGTGTGGGCTTGGTATTGGTTGGGTTTGGCCAAGGGGGTGTTGGTTAGGTTTAGGATATGGTTGGTCGAGTCCTAGCTAGGTCTAGGCTTTGGTTTAGGAAGATGGGAATGAGCTAGGTGCAGCCAGCACCTAGCTTAGTTAGGGTTTAGAGGGGGCAGGTCGAGCCAATGGTGGCTCGAACCAAGGTAGGTCCTAGGGTACAGGCTAGCCTAAGGGCTGGCCAGCAGGGGCGCAGGCTGTGGGGGTGCGTGTTTAGGTGAGGCGCAGGCTGTGAGGGGTGCGTGTTTAGGTCTGGCGTAGGTGGGGCGCAGGTGGGGGGGTGCTTGTTTAAGTGAGGCACAGCTAGGTGGGGTGCAAGCGGTCTAGCCTAAAGGCCAGCCGAATGGGATGCGTGGTTGGGGCACACCGAGTGCCAAGTGCACTCAGTTTGGGTGCTACGAGTGTTTGGGAATGGGTTAGGTAGGGTGTCTTGTGGGTGGGGCAGTGGAGTCGGTGGTAGGTTGTGGGTTGGTTAGGTGTGTCCTAGGGGGAGTCGGTTAGGTTTAGATTTTGGCTAGGTTTAGGTGAGGTCGGTGGTGGCTGGGTTAGGTTTTAGGTGAAGTCGGTTTAGGGCAGGTTGTGGGTTGGTTTAGGGTTGAGTCGGTGGTAGCTAGGTTAGGTTTAGGTGGGGTTCAGGTCAGCCAAGAGGGTGTAGGTAGTGGCTAGGTTAGGCGGGGTGCATGTCAGCCAAGGGCCTTGGCCGAATGGGTGTTGACCGAGTGCCAAGTGCACTCGGTTCTTTTTTGGTGCTGGGGTCCAACCGAGTGCCCAGTGCACTCGGTTCTTGTTTGGTGGCTGGGTGTATGGGGATGGGTTAACCTAGGACAAGGTGGGTTAGGTAGTGGCTAGGTTTAGTCGGTCGGTTGGGTTAGTTAGGGTGGCGTTTAGTGGGGTCAATGGTGGCTAGGTTAGGTTTAGGTTAAGGGTAGTGGCTCAAGGTGAGGGTTCGGTTACGGTGTCTTGGGGCTAGGTTTAATGGTATGTGGGTTAGGTCGGTTAGGTGAAGTGGGCTAGGTTTAGGGACTTACCTCTTGGAGCCAAGTCCACCTTGTGCAACCAAGGTTGCAGCCCATGTTCATGCCATTTGTAGCCGTGTTGTTGCATCCCCAAGTTAGGTCTAGGTCCACAAGGCTTAAACCCACCTCACCCTTGATTGAGCCCACATGGCTAAAGCCCACCAAAGTTGACTTTTGCACCACACTCTCTCTCTCTCTTCACAAGCCCTCCCCCAAGGTTTTCACGTGAACTTTTTCACCCTCCTGGTCTTATTTATAGGCCAAGGGGTGGGTCTTGGGTTTGGATCTTGGATTTGGGTTTTGAGATCCAAATCTGATCCAAACACTATTTGAGTCTGGATATTTGTGTCCAGATCCAATCCAAAATCTTCTTTCTTCAGTTCTTCTTGGTGTTTTGAGACGGGCGGTTTTGAACGAGCCTTGGTATCCCTAGTGACTCGTTTGAGCTGGGTTTTTCCTAGTCTTCTTGTCCGACCATCTTCTCACATTCTGAACTCTGTTTCGTCTTGACTTTTTATTTTTCAAGCTTGGGGTTTCATTTTTGTCAGCTTTATCGGTGCTTTGGCTTCGTATTTCATATTTTGGAGCTGAAGTTTGCTTCTGGCCTGGACACTCCTTTTGTTTTTCAGCCCTGTTTTCATCTGACCGGGCTGAACTTTTGCTTTTTGACCTGTTCTGGGGCTGCTTTTTGATCAGGCTTCACCTGCTTGTTTCAGTTGCTTTACAAAATTTGGGTTTTGGCCAAGGTTTAAGAACCTTTATTTTGAAGGATTTTTAGACAGAAGTCAAAACTTCGCAACTCCGAGGTTTTAAAAGTTCAAAATTGGTTTGAAAATAGTTTTTGAAAACCAGGTGTTTTGTTTGAAAATATTCCCATTTTTGGGTGTTTACAGATACCCCTATTTGGTATTATCCAAATTGATTTGGATAATGGCAAAGAAGACAACACACCTTTTTGCTTTCTCCCCGGATTCGTCCTCGAGAATATGGATCATCCCAGTTTTGAAAAAAACTTTTCCTTGTGCCTGGTTAGAGGGGATTTTCGCCAAAGGAGACTTTTCCTAATGTGGTTCTAGTCCTGATTGGGATCATGTATTGAATGACCATGTGTGCACATATGAGTGGATGACATGGATGATATGTTAGAAAATGATTTTCTAGAGACCTGAATTATGCAATGATCGAGCTTGGGAGGTTTATGAAGACTGGCTACACCAAGTGAGCTAGTCTAATGTTGCTCGATGTTCGGGGTTTTTCTCAATTTGATTCCAAAAGAGGGAAAACCCTTTTAGCTTCAATCACAAGGATTTTCAGCTTCTTGCGTTTCCCTTTACTTGAGTCTTAACACTCGCTACTCTAGTGGAGGTTTTATATGGAAATCAGGAAGCATTTCAAAATTTCTACGCCTTACCCAACAACATCTAATTCTCAAACAAAATGAGATTCAAGTAAGCAGATCTTATTTTTACTTTAGGACTCCCTAAAATGAATCTTTCTTCACTTGGGATAAATCGCAAGGATAGGGAAAAGAGTTACCACGGTCCCTTCTGAAGCGTCTCGTGGTTTGAGGCAAAGAGGCGAAAAATTTTGCTCTTTTGAGCTTTTTGGCAATTTCCTTTGGGAGGATTTTTCTTTTCATTTCCTTCTTTTCTTTTTTCAATTGAAGAACGATTTTTCTTTTTGCAATTCTGTTTTCCTTTGGAAAGCAACTTTTTGTAGAGATTTCTCTTTTTTTGCTTTTTTGCCAAATTTTCCTTTTGGGAAAGAGAAAAGAAGAGGGAAAAGACTTATCCCAATGATTTACTCGATTCATCCCCAGCCTATTTTGAAATAGCATGTATTACTTGAAAGTATTTTGCTATATTGAACAAGGCCTTCCTTTGTAAGATGAAGACTTTTGAAATGTAACCCATCGATTTTTGAAAACTCCGCTTTTCACAAGCATAGATTCCTTCATTCAGGGTCACACGATCCACTTTGATCCTCATTCACGAAGTTTCAAAGGAGATCCCCTCAAAACATTTTCATAAGGGTATTAAGCTTAGACCCTACACATGGTATTTTTTCAAATATTGGGCATTTATAGGGTCTGCTAAATTCCTACCCTCAACATCGATTAACCAATATGCATTGTTCGTGGTGGTTCCACGTACAACATAAGGACCATCCCACTTGGGCCGCCACTTTCCAAGTGGATATGGGCCACGATGGTTGATGATTTTCAATACAAGGTCTCCCACTTTGAAGTGGCGAGGCTTCATATGCTTTTCGTAATATCGGGCTATCTTTTGCCGGTATGCATACGCATGATCCATAGCAAGGAGCCTTCTTTCATCTAACAAATCAAGCTCGGTCATTCTAGCATGCTGAAAAGTCTCTAGGGGGAGGTCGAGTGCAAGTGATGTATGAAATGAATGCAATTTGGTATGAATGGGGAGAATGACGTTTGTACCATAGACCAACTCAAATGGCGCGACATTTGTGGGAGTTCGGATGGAAGTCCTATAAGCCCATAAGGCTTCGTCAAGCTTCTCATGCCATGTCCTACCCTTCTCTAAGGTTTTCTTAATGATGCTAATGAGAGTTTTGTTTGTGGCTTCGACTTGACCGTTGCCTTGAGGGTAGTAGGGCGACGAGAAGTGATGAGTTATGCCATAGGTATTACATAACTTTTTCATCCTCTCATTCTTGAAAGGGGTGCCATTATCAGACACTAGGTCTCTTGGAACTCCAAATCAAGCCAAGATATTTTTCTTAATGAACGCCACTACATGTTGCCCTTGGACATTAGTCAAGGAGGTAGCTTCAACCCATTTAGAAAAATATTCGGTGGCTGCTAGGATGAACCTCATGGTGAAGGGCCATGGCTTCAACCCATTTTTCTTAATGAACCTCTGTCCATTTGATGCATTTGGGGAGATTGGTTCTACGATGCCAAACGCCCACATGGTGAAGGGCCATGGGCTGACGACGGAATGCAAGGTTGATGATGGGATATGAATGGCATGTCCATGCACTTGACATGGGTGACATTTCCTAACATGATCATGACAATCTTGCTTCAGGGTGGTCCAAAAATAACCGGCTCTAGGTATTTTCATAGCCATCATATTTGCATTGACATGCCCTCCACATTCTCCATCGTGGAATTCATGCATTATAATCCTAGCCTCCTCAAGGTCTACACACCTCAATAAGATGCCAGTAAAACTCTTTTTGTAAAGAATCCCTCCCAAAATCACGTATCGAGTTGAAATCTTTCGGATGAAAGCTTTGTCTCTAGAAGAAGCTAATTCTGGAAATCCTTCGTTTTTTAAAAAGTTTTTAATGTCTTGAAACCAGGGTTTTTCAGTGGAATTTTGGTTGTTTTGGCAAATCTCCAAATCGTGGATGGATAGAGTGGGTGAGTGCCATATTTCTAAGGATTGGGTTCCCAAGGTGGGATCGACCCTTAGGACTGGTCCTAAGGATGAGAGGGCATCTGTTATGCCGTTGTCCTCTCTTTCTACGTGTGTGAGTGTACATGATTTGAAGGAATCGACCAGTTTAGTGGCCAATTCGTGGTATGGAAGGAGTTTTTCATTTTTGACTTGCCAAATTATCAAGACTTGGTTTATAACAAGTAAAGAATCTCCAAAGACCTCGATGCATGATGCCCTTAGATTTTTCAAAATTTTTAAGCCTTGTATGATTGCTTCATATTCGACTGTATTATTGGAACATTCGAAATCTAAGCGAATAGCAATGGGGATCTCTCCCTTTTCAGGGGATATGAGGATGACTCCCGCGCCCCTCTTTGGTTTCTTGCCCCATCGAAGTGCATTTTCCATACTTGGTTTTCGTTTAAACAATTTGCTAAAACTTGGTTTTGAAATTCGTTTGAAAAGATGCCATGGTCAGGCATTTCATCAAGTATGGGATATGAATCTTCCAAGGGGAATTCAACTACATAATCAGCTAGGGCTTGCCCCTTAATGAAGGCCTATGACGGAATTTTAAGTCATACTCCATTAAGAGGAGCTACTCCATTAAGAGGAGCTGCCATTTACCCAGCCAACCTGTAAGGATGGGTTTTTCAAACAAGTGCTTGATCGGATCAAGCCTAGACACTATCCATATCTCATGACCTAGTGTCTGAATTTTTTGCAGGCCCATACCAAGGCCAAGCACGTTTTCTCCATGGCTTGATAATTTCTTTCATATGCCAATAGAGTTTTCGAAATGTAGTAAATGACACACTCTTTATGGGTATCATCCTCATATTGAGCTAGTAAAGTATCCAATGCATTCATATGCACAGAAATGTAAAGCAACAGTGGTTTTCCTTTGGAGGTTTTAAAACCGGAGGATTAACTAAATACGCTTTTAATCTTTCAAAAGCCTTTTGGCAATCGTCGTCCCATACAAACTTCACCCCTTTTCTCAAAAGCTTGTTGAAAGGTTCGCATCTCGTTGCTAGGTTTGAAATAAACCTTCTAATCGATTGGAGGCGAACTTGGAGGCTTCGGATTTGGGTTAAGTTAGAGGGTGGAGACATGTCTATGATGGCTCGATACTTAGAGGGGTCGACTTCAATGCCCCTTTGGCTTACCATAAAACCTAAAAGCTTACCTGATTCGACTCCGAAGACACACTTTTGAGGGTTTAGTTTCACTTTGTAAGGCCTCAGTCTTTCGAAAACTTTTTGCAAAGATTCGATGTGTGTGCATCGGGTTTTTTATTTTACCAAGAGATCATCCACATATACTTCTAAGAGATAATGAATTTGATATTGAAAAATGGTAGTCATGGCTCTTTGGTATGTGGCACCGACATTTTTCAATCCAAAGGACATAATTGTGTAAGAGTATGTGCCCCAAGGTGTGGTAAAAACAGTTTTAGCCTGATCTCTTGAGACTAACTTGATTTGATTATAACCCGAGTAGCCATCCATAAAAGAAAACATTTCATGATTTGCAGTGTTGTCCACTATTGGCAAAGGGAAGTTATCTTTTGGAGTGGCTTTGTTCATATTTATGAAATCGATGCAAATTCGAATTTTCCCATTGGATTTTCGAACTACAACTATATTTAAAAGCCAATTAGAATACGCAATGGGTTTTATAAATCCAGCTTTTAGAAGATCTTCCAAACCCTCTTTCACTTGAGAGTGTACACTCGGATGGAATTTTCTAAGCTTTTGCTTTATAGGTTTTGCATCTGGTTCTAGGGGAAGTGGTTCTAGGGGAAGACAATGCTCAACAATTTTTGTGTCTAGACCCGGCATGTCTTCGTAGGTCCATGTAAACACATATGTAGGCTTTGAGGAATGCAATGAATTATGCTTTTTCATGCTCATGCAGACATGTGCCTATCTTAACACGCTTTGGTTTGACTCACTCCCTAGGTCAATTTCTCTCCTCCTACATAATTTGAAGGTTTTTTCTAAATCTAGGATTTTATGAAACTCGGGAAGCTCGAAGGTTTGATCCTCCTTAGGGACGAGGGGATCCTCCTCCGTGCTTTGGTCATTCTCGAGAATTTTGAATCCTAGGGAAGTTTGAGTTGATGCATGATTTTCACATGGTTTTGGTTTTGAAATTTTTGCAAGTTTTAAAGATTTTGGGCCTTTTATAAAGACGACTTTTTCTTCAAATTTCTTGGCTTTTTCGAAATTTCTACCATGAGCTAGTATGTACAAAACTTTGTTTTTGATATTTTCAGGTTTTTTCATTTTTTTGGTTTTTTGTAAAGAAAAGACATTGGGAGAAATGTAAATCACACTTTTGTTTGGATTTTTTCGCAATTTTCCAATGTTTTTGGTTTTTGAGGTTTTTCCAATTATTTTTGGATTTTGAGAATTTGTAATGTTTTTTGGCTTTTTGGTTAAGGAGGGGTCTTCCATCATACCTACAAAGAAAACACTATGAATCAGTCTCTAAATAAGAGGTCTAAGTCATAGGTCTCGATTTTAGTAGGTTCCAGGGCACCCTCCCAAGTGGTCGTAGGTGGTGGTTCTGGGAGTATGCTTGGAAAGTAGCCTATCCCATACCTATTTGGATTTGGATTTGGATTTGGTAATATGGGCTCTAAACAACGTTGGGTTTTGTTCCCTAAGGTATGTAACCCATGTTTAGCAGCATGTTCCAAGGTTTTTTGGTTTTTGAAAATTCTTTCTACAGAGGATGACCTTGGAACTTGCTGTTATCCATGTCATGCTCAAAGGGCTTTTTGTTTAGGGATTTTGAAAATATTTGGAGTTTGACTTTACCTAGGATGGTCATGACTTTTGGCAGGCTAGCTTTGAGTTGCCCCTTGATGTACACGACGTTTCTAGGCTTTTAGAGAACGAACTTGTATGGTTCATCGAAGGATTTCACGGGGTTGGTCCCATAGGCTTTATGACTTGACAAGCAAGGGAAGTTTTGAATTCCCTTGAGTTGGGGATGGCTTTCGCCCCGAATTACAACGATTTGGTTTTCATAAGAGATTTTTACATACCTCGAAGGTGGATGGGACAACCCGAAACTATGTATCGATGGTCTTCACAGCAGTAGGTTGTAATGGGGGTGTATATCTAAGACATAGAACACCCCTACGTGGGTTATGCCCCCTATTTACATGGGTAACTCTATGGCTCGCAATGGTTTTGATGTATTTTCATCGTATCTAGTGATAACGATGGGGCTTGGGTTTACAGAAGTCAGGGTGACTCCAATTTGACAAGCCATGTGTAACGGAAGGATGTTGAGACCTCCCCCATCAACCAAACACCTATCTAGAGGAATACCACATCGATATGGGCTTGGTTGTGGGTTTCATATGGTCTTTCTATCTCGTCTTCCGAGAACACAATTGGTGTTTTAGCACAGGTGGGTGCCACTAGGATGGACAAGGACTCAGGGGTTATAGTGGAGTTAACCTTGGCTCTTTCTAAGATTTTTTCTAGAAGTTTGGATTAAAGATGATTTTATATGGGGTTAAAACGTTTTTACCTTTATCCATGACCTGCGATGCCCTAAGAATGCATGCTTTTGAAGGGTCAGGAATACTAACCACTTTTTTAGCATTTTTTTCTAGATGTGGGGTTGATAGATCCTTTCAGGTCACCTCTCCCACACCTTCCCTAAGGCTCGCTCCTATGTTGGCTCTATTTTTGTGCTTTGGAGCACTCTGAATTTCTAAGATGACTCTAGCTGGGGGCGGGACTCTAAGCGCTCCCCAGATCACTACTTGTTTGGCTTTTTTGTATATGATGATAGAAGGTGGTGTGTGACAAGTAGTGAAGCCAGTATGCATGCGATGCATGCACTAAACCTTTTGAAGTCGAGAAAGCATATACCTCTTTTCCCTTCCCACTAGAACTTGCGTGATTGGGGAAGGGTTCTTTAAGCATAGCTTGGGCAGTCTCTGGTTTCTCAATGACCTAGAGCCGACCCTGTTTTATTAAGTTCTCAATTTTATTTAATAGGGAGAAACATTTGTTCGTATCATGACCCTTGAGCTGATGATATTTACAAAACTTGTTTAAAAATCTCCCTTTTGGAGGTGTCCCCTCGGGAATTTCGGGGAGTA
Source organism: Brasenia schreberi (assembly GCA_036023115.1). Lineage (NCBI taxonomy): Eukaryota > Viridiplantae > Streptophyta > Magnoliopsida > Nymphaeales > Cabombaceae > Brasenia > Brasenia schreberi. Next base: position 24,157,300 of record JAYKKT010000080.1, read on the forward strand.
CTACCAACTCTTAGGCAAGGAGGAGGTCAAGAACCTTCGAGACAGGCTGCCACTCACCCTTTTTTCAAATGTTTTTTGAAAAATTTTCTCATTTTTTTGTTCAAACTTCTTTAAAGTGCGCGCCGGGTTTGATTTCACTTGGACATTTGCAATCTTTTAGGGTTTGCCCCTTTGTGTGCTGTGGGTAGCTCGTAAGTTTCGAGTTTTTCAAGGAAGAATTTTTCCCTTCCACAAGTCATCGTAGACCCTTCAAATAGGGAAGCCTTTTTAATTAACTTGTGAAAAGTGGAAATTCAATGCAATGAAAGAAGAGTTTTTATCTCCATTTTAAAAGTTTTAAGGATGAGCATTACTGCGCATCCTTCGGAGATGAGCTCTCTCACTTGCCTGAGGAGTCACCTCCATCGAACGAACCTTTTCGTGCCTAAGTCATTTCTACGAGCGTGCCAGCTAGCTTACTCAAACTAGCAAAGGTTTTTGAAATATTCTGACTTTCTGACAATTGTGGGGAAGCGGGATCTTTTCGCTTAAACCTTCTTAAACCGATGCTCAAGGGTTAGTTTAAACGGTTAGAAACTTCGATTTTTCAAATCAAATACAGAACTTTGAAAGAGCAGTGTTTTGTAGATTCGATGTATGCTTTCTTTGCAATTTTATTACGACTTTTGGACGACCCTAAGTCTTTTGAGTTTTATCTATTAGGCCTGATATGTGTGTGAATATTTTGGACAACCTATTTTCAACATGGTTTGAGCGAGGATTCGGGGGCTTTTGAAAGTGATGATGTGAGCTAGGCTCGAATTGAAAGTGCAACTCACATAACTTTCACTAATGTAAATACCCAAAATGAAAGTGCAACTCACACAACTTTCACTAATGTAAATACCCGAAATGTAAGGCAACTCACGCGACTTAAATGTAAATCCATGTAAAGGGAAATGCAACTCGACTTAAAGTAAGTTCACACGACTTAGAAAATATATAAATATGTTTTATCCTAAGAGCGAAAAGAATCAATGTGTGTGAGTGTAAAGAGCGGAAAGGCTCGAGTGTTTGTGGGTGTTTCTCGTGTGGAATTTAAATGACAACTCACACAATTTAAAGTAAATCCACCCGAAATGAAATTACAACTCACACAACTTTCACTAAAGTAAATACCCAAATTGAAGTATATACATTTAGCTTAAGAGCGGAAAGGCTCAATGTATGTGAGTGTGAAGAGCAGAAAGGCTCGAGTGGTCGTGGGTGTTCTTGTGTGAAATTGAAATTGCAACTCACACGACTTGAAATTAAATCCACCCAAAATTAATTGCAGCTCACACAGCTTTCACTAAAGTAAATACCCAAATTGAAGTATATACGTTTAGCTTAAGAGCGAAAAGGCTCAATGTGTGCGCAATCGTGTGCAATATAAGAGCGAAAAGGCTCAAGTGCACGTGGGTGTCCTTTGTATGCAATTAAGAGCGAGAAGGCTCAAGTGCACGTGTGTGGTTGTGTATCATACACAAATATTACATCTCGGGGGGAGACTTCGCTCCATTATTACAACCCCATTCCGAATTGAATTTAATTTAAACGAGTAATGTAAAACCGAATGTAAATGGCACTTACAAGTGTTCGATTTTGCCTCTCGGGTCGCTCGGGTCCGTCCTTCTTTGTAGCCGCAAGGTAAGTCCCTTCAAGTGGGTTCCGAGGTGAGACTTGGGTGTGGATCCACTTGGGTGCAACCAAGTAGGTGTGGGCCTGGGTTCGGCCAAGGGGGTATTGGTTAGGTTTAGGATATGGTTGGTCGAGTCCTAGCTAGGTCTAGGTTTTGTTTAGGAAGATGGGAATGAGCTAGGTGCAGCAAGCACCTAGCTTAGTTAGGGTTTAGAGGGGGCAGGTCGAGCCAATGGTGGCTCGAACCAAGGTAGGTCCTAGGGTACAGGTTAGCCTAAGGGCCGGCCAGCTAGGTGAGGCGCAGGCCGTGGGGGGTGCGTGTTTAGGTGAGGCGCATGTGGGGCACAGCTGGGGGGGTGCTTGTTTAAGTGAGGCGCAACTAGGGGGGTGCAGTCTAGCCTAAGGGCTAGCCGAATGGGATGCGTGGTTGGGGGCCGAGTGCCAAGTGCACTCGATTTGGGTGCTGCGGGTGTTTGGGAATGGGTTAGGTAGGGTGTCTTGTGGGTGGGGCGGAGTCGGTTTAGGGTGGAGTCGGTGGTAGGTTGTGGGTTGGTTAGGTGTGTCCTAGGAGGAGTCGGTTAGGTTTAGATTTTGGCTAGGTTTAGGTGAGGTCGGTGGTGGCTGGGTTAGGTTTTAGGTGAAGTCTGTTTAGGCTAGGTTAGGTTTTAGGTGAAGTCGGTTTAGGGCAGGTTGTGGGTTGGTTTAGGGTTGAGTCGGTGGTAGCTGGGTTAGGTTTAGGTGGGGTTTAGCCAAGAGGGTACGGGGTGCAGGTCAGCCAAGGGCCTTGGCCGAATGGACCGAGTGCCAAGTGCACTCGGTTCTTTTTTGGTACTGGGGTCCAACCGAGTGCCCAGTGCACTCGGTTCTTGTTTGGTGGTTGGGTGTGTGAGGATGGGTTAACCTAGGACAAGGTGGGTTAGGTAGTGGCTAGGTTTAGTCGGTCGGTTGGGCTAGTTAGGGTGGAGTTTAGTGGGGTCAATGGTGGCTAGGTTAGGTTTAGGTTAAGGGTAGTGGCTCAAGGTGAGGGTTCGGTTAGGGTGTCTTGGGGCTAGGTTTAATGGTATGTGGGTTAGGTCGGTTAGGTGAAGTGGGCTAGGTTTAGGGACTTACCTCTTGGAGCCAAGTCCACCTTGTGCAACCAAGGTTGCAGCCCATGTCCATGCCATTTGTAGCCGTGTTGTTGCATCTCCAAGTTAGGTCTAGGTCCACAAGGCTTAAACCCACCTCACCCTTGATTGAGCCCACATGGCTAAAGCCCACCAAAGTTGACTTTTGCACCACACACTCTCTCTTCACAAGCCCTCTCCCAAGGTTTTCACGTGAACTTTTTCACCCCCTGGTCTTATTTATAGGCCAAGGGGTGGGTCTTGGGTTTGGATCTTGGATTTGGGTTTTGAGATCCAAATCCGATCCAAACATTATTTGGGTCTTATTTATAGGCTAAGGGCTGAACTTTTGCTTTTTGACCTGTTATGGGATTGCTTTTTTATGAGGCTTTGGCCCACGTTTAAGAACCTTTATTTTTTAGACAGAAGTCAAAACTTCAAAACTCCGGGGTTTTAAAAGTTCTAAATTGGATTGAAAATGGTTTTTGAAAACCAGGTGTTTTGTTTTTTGTTTGAAAATATTCCCATTTTAGGGTGTTTACACCTATGCAAGTCAAACCGGGCTTGTTGGGGTCATTGTGGGATTCCAACTACCAATGGTTTACACAAGTAAAATAAAACTTTAATTAAACATACTAAAAAATATCAATAACCTTCCCAAGCAAAATCAAAAGAAAGAAGAAGAAGAAGAAGAAAAGAAAAAAAAAGAAAATAAAGAAAGAAAAAAAAAGAAGAAGAAGAAGAAGAAAAAAGAAGAAGAAGAAAAAAGAACATAAGAGCCTAAGAAGAACAAAGGAAGCTCACAGAGAAAACAAGGAAAACTAGTAACAAAAATGAACTAGAAAAAAATGTAGTCCTAGAAGAAGAAGAAGCCAGAAGAAAGAAGAAGAAGAAGAAGAAGAATGAAGATGCCAAGGACTACACTTTAATTTAAAGAAAAGAGATTTCCTAAAATGACAAGGGGTGACCTCACTTCCCCAACATGGAACAAAGAAATGAAAAAATCCTCTGGAAAATGCTAAGAAATGAATAAGAAGGATGAAATGGTTGGAAATAATGAAGATCCCAATAAAGAAATTATGAAGATGAAGACGAAAACTCTTTGCGTCTACGTCATCGAGAAGAGTTAATCAGTTAAGTCTTTCGTTCCTAAAGAGATGTAGAGAGCCTGAATCAGAAGAATTTCAACAATAAGGCTTTGAGTAATCAAGTTGAAATGTTAGAGGTGATCATATTTCTATAAGACAGATAGTAAAATGCCTATAAAGAAGAATTACAATAATAAGTCATAGACCTCCGTTCTAAGAGAAAGGCAATCTTAGAGCAAGAGTGGGATTCTGGGCAGGCCTACCTCCTTCCTGATAATCTGTAGCATTGGGGACGTCAAGCCTTATTAATAATTCTAAATTGCCAACTGCGTTGACTCACTTCAAGAGCAAAGGTGAAGAAACAAAAAGGAATAGTGTTAAGAGTTTAACGCGGAAGAAGCAATGAAGTTTTCTATGCTTTAAAATTCAAGATTTAGAAATAGGCAAAGATTAGGCCTTTGAGGTCTTCAAATTGAAAGTTATAGAACTACTTTGCAGTATCATTTTGATTTGTTGTAGACAAGAAATTTTGACAGAAGAATGTTTTAATCCCAAGATACATCCAGATGTGACAAAGAAAAGGAAAAAGATTATAGAAGAAACGAAGATTGACTTTAAGAACTTGAGTCCAAGATGACGAAGACTTTAATTCAAAGATTGAAGATCGCAATCTTCGCCTACATGAGAGAGAGTAAAGAAAATCTGAAGAAGCTTACGTTAATTACAGAATATGTGATACCTCAATATCAAGAAGTGCTATAAGTTTTGTACCGATAGAAAAAAGATTTTCGAATAAGAATCTGTTAAGTCGGTGAGCAAAGATGCTTAATTTTGAGACTGTTCATTACTCCTGAGATCAATAGACCAGCTTTCAAGTAAGAACCATTGAAGATCAAGATTTTCAATGATCAAGACGCAGACGAAAAGAAGAGAAGAGTTGAAACAAAATATCCATCGATAACGAGACAATAACTAAGAAGAAGAAGAAATAAATGATTGTCCGTGTACAATATTTTTGTGACCATTATAGACACAGTGGTATGAAAAACAAATGAAGTGAACTATGCGTTTCACTGAATATCAGCATGAAGCACAAACATTGACCTGAATGAAGGTAACAGTGAGATAGAAATTTCTGTCCCGTTGCAGAAATCAATTCGTGAAGTTGGAAAAATAAAATCAGTGGTTTTTCTCTTTCGAATCTTCTTGGGTTGTCGATACAACAATGACTATTATAGATCTTCACTTAAAGGAGTTTTATTGTGTTCCGCTTATATTAGTTAAAAAAATAAATATCAAGCGCGCGCAGCATTGTCTCAATTAGCTTTGGATCTGCAAGTATTTGGGGATTTTGTGCATCCACTTGTAGTTGAAAGAAAAAAAAAAAGAAATCCGAGGCTTTTGAGTCATCAGAATGCCACACCCCCTTTTGATTAAAAAGGGATCTTTATAAATACCAAAAATGCGTAAAATAAAAATAAAAAAAATAAAATAAAAAAAAATTGTTAAAATGAAAATAAAATAAAAAATATATAAAAGGTACAAATTTTTTCTTCAATATCTTTTTTTTTTTTTTTTTTTTTTCTTTCTATCGTACATACTAACAGGGGATATTTTCTCTTTGCATTATTTAGATACACTTCTAACAAAGGGGGTAATTTTTCGTCCGTCTTAAGCTTTCTGTGACAATGTCAACTAGAACCGTAATTTTTGTCATCTTCACTCATGTGTCATAAATAATATAGTCTAATTTCCCTTTTTATTTTCTCCATTAGCTCATATACGAGACGACTGATATTCCACATCGATTTTTTGTAGATTTCACTCGTTTTTGTATTTTCTTTATTTATTTTTATTTTTTAGCTGGTAGCCGTAATAACTGCGGTTCATAATGGGTTCCTTTGCTATTTTGTCTTATTGTGGAGTTTTAATGATACCTACAAAGTTTCGTTATTCTTCGTTCCTTTGGTAGTTGGTTTATTTCTTTGCTAAATGATACGAATTTCCTTGGTGATCAATCTTTAGTTGCATCCAACTATCTCAAGTTATCTGAGAACACTTTAAGAAGAAGGTGTTGATGCAGTTCCGTTTTACATGTTAATGTAAGTGATTTTCATACTAAGCTGTTAGTGTATATTACTTGATAATATTTTTTTAGGTTGAGCTCTGTATATATGTTTGGCATTTAGAAATTCCATTCTAAGTCAAGGATTTCTTTTGTCACGTCTTTAATTATTTTTAGTTTTTGATTCAATCGTTGATGGTATTAATAGATTTTCTTGGGCTTTTCTATTCAATTCTGAGTGCTTATTATATTCATTTACTTTATAATTACGTCATTCGGCAAATTGATCTTAGTGTAATTTCATGAATCAAGTTTACTTGACCTACCATAGGTGAAGTAGATGGGTTTAAAGTGCCATGATTAGAGTATTCTTTTTGCTATTATTAGATATTCTTGGTTGGTATGCCAAAGGATGAACCTTAGCTTTTTTGGATTGTGTGATTTTTGTTTGGCCTAAGGTCTTTGGTTCTGTGACATTGGCGTTTAGACCAAAAATTAATAATAATTAATTAAGACTCTCCCCTCAATTGCTTTATGATTGGGTTTTATCATTTTCTATTTGGAGGGAAGGTTCAACGATTGCTACTTTCTTTATATATGTCTACATTAGAATCAACTTCTATTGACTACAGTCACGGAATTACCTTGTATTGATGTGCAGTTGTCATGTATGAGTTTCAATTTTCTTTAATCTACTAGGATCCTTCTTCCTAAGAATACCTTAGAAATATATTGCTTTCTTTCCCATAAGAAATTCTGACTTCTAGCTAGATCTTCTTGTAACTCACATTGAAGTATGCGTTGCCACATTAATGTACGAGAACTGATAAAGATGAGCCACAATCACAACAGTTACAATGTGATTAATGATGGCCTTGTTTAAATTTGTGCGAGGTTTCTTTTTATCAAAATTGCACTTGATTATAGTCATCTTCCATAATTAAATTGGCGAATATTACCATTTACTTAATAGAATTAATATTGAGGTAATCCAATGTCAAAGTGATAAGTTAAACGAATGGAGAGCATATTGATAGCATTGCTGGTAAATAGTAATAAGGTGCAAAATTGTGTAAAAATTTACATTTTATCGAACATATGCATATTACGTATGGATCATATGTGTATATGTAATCGATTTTATACAAGTGGATTGATATAATGTAGTTCAAACTATACGCAATTAAGGATGGCATACAGAGTAATCCGTAATATTTGTAAATATGGGACCAAAAAATTACTCATTGGACCCCCCATCTTTCGCGTAAATCAACGCGAGTGTCGTCCGGTGGCTTATGGGACCCTCGGATCGGGAAATGTTTATCTGATTCCTGACATTAAATTGTAATCCTGTTTGGAACAAATATGTTTCCTTTAAATAGCGACCATACACAGTTAAATACCTCCATAGAAATGAAAAATGAAAGGTAAGAAAAGCCGCCTATGAGACAATATATAAAGGTCTTGAAAAATTGATGAATCACATTCTCGCTTTCATTGCATTTGTAGCAAGTGTAAACCTAGACTTTTCTCACGTGATGGGCATTTAATCTTATGCTAGGCCTCTATTAAGTTGTTCTAGAACTCGCTTGCAATTCATTATTGGGCGACTATCTTAGCTCTTGCACTAGAACATGGGTCCTCCACAGACCTGGTGATTGGATCATGACAACCTTTTCTTGAGACTAACTACTTTGACCAAATTCGAGGTAATGTCCAATAGTCATATTTTCCTTGCTTGAGAAGCATTTGTGGCCAAATCTATTGGATCATTCTGGCTTGTTTACCATGGACAAGTGAGCCACAATGAAAAATCATGTCGCTCGTGTACCTAAGTAGTGAAATCGGGCAGAATATGCATTGTCTTTCTTTAACCCAGTTGGGACAAGGTTTCTCCATAAGTGTGGTATAATAATAGCAAGTATTTCTTTCGAGATGGAAAGACAATCCTTAAAAGAAAAGTAATTACCCAATTAGGTCAGCCAAAGATTAAAAAAAAGAGCGCGAAGTTCTAACGGTTTGTTCAGGCGTGACTTGGAGGCTGCTTCCATGTTCAAGCCTATTTAATCATAAGAATTACCATTGCGATTATATTCTTATAGACATAATCGGCTTTCAACTTTGCTAAACATTATCTTTGGTCTGAAATGGTCATTACTGTATTCAAGGCAAGTGAAAGCACAACAGATGTCCAATTATAAGAAAATCTGGGAAAGTTCAATAGAATTTCTCAAATAGGTGACATTGTAATCTTATTGCCACATAGAATACTATTATAATCTGTCTCTTCAGTGAAAATTTAACTTCACAGAAATTCGGATGAGACTTTTCCTTTAGATCTTTAGAACAGCTCATTAGGAAGACTAGATAAAGTCTCTATTTTAATTCATGTTTATAACCCAGTTACGTGAGTAGCGGATGGCATTGTAGTAGAAATTTCAAGCTAATTTTCCTATGGAAATCCTGGTCATTGGTGCTGCGAAAATAGTAAGGAAATCGTCGATCCTTTGATAATTTATGGAAACGGTGGAGAGACTACTAGCGGCTCCATTTGAAGAACTAAAACTTTTACACCATAGCAACACAGTGCATCTCCACCTTGCATGGTCATTTTGAATATTTTGTACTTTGTTGGTTTTACTGCAATAACCATGTATTTTTAAAAAGGTATGTTCACTGCCTTAGGCATCCCTTGTATTGTCTAGAACAAAATCCATAGAAATATTCATAATTGTATAGATTTAATTGTTATACTAGCTTCATGGCATGATTTTAGATTTTTAGTTTAGAGGCAGAATTTACTCTTCGCACTGGCATAATTTTCTGACATCACATTGTACATTGGCATTAATGCATCATATGCCTTGATTTGTCAACACATTTGGTGTAATGCCCACGTAGCGCATCATGTGGAATTCAATGAATTAATATGTCAACAATAAAGTTGTCATTAAGACATTCATTACTTATGATCTTGAGCTTTTCTTCCTACCCAATTTCTTTTATATTCCCCATAAATTAGTTTAATTATCTTTTTTAATACTATTACGTACTTGCTCATACCCTCGAGATGGCAATTGAGATGTATTTGGTTAAATAGGAAAGCTAAATAATCGTCATCGGACAATTCATGTTGAGCACTTCCTTAAATATCTCAAGTTGTTTAATAAATTTAGCTATTCTTGAGTTCATTCTAATGATGGTTTATGAATCCTAATGTGCATGACCAAGATCTTTGACCAATCTTATGCTTGATTCTCTATTATTTTCAAGAAAACAAACGTCATGATTAAAATTCAGCATATATATTGAGTTGTCTACAACTTTCATGAATTAAGCTAACAATATCAACTCAAAATAAGGAGCCGAAAAATGACTGACGCACTAAAAGTGGCAGTTCGCAATACAACTTTTGATTAATTTTAATGATTTTAATTTACAAACTACATGGCACTTGATTAAAGCTTAAAATAACGATTAAGTAATACATATTGTGCATTAAAACAACACAATGCCTATTTTGGGTCATCACGTTTGGCAAGCTCAAAGGATTGGGCAAACGTTGATTGTAAAATCCAACGCTGGGCAGGTTCTGCAGTGTTAATTTCGTCTCCTTCTACCAGCCCCGACTAATTTCCTTTCTCTTTGTTTCTCTTTTTTCTTTTCTTTTAATGAGATGTAAATAAGTTTCTTCTTGACAAATTCGGGTTCCCAAATGGCGGAGTCTCTTGGTAATACAAACTAGATATAGCAAAGAATAACTTTGTGCAATAGGAATTTATCTTTAGTAATCACATATACCAAAATTATATTTGTTTCTAATATGAGGTTGAGATGGACACTTACCCTTTTAAATTTCAAGATTAAATGCTTAACCCTCTGCTTCTAAAATTTCCTTGTATTGGATACCTTTGTTTGTACAATGAATGCTTCAATCCCATTAAGATAGTGGTACTAAGTTATATTCAGAAAACATAAGGCATAGGTTGTAACTATACTCAGTTAAATGGACATATTTAAGTAAATTGCAAAAAAACTTTTCCAAATTCCCAACCTCTGATGTCATGGCAATTCTAATCGAAATATAATAAACTAATAGATTTATTTTAAATTATGGAATGAATCACTCCAAATTTTCTTACAAATAAATAAAACATTTAAAAATAGTAATACTGAAATAAGTACTTCACCTTAAGCTACTCAACACTGTGGCTCAACTTGACTCACTTCTTGAAGTTCTTGCATTTGTGAGACAACCTCGCAAACGGCATTTGCAGATGCTCTACATTGTTAATGCGTTGGCAGTTGTTTTCCATCAAGTACGACTTCTCTCTAGATATTTCTTATTATTTCGCTAGTGCATTTCAACGCATCAACTAGTAACTTTGATAATTGAGTGACTGTCTGTTTGGAAAGCAATATTAATCTCATACAATGTAATGCAATGCACGTCAATTCTTATTGTCTTGTTAGTAGTGGCCCATACGAATATTTTCATACCTGGCCATATATTTACATCTTTCTAATGGAACTAAATTAAAACATCGACGAGGCGAACCTCGAGCCTATGGAACCGAATAAGAATTGGAACATTCATCGGTCTGAAAAATCATAACAATGAATTTTAGGTCTCTTGAGGATTCCCAAGTAATTACCACAATAGGCAACACATTGGAACCAAATCAATTTAAATTCATTTTACTACGAGAGTAGGAATAGTTTAATTAAGGGTACCTAGATTCTATATTTGTGAGAAAGAATATCTTGAAGTTCTGTGGTGATTTTTACTCCGTTAGGAAGTTGAAGGTAGGGATATGCAAGATTAGGGTTGTCAATTAGATTTGTGCTTGTATCATTGTCTTCCCTAGTTGCCGTTGAAGCTTTCTTGAATCAAAACCTACTTCTGGATAACTTGCTATTTTGAGCCCATAAATTCTCGCACTTTGATTTTTAATTATGTTAATTACTTTCTACGTTCCTATCTTAGGGACTCAACAATTATGGACTTTCCTTTTTGTTTAATTTTAATCATGAATTAATTATATATATATTGGTATATCATGGAACCAATGTAAACCTTGCATCGATCTTTTATTCTTGGATGACGAACCGCACACTTGCTATCAACAAATTAACCATCGTGTTACTATTGAGCTTAAATTAAGGAGATTTATTAAGAAAGCTTTAATACCGAAGCAAATGAAAAAAATTCCATTAGAAACACAATCGAACACCAAATTTTATATTATACCATATTTAAAGATAATTTACTCATTTCTCGGATCCCTTCTCTAGTTATAAATTGTCTCCCATGGGCGTGGAGACTGATCACGGCTCATTGCTTTGTATCTAAGTTTGGGGTTTAATTTCTATTTTCATTTTTTGTCTCACCTAGTACTTCATGCATTTTTATGCTGACTCCACTTTTCCAAATTGTTCAGGAACTTCAGTTGCATTTGGATCGCGGATTCATCTAGATACGAGGAAGATTATTTTCTCTAGTTGAACTTGTCCTCACCCTATCTTTTGGGAATCCTGAGATAAAATTTGGAACCTCAAATTGTTGATTCTTGAAATGAGGAGTCTACAAGCATGGTTTTAACTGGATAGTTGGTGATCTTTGAATGTTGATAATTAGTATACGTGGGAACTTGAATCCCTCTTAGTGAAATTTCTCATTGATCTTTTTGAACACCGTAAATATGAGTTATTGAGACCGTATGGGATTTATGCACTACGATGGCTTCTGCTTCCATTCTTTGTGTTGAATATTTGATATTCCTCATTGATCTTGTGTCTCTAGAGACTTGATTTGAGGCTCATTTGCCGTTTCGAGGCAACTTGTTTTTGGTTGGTATGCTTGGGGCGTGATTATTGGAGATCTTAGGAGATAAAATTCTGCTATAAACTGAACTTTATTCTTCCGTACAAGAGTTATGGCAGTCCTTAGTTGCCTATTTTCTCACAGCCTTTTGCATACTTTAGTTGTCTCTTGATAGCCTTCATGGCGTAGTGAAGGCCCATTGTCCAGGTACACATCATTTTGAAGCTCAATTACATGGAGCGAATCATTTCGAAAGTTCCAGCCTATTAAGGAAGTCTATGGTTGTGCTTCTCACTTTCTCCTCTACATTCGCTTGGCTCATGGCTCTTTCAAGGCCTTTGAAAGAACTCGTCACAACTCTTGCTCACTTGGAGTCGTTTCTTTGAGATGAAGGCTTGAAATTGAGGAGAAAGAGGAGAAGGAAAAGTAAGGATGGAACATACTTCATTGTGAACACGTAGAGTTGCGTTTTAACTTGAAACATTACCTTTGCTAACGTTTATGTTCTCCATTGACCTCTCTATGTCCTATTGAAATTGATCTTGACCTAAAGCCGTAGTGGAGTGTATTCGAGGTAACCTTAGCTTATCTTACCTACTGCCTAGAATTAGGTCAATGTGGCATGAAAATTTGTTACAACCCTTTGATTTCCCACTCAATTTAGGATTTTTGCATGCTTTTTTCCGATTAATTAGTGAAAATTTGGTTTCTTATCAAGCACCTCTTCCCTCGATTGCATTTTCAAGGATTTTAAGCTCCCACTCGTATTTTCACTCCTTTCGTACCTACCTTGTCTCCTCCTGTGGTACATGTTGGTCGTGCTCCCATTCTGGTTTAAGTTTTCTAATCAGTTTCGAGGCCCTCTCATAAATTCCCCTCTAGTATGCTCCTTAGCCTCATTCATCCTTTGAGTTGAGGCATCTAACAATTACCTCTCGATTCCTTTCTAAGGAATGCCTTTAGGTCCTATAACGGCCGTAGATTGAATATTTAAGGTAAAGAGTCTGCTCGAAAATTATTTCTTTATTAAAGTCTTTTGATCCCACCTCTTGGCTTTTAAGCTAATGTATCTATTAGGAACAAGCAAAGTTTTAAGTCACTCTGGGGACACGGGCTATGTGTGTGAAATAGCTATCATGTTTTGTTCATGTTATGTATGACCAGCATTTTAGCGCCCCATTTTCGTGTTTTGCTTTGTGAAGCATTGTTTGTGAATTAAGTTTGTGAGAGATCAAGGAGCACGACCCGGGTGGTGTTCTTTGCAGGTCGTGTCCTGACGGACCTCTGTAGCCTTACTGATTGAATCGAGACATGCATTGCATGATTCAAATCTTGGAGATCTAATGGATAGCAAAAAAGGTGCGTTCTAAATCAGACATTCTCGTAGGGATCCATTGTCTAGCCTGCGATCAAAACCGCGCCATGGATCGAAAGCAAAGAACTTAATCTTGAGTCAGGAAATGGAGAATTACGTAGGCCCATTAGCCCTGCCGTGGAACCTATCCTAATCACTTAAACAAACTCAAATGACACAGATGGGTTTTGCGTATCGATTCACGCCCCTCGGTCAGAATGATCCACTACCTCTAGACCTCGTTCAATGAAGCGTATTTTTAAGTTTTTATTTTTATTTTTTCAGTTTTTAGCCAATTAAAATCCCCAGTTTATAAATAGATGCTCAATACAATTGAGGGTTCTAATTGTAGCTTAATCACTCTGGAAGCTAGGCACTCTTGGAGTGCTTGATCCTCATCCCTTCTTTTCTTCTTCCATTTCTACTGCCTTATGTTCTCTAATTCTCTTTTTCTTATCTTCTTTCTCTATTGTTCGAAAGTAGTTTCTTTCTTTTGGAACTTGGGTTGCCCTTTGATACTTTGATGAGATTAATTGGCAACCATGTTTCTCCTTTTATTACATCTTGAATGATTGATACAATTTGACTTAGTGATATTCAAGTAAATTTATCAAGCATACTTATTAATCAAAACGGCCGAAACAAGATATTCATGCCAATTATTAGCATTCAAGTGCCCAAGAAAGAACCGAGAGGTGAATCCTAACAACTTTTGGAATGAATCCATAAGATCCTCATGACTTCCCAAACTTACTGTTCGTGAGGTTATTAAATTGCGATGATTTTAGTCTTTCGCAGTAGTCAATCAAATTACCATCTTGCATCAAGTGGGTATCACGATTTAGGCAAAATGGCTGCATCATTTAACTTTCTTCAAGGTTCTCACTTCCTCCAACTCCACATTATTCTCTATATCGTGAGGAATCTTAACACAACTAATTTAGGGTGACCTAGAAACTCAATTTGAAGCGATCAGAATTTAAGCTCAGATCTTTACCTTTAATTAGCTATTTGTCTTGTATCATCGATTTACCCGCAACTTGGAAGCTTTACTTGAAGCTTCTAACCTTCTTCTTCGGATAAGTTGCTAAAATGGGTGCGCTAATACGCACTGTTAAGCAACCGTCAAATTATTTAACTACTTTGTTAATACATGCATCCAAGTCTAACAATGTTACCTTTCCTTTTGTTAATTTAATTCTCATCTCCTTTTACTTGGTCATTCATAGACATTAAAGTTGGGATCAATGATCTTTTATTAGCTCTAGCTGCTTCTAAACCGTGACACTTGCTAATTCATTAAGCTATTTTTGAAGCTTCCTCTTATAGAAGGAGAAAGTTGAAGTAAGAAAGTTTCACATACCCAAATTTACGAAAAATTCCATGGCGTTCGGATGTGAACGGTGGTCAAGATTTCGCTACCACCGTTAATGAGTTCATTGACTTTTTGTCCTCGCTAGTTAAATGGTTGCTACATTGGACGACAATGGGGTTCTCCGCCTCGAAAGTAATTTCGAATTTTCATTTCGAGATCAGTTGCGCTTTCATGCACGGTTTTCTGGGACGGAGGTAGGTTGCATTGCATCTTCCATGTTGACCATTTTCACACCATCATATCCGCTGATAGACCGCTGGAGGTTCGTGAACTTTGTCCCTATCTTTTGGGGATTTTTGGAGTTATTACGTATTGATTTGCGAACGGGCGAAAATTGTTGCATGCAGATGTGATACGGTTACAAGCATTGTTTTAATTGGATAGTCAGTATGGAGTCGGGTGCTATTTGCTGGATACAAATTGGTGTAGGTAATAAGGAAACGCTATCAGGTGCATTGGCATGGCGTTGAAGGTTGGTGTTATACGAGTGGTATATTCAGAGGATTTATGCAACTGACATTACTTCGGTGGACTTCCATTCTTTGTGTTGGAGGATATTCCTCATCGATTCAGGTTCTAGAACTTGATCCGCTGTGAAGCATTTTCGAGGCAAAATTTTTTATTGTATGCTTCCCACAACAGAATCTCGGATTAAGGTATCCTTAGGTATTTGTCCTTACTTCCTAAAATGGGTTGTGGCGACTGCTGATGTCGTACTATTCCTTAGCTGCCTATCACGAGCCCCAATTGCATACTTGTTTGATCTATACTCTATGTTAAACATTGCCGGTTCTCCATTCCCTAGACATATTCGCTGGACAGCTCAATCATCTGAAAGTTGTCATTAAGGAAGGTTGCATTATTGTGTAATGCAGTGATATGTCAATACTCAAAAGCTTCCTTTCTCAACATATCTGCTGAAGTCTAGATCTAGAAAATCAAATGAAAAAACATTCATGAGATTGTACTCTTGAAAGTTTAGAGGATCGCACAAAGAGGAGAATTAAAGTAAGGAAGAAAATTCTGAAATGTACGGTCGAAATGTCATGTAGATGTAACTCAATCAATTAAGCCCGTTTGAAAACTATTGATTTTTATGTTTATATGAAAATGCTTGATGATGCCATTTATGTGCAAACTAAAAATTTCCTTTAACAAAGAAACATCAATGCACGGCCCCATTAAACCCTTGAGCAATAAGATTTTTGCATGAAAACACTTTTGCGTGGTTAATTAGTGCCATTTTTTGGTGTCATTATGCAAGCGTATGATAAAAAACATTATATTACATTTCGCGCATCCATGATATTTGAAAGGTGCATGATTTGGCACTCATGAATGAACACCAGTGAATCACTTTGGTTACCGCGCGCAGAGTGAACATTTTTGGAGATTTAATTCGTATGAGATGCCGCATGATTTCTGCAGAATGTTGTTTGGTTTGAATGCTAGGATGCTTTGATTACCTATGATTTTCTTTGTATGCCTTAAGGTCATCATTGAAAATGCATCCATGATTGTTTTCTGAAATCCAACACTAAATAAATATGACCCAAGTTTTATTGTCTTTTTTGATTATCACTTTTTTTTTGGAATTAATTTTGCTTAGGAACATAGCAAAGTTTTAAGTTTATCCAAGATTTTTGTATACCAAATACATACCGGTGATCATGCTATTTTTTTGCACTGTTTTGAATACAATGATGTACTATGAAGCATGGTGTTAGAAATTTGAAACATATTCTCTTGGTTTGCTTTTTCCCTTAGTTTGATAATGCATGGAGTTTTTGGTTTTTGTGCACAATACAAGTTGATGATTCGAAGCCTTCGATTTCACACCAGTCAAACATGGCACTCTTTTGCATCGCCCGAAAAACAAGTCATGGCAAGATAAAACTCTGGAAATAGCAAGAAAAGTGTGGGAAAAGGCCATTCTTACAGAGGATCCGCCTAAAAATGATCACACCATACTGAGAACGGCATCGAATTAAAGAACTTCAAGTAATTGACATACAAGCAGATTCCACATCTTGTATGCCATTGGTGTTGCGAACCATCCACACCGAAAAAAACATCAGTAAAGAACAGATGGGACTATGATCGATTCACAGAATTGGTCCTTCAATGATTCACTACTGTAGATCGCGTTTAAAGAGGTAGTTTTTAAAAATTTATTTTGCATTACCATTTTGGTCATTTTATCTAGCCACTTCTACAATCCCGTGCTTCATAAATAGATGTTCAATACAAAATCACGGGTTCTTTATTCAAGGTTATTGGAAGAGGTCAGTATGATAGGCTCTAATTGGATATGCTGCTTAAATTCTTCAAATTGCAGAATGACGAATAATATAGATAAGCGTTTGTGCTTCATGATTTAGGTGACAACAGAGGATCTGCCTAACTTACCTTCTTGAGATTTAGTTGTGTCTACACAGAGACATGGAATTGGAGATCAGACTAAGGGTGACTTAGTTAATGAGCAGGCCTTCAGAGATTTATATCAGGTTCTGGACAAATAGAGTTCTCTATTCCCAAGTTATTTCACATCATCTGCAAAGCCTGGGATATTAGGTAGCAGGAGACTCTACTCGCTTTGCAGGTCCCGCTAAAATGTATTGCTTTTGAAGCCGTGCTGAGCACCATAACACAGCTCACTGGACGCTCTTTTTTAGAGGTTAGGGCAGTACATAAATTTTCAGACCAGGCCTGTAGCTCTCGTGCTCCCTGTAGTCTTTCCCTTTTTTATTTTCTATTTTTATTTTCCCTTTCAAGACCTTTGATCTATAACTTGTTCAAGAACCTCCAGGAGAAGAACAATAGAGGAACTGAGATGCTAACAGTGTTCATCCTAAGGTCATGGGAGTTCATGATTTTTCATTTAAGGGATTTAATCGTCAATGTTCATCCGAAATAAAGATATGGTCATTGCTTCATACAGGTATATATGTATGAAAATATACAAGGTTGTAAGAATCGTACATATTTTCAAGAAGTCAAGAAGCCGACTTGACCATATCATATGGGTGAATACTAGGTCAAGCATCTATGGCTGTCGATAAATGGTTAGTGGCATCAATCATGTTTCATGCAAAATCTGGGAGCTCGGAACATCGACGTTCTTGCACACCAGCCAACCAAAGCAAGTTCTAGAGGACTTCATTATACAGTAGACGAGTGAAAACTCACAAGAAGAAGAGAATGGCATAAATGTTAACTACCATCAATATGAATCACATTAGGTTCCAAGAATCTAAGATATGCTGAATCAATTCTCCTCCACATCACCCTAGTCAACATCCATCATTTGTCGTATCCTGTCAAAAACAGCTTTGAAAGATTCACCTAATCAGCATGTAATTCGTTCTCTTGAAATATCTGTGCTTGCTTTGGCTCCACACTAATAAACGAGGTTGGATCTCTCCTCTTCAGGTAATGGATTTGACTTCTGTACAAAAACCAAAACTTACAATGGTGTTACAAAGGTATCCTTAACCTGTTTATGAAAATTACCGACAAACAGATTTTTCATCC
The DNA here is from genome assembly GCA_036023115.1 of Brasenia schreberi. Taxonomy (NCBI): domain Eukaryota; kingdom Viridiplantae; phylum Streptophyta; class Magnoliopsida; order Nymphaeales; family Cabombaceae; genus Brasenia; species Brasenia schreberi. Next base: position 24,175,305 of record JAYKKT010000080.1, read on the forward strand.
TTGTTTTTTTTGCTTTTGGTTTTTTTGCTTTTTTTTTTGTTTTCAACCAAATAAAATGTTTTTTGTATAACCATCCTTCCACTACAGCCAGATCATAACTTTATCCTCATTATGATATAGGAAAACAGAAGACATAAATCGTAGAAACTAAATATCTGGCTCAGATGAATATCACGTCTTACAGAAAGAAACACATACCACAGATTTAATTGCCAGTGTCATTATGAAATTTAACGAAACATGAAGTCAAACAAGGAGAACCAGGTTGTATCCAGTCAGCCGTGATCAATCACCTAAAGACAAAGCAAATCGCATAATAAACCTGCAGTACTTCCTACAATTGAAAACACTAATGTAACTGCCAACTGAAAGGACACTTTACTCGGCAAACAAAGAGGGCTAGGGGAGTGCCTCCAGAGAGAGAAATGCGTATATGAAAAGAGCCACAGCGATCCCTAGGTTGTACCATTGACTGATTTGTTGTTGTAGCCGTGTTGACAATACACACCAAACCTAATAGTTGAACAAACACACTTTTAACTACATTTGGTTTTACTCATTTTCCACTATATATTTCAGAGCCCTCAAGCAAGTAAAGAACAAAAATTTAAAAAAACAAAAACAAAAATCCCTTTTCCCTCAAACCAGAACAAAAACAAAGTCCTCAGATGAGAAAAGAGTAAAGAAGGATAGAATATATTACCTGTCACTGCGAATTAATATAGTTAAAAATATTCACAAATTTAAGACAAAGAGAGCACTAATGAGCTGATAAACTCACAAGGCACTGAATTATTTACAGTCTATTACCAGTGTACTTGATGTGCTGTGGTTAATCCCTACACCCATCACCTTTCCCCCTCCCCTTTCTCAAGAACTCACTTACATGTAACAAAAGAATTTGAAAGAGAGGAGGAGAATGCTTCTTTCTGACTCAATCTATCCGAGTCATACTGATCAAATTGGAAACAGATGCTTCTAATTTAAATAATCTATGCTCCAGACAATGCAGGAGAAGGTCAAATAGCGAGTTGTCATACCTGGTCACCCCAATGTGACAGATTTTAGTTCTTTTATATGCATGATGGTCAACAAAAGATTAACGAAATTATCAAAGAAATTATTAATATGCCTTGTATGCTTCATGGTTTGATCAGTGTCATGTTCAATCCAAAATCTTTAGACAACTTGAAAGAGCTTCTTACCCAAGTCCCTAAAACTTCACTTGGATAAGACCCTTCATGCATCGGTTGTCTCTTCGCCTATCCTGCTCATGCATGAGATACCTATAAATTTCAAAGGGCTATTAATCTGCATTGAAGAAACATGATAGATGTGGAAGCAAAGGCTCGAATCCAGATAGTCAACCCAAAAATCTCGAACCACTCCTTACAAAATGCGCAGTGATACGCCCCCCATTAACCCAATGCAACCTCTCATACTACACGAATATTCTCGCAGTTAAGTGTTCTACCAATGTTGCTTCGCTTAAAATTCTCTTTATTTCATTTTTTTTCCTCTTTTTTCTTTTTTCTTTTCAACGCAATTTTCATCTTCTCTTTTCATACATACACCTGTAAAAAGGAGATATAGAAATTAGATTCTCCACATAAATGTTATCTCATCATAGGTCATAACCAAGGAATGAGTAAATTGCAAACTAATTCTTACGACCAAACAAAATGCATTATATGGATCGATGTGTAACATTGCTAAGTGTGATCCAAACAAAAAGCATAATAACAACTTAAAATATGGTTATAGTTTTGTTGAAAAACAAAAATTAAAATACATAGAAATGAAAATTACCATCAAGCCAAAGTTGAAACATCTTTTTTGAGAAAAAGGCAATCCACTTTCCTTTATAATAAGGTAAACTTCACACAATTAAACCTTAATCTGCAATCAACAAAAATGGTTTCATTATCTAGCAAAATTTAAACATAAAATACAACAAAAACAAAGCAAAGAACAATTATGCTTACCTTTATGTCATTTCCTCCTCCGCTATGGGATATTTTTGACTGAGTTACGACGCCACTAATTAGTGCGCAGAACTGGAACAATACCACCAACGACCACAAATGTAGCGAGAGGGTCGTCAATATTTGGCTGCATTAAATCATGTGATTCAAAATTTTGCAGGCATGTCACGCTGAAACGTGAACACCGGACGCTTCTTTCACCATCAACAAGGTAGCTTGGTAAAAAAATTGGAATGCTTATGCCGTGCTCTCTACAGAAAGCATGCACACTTAAAACCTAAATTTGAAGAACCTACAAGGTCCACCCGAGTTTTTATGATCAGAAAAAAAACTTAATATGCGTCAAGTGGCAAACAACACATAAAAAAATTGACCCAGTACAAATAAAGCTCGCTTCATAAAAAAAAGGAAAACAAATTTTTATGCTTTCAGCAGAATACAATACATGTCGCTTCATAGGAAGATGGAAATCACATGGCTTCCTCCTGGTTTCACGCCAGTGAACTAGCTATACACGACTGTTCGTGCATGGATAGGATAGCCATCCACCCTGGCTTGGAGGTGGCGCAGGCATGGTCGATGCACCCGGATCTCTGGGCCGGGATTATAACGCGGTCTTGCTGGCCCTCGAGATTGTGCGCGACGCCTGCAGCTCGTCCACTGCGCACGGAACCCACAAGTGATCCAGGCGCTGCAAGAGTCAATCGGGAGATATTAGGTAGCCGGGTGCATGCGGGCTACGCCATTCTTAAGGTTACTATTTCACGTCTTCTCTAGCTCAGAACCGGGGCGTGTAAAGCACGTTTCATTCATTTTCTTTTCTTCATTCTTTCCATGGTCTTCTTTTCTTTTGTTTTTGTTTTCTATTTTTGAACCTTTTCATTGCTCTTTCACCTTTTCTTTTTCTCTTTTCTATGCTTAAATTGTTCCTCATTTTTTCTTTCTTCGTAATTTTTGTTATCCAAAATAGCGATGCTTGTGGCAGGAGTGAGCAAGTCCAGGGTTGAGAATGATCTGCTTTGGAAAACTCATGAAACCATATCGAGAAAATGCCTGTGTTCATGCAGTTAACGGATGAAAGGCCCGATAAGCCGATCTTCATTCTGACTCTTACCTCGAAATTTTTATAAAATTTCGCCTAGAGATGTCCCTTTGAGAATATGTGCACCAAGTGATAGAACTGGTCATTGCTACCTTTTATTTTCTTTTTCTTGAAAGAGGTCTTCTTTCCATTTTGCCCCAAGTGTTTTTTTAGTTTCATGGCGTAACTACCGTGGATTTGCTGCAATGAGCTTTCTAGTAATTCATCATTGGGTCCCGGCTAAGATTTTCGGACATATGCTGGAAAGCGAACAAGATCATTTGCCTCGAGATGAAGACCGAATGCAAAAATGAAGCAATTCAAAGTTGGATGCTGAGAATGCAAATTTTTACATTTATGTGAAAAGTTACAGCATAGTGAAGTTTAAATCCTAGGATTTGCAGATATATTGCCGAATTATTTGCATCGACTCCTCGTTTACTCCAATTTTCGAGTTGCAATTAATGGAGAATTTTTTCTTTCTTCCTTTTTTTTTAGATGGGTTTATCGCATTTGTTTTGACAAGTAAAGACATGAACGAGTCCTTTGATTTCCTTTGCATCGGCATGCTGGATTCAAGCCATGCGGGACAACGCCATCAGAGGACATCATTAGATTGTACTGCTCGAACAGAAATTTTAACAGACTTTACTTACGCAGCTGTATCAATGCGCCACAAGAAAGTAACTGACAAGCCGATGCCTCAAAACGTAAATTAAGTATGCATCCGAATGACAGTAACCTTCCGGGATTGTACCTTGAAACAGAATATGACGTAATTGTCATTTACATAATACTGTTCGCAATTGAAGAGCGAACAATACGTCAAATACTTTTTGAGTATCTACATGATCTACCACAGGGTTTCAAATGGATTCAATCAGATATGTTATTTCACGGCACATACAAGTCTGAACTTGGCCAATTTAATCAAAATAGATCATACCAGGTGGATGCAGCTAATAGAATCTGACAGAATTAAAATGGTCTGAGCCGACAAGTCTACTTTAAAGAATTTACGATACCTATTTAAACTTGTGCTGGAGCCTATGCGCTAACAACGATAGGGAACTTAATTATGCTTGAATCATGCGCTCAATGGTGACATTAAGCTAGTTGATTACAAAATAAAGCGAGGATAAAAAGGTTCCAAGGCATGTTGATCCAAACAAAATCGGTTGAATTTGAAGTTTTTCACAGTTAACCTTTTCAATTGTCTTTAATTAGCGTTATCAGTTTTCTTTTCTGTTTCAGTTAAACTGCCCAGAAAGACCTTTTGAACCAATAATGACTTTGAAAACTTCCATCGCTCCAATCAAACCTTTCTTCTTCATGTCTTATCCTTCCTTGAATCTCTTCTGCCTTCTAGAGCTTCTTCTTCTTTTCAAAATCCTTTGTGATAGGATTTTTTTTATGTTTTTGCTCTCGCCTACTCCTTTGAGGAAAAGAGATGAACCTATGCTCGGGTTGATATCCTCTGACGAGAAAATTTTGCCCCTAGCGGTCTTAATATTTGGGTCTTCCCATCTAATTGCATTCTCTCGCAACTATGGTGATAACTGGCAATCACCGTCATCCGATTGCTACCTAGTTCAACACATCTTCTCCTTAATCCTGTCAAAATTTTGCCCGCATCACTCGCGTACAACTCAATGCAAACAAAATTGCCCTTGTGTAGTTGATCAAACGCAATTCAAAATTGCTTTCGGGGTTCTTGCGTTCTTCTCACGAGACCATGCGTTTCATCCATCCTCCTTTCCAATCTCGATCAACTTCGTACTCAAGTATTTGCTTCCTAACTGTTTGCGTTAGACCGAGACACTCATTACTGGGTATGTTCGACTGAACGGGCTCTTTGATTCATATATTACTGCTTTAACTTTTACTTAGGGTCGTCCTTTCGTGTTAGTCAACCTAACGAGCTTTTGACTCTCTCTCTAAGGAACAGATGAAATGAATCTCATTAAATCTCTTTTCATAAGTATGAGACCTGAATGGTTCCATCACATTTGGGATTTGCATAGTTCTCTTGAAAATCTACGAATTGTTCATATAGAGATTATTAGATGGTACTAGTGCCATAGTCATGATGTACTTTATGAGAATCACCTTACTCCGATTTTTGTTACGTAACAAACACTCATGAATTCAAAAAGTACAAATGTAGTGCTAGTTTAACAACTTTGAGAATTGTTCTTAGAAGTTTGACTATAAAATGAATATTATTTACAAAAATTATAAAGAAATAGTGCTAACAAGATTACTATGAAAATGCAAGAAAAGTCAAAGGTATTTTTATGCAAAATGAGAACCCAAATTTGCCCCAAATGATTGATTTAATTAATATATTAAATTATATGAACTAAATGTAACCGAACAGTCATTAAGAAATAAAAATGTATTATATTATTTGTCAATATTGTTATAGACAAATATAATTTTCAAGACATATATATATATTTAAATTGTCATCAGAATATTTATCAACCTAACTATTTTTTGGGATAAAATTTAGCATTAAGTATACTACGTATCTCATAACTAATTAAAAAATTATGAATTTTGAAGCATTGTAACTATTTTTTATGAAAAATGTCATTAACGAACTTTTCAGATATTTAATATTATACTTGTCTTTTAAAAAATCAATTAACCAATATAATCCATATAATCACTAAAAACCTTGCTTGTCCTCGAATTTTTGTCATCAAACATCCAAGTCAATAATTTGAGTGCCTTGTTACATGACTTTCGATACGCGACAGGATAATGCTGTTACTCTCTAATTTGAAGGCCACTACAGGTAAAGGAAGGACAACTTAATGGTTAATGTCGACACGCGGTAAAGGTAAATCGATACATATTCATTAGATATAATCAATCGAGAACGATAATTAGATTAATAATAATTATAATTATAATCAAGAGATAAAGTGAAATACATGAGTTGGATATTTTGTAATTCTTCATCCAAGAGAAGTAGCTAAACGACATACTCTTGGACATGAGCAGAAGACATGTACCTAATGATTCTAACATGTGTCATACATGCATGTAAGAACAATGTAGCCTAAAAAATTTGATCAAGTGAAAACAGTTCACAGGTGATACATATAATTCATGGTGAAAATCACTTACAGAAGAAGTAGAAGAATGACATCAAGTTACAAACCATTCATCGAATTAAACTCAATTTTCCTGAGATATATGATTCTATCAAACTATCAATTTACTAATCCAATTTCCACCACACACATTCACGAGCATGTCGTTTACCAGGGAAAATAAATTTATTCAATCATGCTATGAACCTAGAGAATTTCTCAGTGGCAAACTCATAATTTTCCTACATTAAAACATCATTGGGTAAATTTAAAAACACACTTTTTTAAAGAAAAATAAAAATATAAAATAAATTTAAAACAAGAAACATTGTTATTTCAAGATCTATCAAAGATCTAAGAAAACGAATTGAATATAATTCGACATTACTGACAGTTTAATATAATTTTGATAAATAGAATTAAAAATTAAGGATTTAATTTTAAAATCATAATTTATAACAAATGTCATTAATAGAAACTTTTATGACGAGATAGCAACAAAAAATAGCAAATAGTGTTCAATAAATAACACACAATTATAAAAGAAGATGTGTGTTTTGCATTAAGACTTAGTTTGGTATATTATAAAAATATGTGGTGAAAAGTTAATGAAAAATTTTTAATATAACAAAAATTGTTTCATTATAAAGCTAAAGCTAAAGATAAAATATAACAAAAAAGAAAACAATCAACAATTATGCTCACCTTTATGTCCTTCCCTTTATTCCAGGTTTTCTACTTCTTTTCTCCCTCCTTTTCTATACTTTTTTATTTCTTCTTATTTTCCTTTTCATTCTTCAAATTCTCTTTTTTTTCATTTTTCCATTTTTTTCTCTTTTCTTTTTTTCATCGTATTTCTTCTCTTCTCCTTTTAGATATACACCTGTGAAAAACAAATACACAAATTAGATTCTCTAAAAAATGTTATCTCATCACACACCATATCCAAGGAATCAATAATTTGAAAACTAATTCTCACGACCAAACAAAATGCATTATATGGATCGATGTGTAACGTTGCGAAGTGTGATCCAAACGAAGAGCATAATAACATCTAAAAATATGGTTACAGTTTCCTTGGAAAACAAAAAATAAAAAACATAGAACATGAAAATTACCATCAAGCCGAAGTTCAGGCCTCTTTTATGCAAAATTAGGACTCCACTTTCCTCTAATAGTAACGTAAACTTGTAACATTTAAGCCTTAATCTGTAATAGACAAAAATGGTTTCATTATAAACCGAAAGCGAAAGATAAAATATAACAACAAAAAACAAGCAACAATTATGCTCACCTTTACGTCCTTCCCTTTATTCTAGGTTTTCAACTTCTTTTCTCCCTCCTTTTCTACACTTTTTATTTCTTCCTTTTTTCTTTTCCATTCTTGAAATTCTCTTTTTTTTTCTTCATTCTTTTCTCTTTTCTTTTTTTCATCGTATTTCTTCTCTTCTCCTTTTAGATATACACCTGTGAAAAACAAATACAGTAATTAGTAAAGATGTTTGCATATGCATATATGACCACATGGACGTGAATATATAAATACATAAATATGACCACATGGACGTGAATATATAAATACATAAATATGACCACATGGACGTGAATATATAAATACATAAATATGACCACATGGACATGAATATATATAATGAACTAGTAAAGATGTTTGCATATGCATGCACATATCATAGTTTAAAACTTAACGAGCATCTAAGAAATTTCCTTTGAATTTGAGTTCTCCCCCTTCGTTAGTGCCGCAGAAGTCAACTGAAGGACTCGACTGAACCTGGACAACTCATATGGATTCATGACCATGCAAGAAAGAAGCAAAGAGAGTACAATCATATTTCCTTGCCACTATTGATATGACTATCTATTCAACAGCAACAACAACTTATAATATGGTCTCGATGAAAAGACAATATAAAATATAGGAATCAATTATTTAGCCATCACCCAAGAGGTGAAAAATACTAATTCTCATCACCATGGAAAATGAATCATAAAATGGCAAGTGTGATGCAAACAAAGAGCATAATAACCTCTTCTAATGAGGTTATAGTTTTATAAAAAAAAATTACCAGCAAGCTCATCATAGGCCTTTTTTTTTGCAAAATGGCAACTCCTCTTTCAAGGGTAGTCCTTTTCATAATTAAAAATGAATCAGCAATCAACAAAAATATCTTTAATAATAAAATTAAAGTTAAAGATAAAATATAACAAAAACAAAGTATGATGCAAACAAAGAGCACAATAACTTCTTATAATAAGGTTATAGTTTTCTTAACATACAAAATAGAAAAAATTTAAAATAGAAATGAAAATTACCAACAACAAAACTAATAGGCTAACTACTCTTTTCTCTTATAGTAAGATAACCTTTTCATAATTAAAGTGGAATCTACAATCAACAAAAATATCTTTAATTATAAAACTATAGTTGAAGATAAAATATAACAAAGACAAAACAAAGAATAATCATCCTTACTTTTCTTTTTCATTTTTTTAATTTTCTTTCTTTTTTATTTTTTATTGGAAAATTTAGAATGTAAATAGAAATTGTTATCATATCTCATCAAAGACCAAAAGAAAAACCAACTGTTTATACTACTATAATATAGTTTCAATGCAAAAAAACAAAAGGACTTATTATTTAACCATCACAAGTAAGAGGTGAAAAGCACTAATTCGCATCCGTGTAGAAAATGAATCGTAACATGACAAGTTTGGATGTGTAACATGGCAAGTATGATGAAAACCAAAAGGGTAATAACCTTGTAATGAGGTTATAGTTTTATTAAGAAACAAAAAAAAAATACTAGCAAGCTCATGATAGGCTTTTCTTATACAAAAATAGAAACTCTTCTTTTCAAAGGCAATCTTTTTACAATTAAAACTGAATCTGCAATCCACAAAATTATCGTTAATAATAAAACTAAAGTTAAAATTAAAATATAACTAAAACAAAGAATAGTTATGCTCACTTTTATTTCTATCCCTTTTCTCTATCTTTTCTTTCTCTTTTTTCGTTTTTCTTTTTTTCTTTTTTTCCTTTGTCATTCTTCAAATCTTCTCTTTCTTATTTTCTCCTTTTACCTTTTTTTTGTTCTCTTTTTCTTTTTATCATATTTGTTCTTCTTTTCTTTTCATGTCCTTCCTTTTACTGCCACCAACTATACCTATAGAAAAAAGGTGCAAAAATAAGAATACGAAAGAATATTAGTTAACCATCACAACGTAAGCAATGAAAAGCAATAATTCCATCACCATCTTAACAAACAAAAGCAGAAAAAAATAGAATATACAAATGAAAATTACGAACAAGCCAACTCGTACGCTTTCCTTTGGTAGTAAGATAAGCTTTTACACAATTAAACTAAGATCTCCGATGAACAAAAATATTTGTAGGTGTTGAAGATAAAATATAACAAAGATAAAAATAAAGAATAATTATACTCATCTTTTTGTTGAAAATAAAGTACTCCCAAAAATTTTAATTAAATTACAAAAAATAAATAATTCTATTGGAAATTATAAGAAAACAAAAGAACAAGATAAACAAGTTCTTCAAGCAAAAAGAATGTTTCTTTTGCAGATGAAGACAAAGCAATTTCTTTTTGAAATTAAGAGATTCAAAAGTCCATACAATTAAACATCAATTGTACTTAAGAAACATTTTTTTAAATAAAATAAAAGAATTTCCAAAAAGAAGAAAGTGGACCCCAATGATAGAAATGCAAAATATTCAACCGCAAAATAATTCTAAAACAAGAAATGAAAAACTTTTCTAAAACATAAACATATTTAGAATATTGTTCTTCTGTAAAATAAGGAAATCTAATTCGCATCATTTGATACAAACACAACTTTTCCTTAACAAATTAGAAAGAAGCAAAAGATAATATGTTTAAAATATAGAGCAAAAATGTTTCTCAAGAATGAAGACGAGAAGTTTTTGGTTCCTCTTTTGACATACCAAAGGAACTGAAATAACCTGTTTTCCGATTTAAAGGAAAGGTAACCACAAGTACAGACAAAGAACCACATCTCTGTATAGATCGATAGCAAAGTCAAACACCCAAAATCCGCAGCACACGAAACGACGATTAAAAAACATGAATAGATCGATCTCAAGCCCGATAGACAGACCTCTTAAACTGGATTAATCAACATCCAAAGATGAGAACCCATAACAGAGATCGATGTTCGCATTTGAAAATGAAAAGCGCAACAAGACAACGACAAAGCCCCAACGCAAAAGAAAATACCAAATTCCTCCGATCAACAAAAGAAACGCCAAATTCCTCGAAGTAAATTACCGAGAAAGAAAACTCGACCGATGAAAAGAGTTGCTTCCTAAGGGAGAGAGGGTTACCAAAGTGGACAGGCGAAGGATCAAGACCTCTTCAGACAAGAGAAAGATTGAGCGTGCCTCTCCAACAAAGCACGAATTCTACCGCAAAGTAAATGAACGGACCCAAAAGGTCCACCAACTACAGCAAGAATCACTTCTCTCTGAATAGAGCGACAGCAGAGTCAAACACCCAAAATTAGCACACGAAACGATGCCCGAAAAACATGAATAGACCAATCTCAAGTCCTATAGACAGCAGCAATTCTGCCGCAAAGTAAATGAACGGACCCAAAAGGTCCACCGATTACAGCAAGAATCACCTCTCTGTATAGATCGACGGCAAGGTCAAAAACACCCAAAATCCGCAGCACAATAAACGATGCCTGAAAAACATAAATAGACCAATCTCGAGTCCGATAGACAGACCTCTAAAACCGGATGAAGTAGAGCCAACGCAACATCAAAAGATGAGAACCCATAACGGAGATCGGCGTTCACGTTTGAAAATGAAAGTGCAACAAGACAACGACAAAGCCCAACGTGGAAAAGAAATGCCAAATTCCTCCGATCAACAAAAGAAACAAGCAAATTATCGAGAAAGAAAGCTTCTTCCTCAGAGAGAGAGTTACCAGAGAGAGTGGGCAAGCAAAGGATCGAGACCTCTTCAAACAATAGAAAAACTGCACGTGCCTCTCCTTTCCTTTCTGTTGTTGGGGTTTAGATCAGGTGGAATTTACGACAAGGATGGAGGGAAAGGGAAGTGATGATAGCTCCGATGGAGATGGCTTCGCTCAAAGTTAGTCTCACGCGCGCCCGTGGAAGGTAGAGAGAGGGAGAGAAACTGGGAGATGCGCCGAAAAAGGCAACTCGATGAGTCCACCACTAAAGGCAACAACTTCGTCTGTTGACTCCCATTGACATCATTTATGGGTCGGATTTGGATCTATATTATTGATAATAGAATTTTAAAAAAACCTAAATTAGAACATTCAAATAATTTATTGGCACCTGATATAACGAAGATGAGTCATTTCAAATAGAAATGTGAAAGACCTAGTCCCATCCTAAAAGACAAGTTGTACTTTTTCTAAAAAAATCACCAACAATTACAATTTTCTAAAAAAAAGTGAAAAGAGAATTGGAGGGCATTATATTTCAGTCAAGGTTAACTCTCTTTTTAAAATAAAGAGAGAATAAATTAATTATTATTTTTATAAATAAATAATAATTTGTGAAATTCCAACACAATAATTTTTTTATAGAATCTATGAAGCGAAACAGCTAACATGGCACATGATAGGACTAACATAAGCTTACTATCAGAGGAAAGAGGCAATCACATTGAAATACAGTTCTCACAAAATGAATGCCAATCAAGTCCCTAACATAAGCTGATAGTTGACCATGGCCCACAATTGGTTTGGGGGTGTTTGCAGGGAATCAAGCAGGTATTATGTTGAAGTTTGTGCATTCAGGGATCCTCAATGGAAGTAAAAAATAGATCATCCACTCCATCACATATGACCATGAGACATAGTTTCAAGAAAACACATAGGTATGGATCCATATGCAATAGTATGGCAAAAAATATTTGATTTACTGACGGACCACTACACTATTGATAGTAAGAATAATGAAGCATGAACCAACTCGCCATAAAAAATATGATTCCATTTTTTATTTTGCATTAAATGAGAAGTAGTTTGAATTTCCACCTAAAAAATCGAATAATAGAGTTGTTTGAGTAAGATTGTATAATTTAAACGTTAAGTAACTAATGTAAACATTAGGTTATAGATCTCTAATGCATATATTAGGGTAAGTGGAATAGCTTTAAACACTTTGACATAGGAGCTAATATACCCCTGATTGTACCCTGAGAAAAAGATATTTGATTCTAAAATTCAACATAAGAGGTCATAATTCTTTTAAAAAACACCATTATCGTCGGTGACTAGAGTATCCATCTTCCGATGATGAAACTAAAACTGAAAATCTTGGACAATGCCATCTATATCATGATTGTGACATCGGATACGGAGGCCTGCGGTGATTATTGCACCGATGCATTAGCCCAGTTTTAAATGCCTCTCTCGTTTTTTATCTTATATTGATGTCATGTGCCATTTTTTCTCCGTAACCTCATTATTAATTTCAGATTTAGCGTACGTATGTGCGAGACTAATTGAATAAAGCAACTATTTAAGTTTATACTTTATCTCAGGCTATTATAATTGTTTTAAGTTTTTTCATGAAGGATTTGAAAGGCCTTATATATGATTACATTGTCGAGGATATCATAAAGATGTGATGTATGGTTCCCAATATCTATACGTGATATCATTTTGATAATTTTTAACACTTTTTTATAGATGCTTCTTATAAGAGGAGCATCACATCTATGTGACCTACAAATTCAAATTTGGCTGACGATAACAACAAAAAGCAAAATATTAGATCATTCATATGTAATTAAAAGTTACATCTAATGAATTAAAGAAATTATGCAATTAAAAGTTATATTATACCTAAAGTTCAACTCAAATATTCTCGAACACTTTTTCTACATTTTCTTCTTTCTATGTTTCATAAAGTGGAAAGAAGTTATTTATTTTTGTATAACAACCAAAAGCATACAACAACTTCCGAATGTAGTGAATCAATTGCAGAGAGGGTTCCCACATCATGGACGGGTATGGGTAAAGAAGTTAGTCCCGCTACATTGCCGCCCGAATGTAGTGAAAAATTTGCAGAGAGGGTCTTCGCATTTTGATTATGGACAGATGCGGGGGGTAAGGAAGCTAGTCCTAGATAATAAGATTCGTATTGGTTCTTGGAATATCGGAACATTATCGGGTAAACTAATGGAGGTGGTAGATACTATGATTCGGAGAAAGATTCATATTCTATGTTTACAAGAGACAAAATGGGTTGGAGAAAAAGCAAAGGAGATAGAGGATACAGGTTTTAAATTATGGTACTCAGGTAAAGAAAAGGCCCGAAACGGAGTTGGTATTATCATAAATAAAGATTTAAAGGAGAGTGTAGTAGACATACAACGATATGGTGACCGAATCATGACATTGAAATTAGTGTTAGGAGCAGAGGTTTTGAATATAGTTTGTGCTTACGCACCCCAAGTAGGACTAGAAGATAGTATAAAGACAGTTTTTTGGGAAGAGTTAGATAAGGTGTTTCAAAAGATTCCACAAAGGGAGATGATTTGTTTAGGAGGAGATTTAAATGGACATGTCGGTAAAGAGGCATTAGGATATCAAGGGATTCATGGAAACTTTGGTTATGGGGATATAAACGAGGAAGGTAGGGAGATTTTAAATTTTGCTATGTCATTTGATCTCTTTATAGTCAATACAATCTTCAAAAAACGAGATGAACATTTAATTACTTATAAGAGTGGCTTATCACAAACACAAATTGATTACTTTATTTGTAGAAAAAAAGATAGAGCGTGTTGTAAAGATTGTAAGGTAATTCCAGGAGAAAGCTTAACCACCCAACATCGACTTTTAGTTATGGATTTACAAATAAAAAAATGGACAAAGAAGAAAAGAGTGCATCGAGCTATTCGGACTAAATGGTGGAACCTCAAAAGCGAGAAAGAAGATATATTTAAACAGAAAGTCCTTCAAGGAGATGTTTGGAATTATGTTGGCACACCTTGTGATACGTGGAACAATATGGCTATACATATTAGGAAAGTGGCGAAAGATGTGTTAGGGGTATCTAAGGGAGGTGTACCAACACAAAAAGAAGCTTGGTGGTGGAGTGAAGTAGTACAAAATAAAATCAAGGCAAAGAGGGCATGTTACAAATTACATTATGCTAAGAAAACTAGTGAAACTTTAGAAGCTTATAAGAAAGCAAAGAAAGAAGCAAAAAAGGCCGTTAGTGAAGCAAAAACTAAGATTTGGGAGGACTTATATAAAAAACTCAACTCAAAAGAGGGTGAAAGAGATATTTTTAGGATAGCTAGGGCTAGAGATAAGAAAACTAAAGATCTTAATTATGTTAGATGCATAAAAGACGAGGATGAAAAAATTCTAGTGGCAAATGATGATATAAGAAATAGATGGAAAAACTATTTTTATAATCTTTTTAATGAAAATAAAGATGTTAGTATTAGTTTAGGAGATTTAGCCAAGTCAAAAAAATATATAAACCACAATTTCTACCGACGTATTCAAAAGAATGAAGTCAAAGAGGCTCTTAAACATATGAAGAGTGGTAAATCGGTAGGACCAGATAATATTCCTATAGAAGTTTGGAAAATACTAGGAGAAATAGGAATCACTTGGCTCACAAGACTATTTAATGAAATATGGAAAAACCAAAAGATGCCCGAGGAATGGAGAGTAAGTACACTTATACCCGTATATAAGAACAAGGGAGACATTCAAAATTGTGCGAATTATCGAGGTATCAAGTTAATGAGTCATACTATGAAATTATGGGAAAGAATTATCGAACGTAGGTTAAGACAAGTATCAAGTACAACAGAGAACCAATTTGGATTCATGCCAGGCAGATCTACTATTGAAGCGATTCACCTTTTGAGACGTCTTATGGAACATTTTAGAGCAAAAAAGAAAGACCTTCACATGATATTTATTGATCTAGAAAAAGCTTATGATAGGGTACCGAGGGAGGTTCTTTGGAGAACTTTGGAAAAAGAGGTATCCCATTGACATATATTAACCTTATAAGAGACATGTATGATGGTGCAAAAACATGTGTGAGGACTCATGAAGGAACGACAGACTTCTTTGAAGTTAATATTGGGTTACATCAAGGATCAACTTTAAGTCCATACTTATTTATAATGGTGATGGATGAGTTAACAAAACATATTCAAGATGAAGTACCTTGGTGTATGTTATTTGCAGATGACATTGTATTAGTGGAGGAGTCTAAGGAAAAAGTTAATAGAAAATTGGAACTATGGAGAGAAACATTAGAAAACAAAGGCCTCCGACTTAGTAGAACAAAGACAGAATATATGGAATGTAAGTTTGATCATTTGGCTACTTCAGAGGACATAGAAATTAAAATTGGCACACATTATATTCCCCAAAAGGAAAGTTTTAAATACCTAGGGTCAATTTTTCAAAGTGATGGAAGAATTGATGGAGATGTTACACATAGAATTAATGCTGGTTGGTTAAAATGGAGAGGAGCATCAGGTATTCTTTGTGATAAGAAGATACCATTAAAATTAAAAGGTAAATATTATAGAGCAGCAATTAGGCCTGCCATGTTTTATGGTTCTGAGTGTTGGGCAGTTAATCATCAACATGTACAAAAGATGTCTGTGACAGAAATGAAGATGTTGAGATGGATGAGTGGTCATACAAGAAAAGACCGTATACATAACGAGGTTATTAGAAACAAATTAGGAGTGGCACCAATAGAGGATAAAATGAGAGAACATCGTTTAAGATGGTTTGGACATATAGAAAGAAGATCAAAAGAAGAACCTGTAAGAAGGTTAGAAAAACTAAATTTGGAAAGTATTAAAAGAGGTAGAGGACAACCACAAAAGTGTTGGAAAGAAACAATAAAGAATGATCTAGCTTATTGGGAGTTAACTGCTAACATGGCACATGATAGGGATCTGTGGAAACAAAGAATCCATGTAGCCGACCCCGTCTAGTATGGGAAAAGGCTTAGTTGTTGTTGTTGTTGTAACCAAAAGCATACAACAACTTCTTCGTATTAGTGCCCACGATCTCACCACCATTGACTAATATTGCTCATCTTTTTCTATCTAGAGGCAAGCAATTTTGCAAAAATGTTTTGCATCTTTCTCGTATTGTACCCTCCTCTTCCCCGTAACATTCTCTTCTATATTCTCCATTTCATATTGGTGTGTTTTTTCTTGTAACATAACACATTTTCTCTTGGTAGCTCTTTCTCTAGATTGTGATTGATCCTTTTCCTTTGTACCTAACAAGTAGTATATGTATATATGGATTTGATGTTCATGAAAGTATAAATTTAAAATAATATAATAATAGAGTTTAAAATACTTAATGTTTGCTTGCTATTTGAACATCTTACTGCATACTTCTTTGATATTTAAAAATACGAAAAATTAAGTTATTTAACTACAATAAATATATTATAACTTTATCATAATAATACACTTTCCATAAATAACATGAGCTTCATGGTAAATATTTCCATATTCATCAAACACTTTGTTCTATTCAAGAAAAATATCATGTTATATGATAAACTAAAAAAGTATAAACATATATACAAGAAAAAATTTAATTGAATTCTCAAAATTTCTTCATAAAAAACTCTTCGGTCTTTTTATCTTTGTAGAAATCCATATAAGTTGTTGCTTGATCAATCTCCATGCCCACGTGTGCTTCTTTCTATAATAAGAATAATTGAACATATTATCATAATTAGATATAAGTGTTATAAAAAAAATGACATAATTGAAAATATTATATGCTTACTAGATTCTAAAGATGTGTGACTATTGATGTAGTAGTTCCTTGGCTATGCCTCTGATCTTGCTTTGCTGCTACTCAATGCATCAACTACATAACTTTTTTTATATTGATGTGCTTTTGGAAGTGTGTTTTCTTTGTAAGGTAATATTACAGGGTAATATACAAGTTGTTTAAACCAGTGTTGTCCATATCGCACCGTATCGTACGATACGGTGCGATACGTATCGTAACGGGGCCCCGTATCGCAGATGCGGGCGTATCGCACCGTATCGTGCGATACGGCCCGTATCGCACGATACGCCTTGAGACCCTTATAAAGGGTCGCGGCTCGAGAGAAACCCGCGATTTTTCGCGGGTTTCCTCTCTCCTTTTGGGTTCTTCAAGCTCCCTAAGAGTCGGTTTTCGCCTCCTTGGTGTTCAAAGCTCTAAAATCGTGCCCTACGGTGTCCGTCCAAGCCTCCAAACTCGGATTTAGGTATATTTTTAATATTTTTTTCCTTTTTTTCTTTTATATTTATTGTTTTTTGTGTTATTTCGGTTTTTTTTTTTAGTGACAAAATATGAAGTTATTAAGTATGTATACGATTTTTATTGCATTCATGAAGTGGGAGACACTCGATTTGAGTGTTATTTGAAGATTGGGGGATTTACGAAGTGCTTTTATTTTCAGGTTTTTGTTTGAATTAAAGTACTCCATTGAGATGGCAGGAAGGGGTGGTAAAAACTCTCATTCAAAGTATGATGATCCGGCATGGCAGTGGAGTATACCAGTTGAGGGTTCAAGGTTAAAAATCAGATATTTATTTTGTGAAAAGGTGGTTAGTGGTGGAATTTCAAGATTGAAACACCACCTAGCAGGAACCAGGAAAGAAGTTGCTCCATGCACAGGCAGAGTTAGAAGTGTGCTAGAAGGTATTAAATGGCAATGCTTGCAGATGATTGAGAGCATACAGGAAAGGAGACAACAAAAGGATGATTTCCAGATGTGTAAAGAAGCTGATGATGCTACTGCCACTGGAGTTGGATTCACTGATAGTTTGCCTTCAGATGCTAGAACAAATATTGGTAGTAGCAGTTCGCGAGCACCTAGCAAAGGAAAGAGGGTTGCAGCTGAAGACTTTGGAGGTGGCAGAAGAGGAAGTTAAGGAATGAGTAGAGGAAGAGCTTCTTCTTCTAGCATACATTCGTTCTTTCCTCCTTCCACTACACCTGGTGCTCAACTAGGAATTCGTGCTGCTATGGCTTCAGAACAACTGCACGATCAAGCAGACCTTGCAGTGGGCAGATGGTTCTATGATGCATGCATTCCATTTAATGCAGCAAACAGTTTTCATTTTCAAGCAATGGCAGATGCAATTGCTAACATTGGTCCAGGATACAGGATGCCCTCTTATCAGAAGTTGAGAGGGAAGATATTAGATCAGACCGTGATTGAAGTGCAGCAATACTTTTCGACTTTGAGACAATCGTGGAAGGAAACATGATGCACTATCATGGCAGATGGATGGACCGATAGGCAAGGAAGGACATTGCTAAACTTTCTTGTATATTATCCTAAAGGACTCATGTTTTTTAGATCTCTAGATATGTCAGAGGAGAGGCACACTGCAGAGATCCTACGAGAGGAATTTGATAAGGTTATACAAGAGGTTGGACTAGAAAATGTAGTCCAATTGATTACAGATAATGCAGCTAACTACAAAGCAGCTGGAAAGGAGTTAGCTGATATTTATGGGACTTTCTACTGGACACCATGTGCAGCCCATTGTTTAGATCTCATCCTCGAGGACATTGGTGAGATGGATGAAATAAAGGCAGCAACTGAGTGTTGCCAAGATATTACAAAATTCATTTACAACCATGCATTTGTTTTGTGTATGATGAGGAGATACACAGAAGGTGCAGAGCTTCTTCGCACAGCTGCAACTCGGTTCGCAACAAACTTCTTATTTGTACAAAGTATTGTAAGACAGAAGCAAGCTTTAAAGAGAATGTTCTCCTCAGATGAGTGGCAACAATTTGTAGAGTTGCCACAAAACAGAAGGAACAGAAAGTTAAATGAGATTGCAGAAACGGTTTTTAGAAGTTCATTTTGGAATGCATGCATCAGATTATTGAAAATTACTTGTCCTTTAGTGAAAGTTTTGAGATTGGCTGACAGCAAGGAGAAACCATCTATGGGCTACCTTTATGAAGCCATGGACAGGGCAAAAGAAGCGATCAGAAATAACTTTAATGGAAAAAAAAGAGATTATGTGCCTGTGTGGAAAATAATTGATAGTAGATGGAATAAACAATTGCATCAGCCTATTCATGCAGCAGAGTACTATCTAAACCCATCATTGAGGTACTCAGCAACCTTCAAAAGGGACGATGAGGTTAATCGAGGAATCATTGAATGCATCGACAGATTAGTCCCTGATGAGAGCATAGTAGATGCGATACATCGAGAGATAGAGATATATGATAATGCTCTTCACTTGATGGGTTTGCCTATTGCAATTCGCAACCACTCTACGATGCGTCCAGGTACATTATTTATTTTCATATTTAAGTTGCATCTTACATTACTGTGGATTATTATGTCTCTAATGTTTATATTTTTTTTATAGATGTTTGGTGAAACAGGTTTGGAAGTGATTGTCCAAACCTTAGAGATTTTGCAGTTAGAGTCTTAAGCCAAACCTATAGTGCAACAGGTTGTGAAAGAAATTGGAGTGTTTTTTAACACATCCATACAAAAAAGCGCAACAGGTTGGAACATAAAAGGCTTAATGATTTGGTTTATATTCGTTGTAACATGCGCCTTCGTGAAAGGTAATGTTGTATTACTTTCAAATTTTCAATTCGATATTATTTAACTTCAGTTTTCAATTGTTAATATTACTTACTAATTGTTTATCTTTGTTTGTGTCATACGCAATTAAGAAAAATAAATAGAGAAGAAAGTCAGTTTGATCCAATAAGTTTGGATAATTTTGATATATTAGAAGATTGGGTTATGGAATACACTGAAGAAAATGCCCTCCTAACAGAAGAAGACGTTGCCTGGATTAATTTGGAAGGAGCGCAACATTATGGAGATGAAGAATTTGATTTTGAAGAAGAAGGTGTGGGCGTGGCTGATAATGATGAGGATCTGCAACAAGGAGAAGATGAAGATTATTTAGTTGATGATCCTGATTACAATTTGTAAAATGTAACATTATATGTAACTGTAGTGTACTGTAAAGTGTAAACTATGTCTGTATTTTATTTTTTGGATTCAAAATATGTAAATTTGGATGCAATTGTTCAATGTTGAATGCTCAATCTATACTAAACTTACATTATATGAATTTAAAGCAATTATCATATTTTTCCTGATTTTTTCTTGATTTTTTTCGATTTTTTACTATTTTTTATTAATTTTTAATTATTTTTTGTATTATTTTAATATTAAAGTACGATACGATACGATACGATACGATACGCCCGTATCGTGGAGCCCAGCGATACACAATACGATACGCGTCAGACAACACTGGTTTTAACTATAAGAACATAAGGATGCTTAAACATAATACTATTAATTTCAATAAAAACATACTACATGTTGAGATCATCACTGTGCAAGTTGATATATAAGCAAATTTGACTCGAGTGACATAAACATGGAAAAAGAAAAATAATATTAATTTCAAGAAAAATATCCACTAAACCAATTAGTTATTATACATATACCATCAATATTTTTAGAGCCCCTCCTTTTCAATATAAGAAATAATAGTATTATCTATAAATTCAATGGGTTGCTCAAGCATAGATGAGCCTTTACCTCATACATTCTATGTTAATAATTTGTATGTATCTCTTGGCCTCCAATGACAACTACTTCCTAATTTTGTCTATTTTGGTCTCTTAAATACCATACTTGAATTGCTTGCCATAAAAATATATATGGCTCATCATGATGTGTTTTTTGAAAAGTACATACTGATATTGACTTCATTTCATCCACTTTACATCCGACTCATATCATACCAAAGATACTTAAATACAAATATAAAAGTTTAAATAAATATCAAACTTCAATAATATTTTCTAAAGCTACATAGTGCATGCCTCGTAGTCCATGTGTTGTTGCAACACTATTATTTTGTATATGGTAAACTTTTTGCATTCAAACATCAAATTTATAACCATGGGTATAAAATGATCGATATCGTGTAATATAATTTGAAAGTCCTATACCCAACAAATAAATAAACTGAAGAACATCATTGGTATATACCTATACACACATAAATATGTAAGTAATGATTACATATTATATTCAAACAAATTATATAATCATGAAAATATACATAGTATACTTACATAAAAACCTCTCTATCAAATACATCTATCAGTATAATATTGGCTAGCATGTCATACCTCTCTTGGTAAATGGATGACTCGTGTACGATTATATTAAAAAAGCTAGAAGAAAATATCATCTCTAATTTTCACAAAATCTTAGGAATAACATCTTTAATGTATTTACCCTTTGAATAGAATTGTCCTTAAGCACAATTTATGAAAATCAAACTTAACTAATTTATTACAATTACTACTTCTTTTGGTGCACTTACATATAGCATTGGAATGAGATATTGCATGAAAACTAACAATCATGTCTCTTCAACCTTATAATCTTATCATCATACACTTGTGCTTTTTCAGATATATCTGATGAAAACTCATTGGGTAACTTAATGCCCGGTAAAGCACTGAGAAATCTATCTTTTTTAACTAGTAAGAAGCATGTGGTAAGATCATTGTATCAACATAAGTATTATAGACCTTTGCACGTAAAGCACTCATTAACCCAATGTCTACATGTCCTCCGTGACTTGATATTATCATATGTATCCTTATCCTTCTCTATTAGAAATGAAAAAATCTTCACATATATTCTTGATGTGCACAACCTCAAGATTATTGCATACCAATAATGTCTTCCAATATGAAAGCTCAAAAAAATGCTCTTTTTCTTCCACCCAACATAGATGGTAGTATCTTCTATACTATTTTTCAAATACAATGTTTTCACGACCTTCCCACTACCCAAAACATCTTTACCAAGTAAGGAATTGGAGCCTCGTCGTATTCTTGCTTTCCATCAAATGATGACATATTGCTTCATCAAGCATGATAAGTAAGAGGTAAAAACAACATATATATTGGTATATCACAAATGAATGAAAGTAATATTCACATGACAAACTAGACAAGCTGTATAACCCTTGGTCTTTCATCTTGACAACATGTAATAAGCAAGATAGCTTATAATCGTCTACATAACAACTACATGCATTCAAAACATTTCTTACTTATTTGAATCATACATGAGAACTCTATTATTCCATAGTACTTTTAACTTATCAATTAATAGTTAGAGATAAACATCAATATTATGCACATGTGAATATGTCCCATCTATAAGCAATAACATTATGATAATGCTTGTTTCATAGTCATTCAAGGAGGCAAATTATGTGACATTAGCATGATTGGCCAACAACTCCAGCTACTTTAAGATGAAATTCTAAATGGGATAACCCCATTACTTGCAAAGCCAAGTAGCACATTTCAAGGTTCTAACTCAAACAACACATGCACCTCATCAAAGTGATGACTCATCTTGCCAAAAGCATATCTTGGAGCTGTGGCATGCCAAGTCATGAACTTTACAGTCTTGCTTGATCTAAAAACATAGCTTGTCTTAAATCTTGATATTAGTGAGAAGTGTCAAACTATCATGAAAGGCACCTTATTCTTTCATGTCGTACCATCTCTAAATTTCATCTAAGCAACTTGCATGTTGGGTTAGAGTACCTATTTGCATGCTTATGTTCACTTTTATATAAAATACAAAATTACCTTCGGAGGTCATGCCCTTAAACACTTCTAAAAAGTTATTAATTGTTTTATTCAAAATCTTATGCATACATTCTATCTAAAAGGGATCATAAATTATAATAGCAAGAACTTTTCATAGCCTAACCAATGGCATTTTGTATCATGTTAAACAATATCCCCAATATAATTTATGAGGGGAATATTGGGCCTTTCTTGCTCACCTAAAAGAACAATCTTATATAGTTTGGAGTAAAACCATAATAAATAACGAGGTGGAATTTCACCTATTTATCACATTTCAAGCATAGACAATGGATCCTCTAGCAAATTCCAAGTTGAACATTTGTCATGTCATAATCATGTATAAATATTATCATGTATACGTTAACCCACAGTTTGTAGGTCTATAAAATCCAACTTCTATCTCACAAATAATTGGCATCCATGTTGTTTACCTACTTACATTGATACAATCACAAGTAATACTCATTAATTAAATGTTGAATGATTTCTAAAGCATAGCTGGGGCTTCTTTGCACATTGTAAAGTTTGGAAATCATTCAACAATAGTATACCAAAGTAAGGTGTAAATTTTGATTTTGCTTCTTTGGAAATTCTTTTGATGATTTTTTCTAAAGCATAGTTATGGCCTTTGATTATTATCAATTCTTTAGGTCCTATATTAATTCAAACTTTGTTTTAATATGTATATACACATGTCTCCATACATATATATTGTATGCATACATGTAACTATATAGATATACACCACCAATGCAATAAAAAAGGCTAAGCACCAAGAGTTGATAATCCTACCTCACAGGAGAAGAACGAACTAAAAGAAAAGAAAATACCATTAATGTAATTTAGCCACCAGAACCTGTAGTTGGGGCAAGAGCAACTTTGGGAGAGAGAGAGAAACTTTTGGAGAGAGATAATCTGTAAGGGGAGAACCTTTCAGAGAGCGAGCAAATCTAATGACATCTTAGAGAAAGAGTGAAACAGATGAGAAAGAGGTCGGGGGCGAGACTGCAAACGCAGGAGGGAGAAAGAGAAAATTATTCCCACGTAGGTGAACCGTATCCCGACTGTTCTACAAAACAAATTCCAGTTGTTCATTAAGTTTGCAGCCAGAATTCCTGAAACAACTATTCCATCTGCTATGTGGTTAATTCTCATTGTTCAACAACCATAATATGTCATACTATATTCAGAATGTCTCAAACAGTCAAAATTGTTTCTGCCAATAGTCAGAATAAGTCTATTGTCTAGTAGTGACACTTAGAATTCTTGGGATGAAGCTTGGATTTTCTTGGACAAATCTAAATTATTACAAGGCTTGAAGAAGCCCATATTTATAGGAGAGATCTAGCATACATCTGTAAATTAATTTGTAAACTTTATCATGTCTTTAAACAACAACAACAACTAAGCCTTTTCCCATACTAGACGGGGTCGGCTACGTGGATTCTTTGTTTCCACATATCCCTATCATGTGCCATGTTGGCATTTAACTCCCAATAAGCTAGATCATTCTTTATTGTTTCTTTCCAACACTTTTGTGGTCGTCCTCTACCTCTTTTAATACTTTCCAAATTTAGTTTTTTTAACCTTCTTACAGGTTCTTCTTTTGATCTTCTTTCTATATGTCCAAACCATCTTAAACGATGTTCTCTCATTTTATCCTCTATTGGTGCCACTCTTAATTTGTTTCTAATAACCTCATTATGTATACGGTCTTTTCTTGTATGACCACTCATCCATCTTAACATCTTCATTTCTCTCACGGACAATGATTTACTGCCCAACACTCAGAACCATAAAACATGGCAGGCCTAATTGCTGCTCTATAATATTTACCTTTTAACTTTAATGGTATCTTCTTATCACAAAGAATGCATGATGCTCCTCTCCATTTTAACCAACCAGCATTAATTCTATGCGTAACATCTCCATCAATTCTTCCATCACTCTGAAAAATTGATCCTAGGTATTTAAAACTTTCCTTTTGGGTAATGCAATGTGTGCCAATTTTTTATCATGTCTTTAAAATTGCAAAAAATTGATGAAACAACCTTCTATTATCATCTTCTATTCCGTAGGTAAGCCCAATAAAAAGGTAGATATTCCTTCGAGATAGAGGCTAGCGATCTGTGAGCTGTCATGTGGCCCCTTAAGGCCCAGATAACGCGCTTGAAAAATCGATGAAGAAAGACTCTCTTATCAAATTTTTTGAGAGGCTCTTTTTTTAATAGATAAACTTTAAACAAATATTATTTTATTTATTATAAAGATTAACAATTATCTCACAATAAAGTAAAATGGCTTTAAGGGAAAGCTTAGAAGAAGAAAACATGGGAAATAAAAAATCCAAGGTAAAAAAGAGAAAAAATAAAACATATAAAAGAAAATTACCGAGGCCTCTTTTCTGCAAAACAGCAACCTCTTTCTTCTTATAGTAAGGTAACATTTCCACAATAAAACCTGAATTCGCAATAAACAAAAATATCGTTAACTATGGATCCAGAGTTAATGAAAAAATTTTAAAAAGACAAAAACAAAGAATAATTATACTCACTTTTACGTTCTTTCCTTCAGTTTTCGTTTTCTCTTTTCTTCTCTTCCTTTTTGCTTTTTTCTTTCCCGTGTTCTCTTTCTTCACACTTCATTTTCATAATATTTCTTCTTTTCTTTTCACGTCTTTCTTACTACTTCTAGTGTCTACACCTATATAAAAAGGAACAAGAGGTGCAGAAATTAGAATGCGAAGGAACATCAAACACAAAGAGAAAGAACCAACTAATTATATAATATGCTCTTCACGCAAATGACACAAAATAAAATACAACACAATAGGACTCACTAGTTAACCATCACTAATTATAATCACCATAGAAACTGCATTATCTCGATGTCTTACATGGCATTTTCTTCTCTTTTTTTCTCTCTTTTTATTTTCCTCTCTTTTTTCTTTTTCCTTTCTCTTTTCTCTCTTTTCTTCTTTTTTCTCTTTTTTTCTTCTTTTTTTTTTCTCTTTTTAAAAAGTGCAACAAATTAAAAGATAAAGATAAACAAATATCATATCTCACACAATATCAAAAGAAAGAACCAACTAATTATACAACTATAATATAGTCTCGACAAAAAAGGCAATAAAATATAGGACTCATTATTTAACATTGGTGAAAATCACTACTTCTCGTCACCATAGAAAATGCATTGTATGGATGTGGACATGGCAGGTGTGATGCAAACAAAGAGAATAATAACCACTCATGATCACTTAATAGTTTTCTTAAAAAATAACATAAAAAAGAACACACAAAAGAAAATTACCACCAAGCTCACTCGTAGGTCTCTTTTCTCCAAGATGACAACTCCAATAAGGTAACTCTTTCCACAATTAACTACCAATTAGTTTGACGTACGATTTTAAAGAAGAAACTCCTTATCATCATGTGCACTTGTATGAGATTCATATCGGAAGGATTAAGATTTCCATCATTTCAAGCAAAAAAGTATTACCCATAGACTTTAAGGAATAAAGTGTTATCTATTCGCAGGACCTAGAGAAAGAACCAACTATTTACAATATTACACTCTATAGTCTTTGCAAATCACACAAAAGAATACGACTCATTATTTAAGAACTAATTCTCATCACCATGATAAATGCATCGTAACGACAAGTTTCGATGTGCAACATGGCAGGTCTCATGAAAACAGAGAGCGTGTTAACCTTTGTAGTTTTCTTATCAAGCAAAAAAGAAAATAAATAAAACATCAAAAGAAAATTACCAATAAGCTCGCGAGTAGACCCCTAAAACTGGATGAATTAGAGCCAACGCAAGATCGACTTTGACGCCTGAAATGAAAGCGCAACAAGACAACAACAAAGCCCAACATGGAAAAGAAACGTCGTCGAAGCAAATTACCGAGAAAGAAAGCTCCACGGATGAAGAAGAAATTGCTTCCTCAGAGAGAGTGAGAGTTAGTGGGCAAGCGAAGGATCGAGATCTCTTCAGACAAGAGAAAAATTTCACACGCCTCTCCTTTCCCTTCTATTGTTGGGGTTTAGATCAGGTGTAGGGATGGAGGGAGAGGGGAAGGGATGATAGCCACTAGAGATGGCTTCGCTCAAGGTTCGTCTCACGCGCACCCGTGAAAGGTAGAGAGAGGGAGAGAAACTGAAAATGGGAGATCGCAGGAAAAGGCAACTTGATTGTTTTGCTTTAGTCAAACACATTCTACTCCCCTTGACATCATTATTGGGTCAGGTATGGATCTCTATGTTGACTTCCTAGTTGAGAGATGGATACCTCCCATATCCAAGGACACTTCAAGGATGCCATACCCGCAGCAACAGGACTCTGCGTTGAGAGATTAGGAATTGAGATTCTTGTTTTTGAAATTTGGATCAAATCGACCCATATTCACATGAGTCGACTTGATCCAAAATATCAGGTACAAGTACTTAACGTACCCAAATATAATATATATGCTACCAGATGTACCATACCCGTATATGGCATATCTATGCATCATAGGCTATAACATAGGGATCCATATCACGCACCTAATATCGGCATTGCTTATCACAATGCGCAAGGCAACGAAGGTAACAAGGTGAAAGTAATGCTACAATGCTCAACCGTACAGTACGATTTGAACCTTAAATTTTGATTAAGCCTCATGCAGCCCAAGATACCAAACCAACCCCAACCTTTTGGGCATAACAAAAGAAATTGTTCACTTCACCATGAGCAACGTGCAACCTTCTGTAATTCAATAAACAAATCCTATTATCAATAAAAAGAAGCCATGCACGAAATGAAAGCAAATTTTGAAATTTTGATACTCAAAAGCAACAACGTAGGACCATTTCAATACTCAAAAGTAGCCATATTTTCATAAAAAGAGTGACACTTGTCGAATAACAGAATTTATAAAAACTTTATGACAAGTGAAAAGGGACCCACAAAAGAAAAGAATATGGCTTCGGATAAAGCAAGTATCTTCTAATTACAAGATCCTTATTATTTATTTAACTTTATCATTTTTCGTGTATAAAAAAAATGAATGTAACATACCTTAACTGAAATGTGAGTGTAACCCAGCTCCTTCCAATCCCACGACAGGAGTGGGTATGCGGAAATCAAGTCCTTAGGATGCCACCTTCACCACGAGCAGTGTGCAACCTTCTGTAATTCAATAAGCAAATCCTATTATTACTAAAAATAAGCCATGCATGAAATGGAAGCAAAAATTGGAATTTCAATACTCAAAAGAACAACATAGGACCATTTCCATAGTCAAACGTATGGTCATGTTTTCATAATAGGGCAACACCTGTCCAATAACATAATTTACACAAACTTTCTACACAAGTAGAAAGGGACCCACAAACAAGAAGAATATGCATGCATATCAAGCAAGTATCTTGCTAATTGCAGGATCCTAAACTACTATTTAACTTAATCATTTTCCGTGCATAAAAATGTGAACATAACATACCTTAACGAAAATGTGAGTGTAACCCAACTCCTTACAATCTCAAAGCAGGAGTGATTTTGCATAAAAAGTCCTTAGGATGCCAACTGCAGCACGTGGACTTATCACACTTCAACTATGCCCATAAGAGAAGGGAAAATCTCTGAGGAAGAAATGTCAGTGACTTTCCTTCTTAAGTACTCTCTTGCTTCTTTTCTTTTTTTCTTTTCTTTTTTCCTTTTTTTGATTTCTCCTTTTCCATTTATGACTTATTTTCTTTTTTCATTCGCTTATCACTGGCGATCACGGGAACCAAGGAGAGCATGTCACCTGTCAATTAGAAAATAGAAATTAGAATTCAAGAACTTTGCAAGTGCTAAAAGAAACCACAAACTAATCAATGTAAAATAAGCCCATTAAGGATGACGAATAGAACAAGGATTGATATCACGTTGATCACAATGTGCAAGGCAATAGAGGCAAAAGCTCAACAAGGTGAAAGCGATGCTCAATCGTTCGCAAAGACTCAAACATAGAATTTCACTTAAACCTCATGCAGTCGAAGATACCAAACTATCTGCAACTGGTTGACTTCACCACAAGCAGTGTGCAACCTTCTATAATTCAATAAACAAATCCTATTATTACTAAAAAGAGAAGCAAAATTGAGAATTTCGATATTCAAAGGCAACAACGTAGGACCATTTCGAAACCTTAAAGTCGTCAACGAACATAAAAAGCACATAAATTGCAAATGCCATATTATAAGTAAATTTGGGAAACACAAAAACATGACCAAGACAAAATTTAAACAAGCTCAAACTATCAAAAGTATGGTCAATCCCACAAGTAAGTAGCAAGTATTATATGTGACAAGAAGATAGAATTAATGTAGGTTGGTTAAAATGGAGAGTTGCATCCGGTTTTCCGTATGACAGGAAGATACTATTAAAATTGGAAGGTAAATATTAGAGCAACCTACAATGTTGTATGGTTTTGAGTGTTGGGTAGTTAATCATCATGTACAAAAATGTCTGTGGCGAAAACAAAGATGTTAAGATGGATGAGTGGTCACAAAGGAAAGACCATATATATAATAAGATTATTAGAAACAAATTGGGAGTGACAACAATAGTTATCAAAATGAGGGAAAATCATTTAAGATGGTTTGAACACGTAGAAAGATGGCCAGAGGAAGCTCCGATAAAAAGGTACGAGAAACTAGATTGTGGAAATGTTAAAAGAGGAAGAGGAAGACCACAAAAGTGTCGGAAGGAAACAATAAAACATGATTAAACATATGTTGAGTTAACTGTTAGCATGAAACGTGATCGAGCTGTATGGAAACAAAGAATCCATATAGCTGATCCCATCTAATATGGGAAAAGGCTTTGTTGTTGTTGTTGTTGTTGTTTCTACACAAGTAGCAAGGGACCCAATAAAAAAAGATCAAGCAAGTATCCTTCCAATTACAGGATCCTGTACATTTATTTAACATAATCATTTTTCATGCATAAAAGAATGAACATACCTTAACTAAAATATGAGTGTGACCAAGCTCCTTACAATCTCACAACAGGACTGGGTCTACAAAAATCAAGTCCTTATGATACGACTGCATGACCTAGACAAATCAGACTTCTATCAAGAAATGACTCTCTTACTTCTTTTCTTCTCAATGTTGTATTTTTTCTTCTTCTTTTTCACTTCGGCTTTTCTCATCTCATCTTTTTTTTCTTTTTTCTTTTTTCTTTTTTCTTTTTCCCTTTTTTCTTTTCTTTTTCTTTTTCTTTATTTTTTTTCTTTATTTTTTTTATTCCTCTTTTATATTTACTGCTTATTTTCTTTTTCCATTCGCTCATCAACAATGATCAATGGAACCACGGGAAACATGTCACCTGTCAATTAGATGATAATATAAATTAGAATTCATATGATAACATAAAATACATTTTTTTAACTTAATCACTTTGTGTGCTGTAAAAAAAGTGAACATAACATACCTTAACTAAAATGTGAATGTGATCTAGCTCCTTACAATCTCAAACTGTGGGAGTGGGTCTGCAGAAATCAACTCCTTAAGATGCCAAATGCACCACCTGGACATATAGACTTCTATCAACCTCAGCTCTGCTCATAAGAGAAGGGGAGATCTCTTACAAAGAAATGTTAGTGCCTTTCCTTCTTTCATTCCCTCTTACTTCTCTTCTTCTCACTATTTTATTTTTTTTCTTTTTTCCACTTCTCTTTTTCGCCATTTCCTTTTCTCTTTAAACTTTTTCTTTTCCCTCATTTTTTTCAATTCCTCTTTTTCCATTTTCTACTTATTTTCTTTCATTCATTTACTTATCAATGAAATTTTAGAGAAGTAATAAACTCATCATTATAAAATTAGTTCCCAGGCCAAATAACACTAAGCAAGGTGAGTTTGAGAAAATGAAGGTCGACGGTTGCCAACTTCATAATTCCTTTTTTTCCATTTTCTACTTATTTTCTTTCATTCATTTACTTATCAATGAAATTTTAGAGAAGTAATAAACTCATCATTATAAAATTAGTTCCCAGGCCAAATAACACTAAGCAATGTGAGTTTGAGAAAATGAAGGTCGACGGTTGCCAACTTCATCAAGGACGAATAATAGGATAGGGATCCATATCACGCACCGAATATATAGTTAATCACGATGCACAAGGGAATGCAGGCAAGATCTCAACAAGGTGAAAGTGATGCTCAACCGTCCAGTACAACTTGGGCATCCTCTTAAACCTTGAATTTGACCTGAACCTGGTGCAGCCGAAGATACCAAACCATCTGCAACCTTTTGAGCATAACAAAAGAAATCAACCTATTATTACTCAAATCAAGCGTCCACAAGCTGTGTGCAACCTTTTCAGTCAATAAACAAATCATATTATTACTCAAAAGAAGCCATGCATGAAATGGAAGCGAAATTGCGAATTTCGATTCTCAAAAGCAACAACATAGGAACATTTCAAAACCTTAAAGTCATGAATGGACATGCAATGCACATAAATTACATATGCGATATAAGTACATTTGGAGAACGCATGAACATGAAGATGACAAAATTTACAGAAGCTCAACCTATCTGGGTGACTAAAAGGCTTTTCAAAACAATCCTTCTCGCAAGTTCTCAAGATTATGTTTTCAACCTGGTTATAGTTTAGAAAGTCCACTGTATACAGAAAGATATTCTTCTCTACTCCAACAAGTAACAATTAGTCACACAATTCACCTTATTTCCTAAATTATTCAACAATCAAATCCTACACCAACACGACTTTGCGCCAGAGACAAAGGCCAAAAGGATGTGCAAGGTTTCTGGTGTGTTTAAATGTTGACTTAGATATGCAGACTCTTTTGGAAAGTTGTGCAAAAGGTGGGGATGTTTATGAAAGATGAATTTGGAAAATATCATCAGAAATGTGAGCAAACTATAGAATGTATAACGGATATGCCCGGTTATCTTATCTCATCAAAGACCAAGAGAAAGCACCACTAATTTACGGTATTACAATCTGGTCTTGACGCTAATTCGGACACTTGCAACATTCCAAAGTTAATAAACTAATGTATGTCAAGCACAAAAAAAATGAGCTTGCAACCATTTGAAACCAATTATGTGCCGTCAAAATAAAAACTAGAATCCTTTTGCAAAATAAATAAATAAACCTACCGCATTTCTCTAATGGAAAACCTAAATACCTAATTTATTTAGACAAAAAAGTGCCTTTTGAGAACAAACCCAAGCAAGAAAGAGGCATGTTCTTTTCATGTTCGACATCAAAAAATGATTCCCCAGCATCAACTTGCTAGTCAGAAAAGATGCATTGCAAGTGGTCGAACCAATATTTGATATAATCCTATTTGTAAGGTATGGACCAGGAAAAAATAGAAAAGCAGGAATTCTTTCTGAACTAATTGTTATCATAGAATTTGACAAGAAAAAACTATAAATTAGCATAGAGTTCCCCTTACCAGAAGTTTTTGAGAAGGGCCGAAACAGGAGAGAGGCATCAAACGACGTTAATCTTCAACTCTCTCGGGAAAAGAGAGAGGGTTTCAGGTCGAGGTCATCTCTCCGCATCGTTCTTCGGGACTGTGGTTTGCCGGAAACCCTAACTCTATAGATTACATATCTAATCTAATTTCCAGGTCGTGGTCAACGACTGCAGAAAGGCATTCACGATCATTTCAATAGGCTACACTGCCAGAAACCTTAACTCTGGAGAGGATGCCAGCCGTAGTTATGAGCGTATCTAATGCATTTCCATGTGCACAAAAATAAAGGGGGTCGGTTGAGCACTCACAGAGACAGAGAGAGAGCTACCGGAGTAGGCAGCCGAAGGATACAGGGGGGGAGGATATGATCAGAACATTCACGATCATTCCAAACGGCTAACCCTAACTCTGGAAATGGTGCCAACCGTAGTGATGAACGCGCATAAAATGCATTTCCATGTACCCAAAACAAAAAAAAGAAGGGTCGGTTGAGAACTCTCAGGAGAGCGAGAGAGAGACCCGTGGGCAGGCGGATCGAGATCTTCAGAGAGGAGAGGATGGGGGTTCATGGCGGATCGCGAAGAACCCCAACGATGCACCGGAAACAGTCGCCGCGAAGGATCGAGATTTTCAGAGAGGAGAAATGTTTCCAAAAGCTCTAACCCTGGGGAGGATGCCACCCGTATAACGTCACAACTTCGTCAAACGCTTTACCTCGGGTCAAAGGGGCTCCACTCTCGTTCTTTCTTTGAAGCATTCATCCTACTGTCTGAACCAACAACACGGTGTATCATAACGCACTCAGCCAGCTCTTTTTTTCACAACGAAAGGCCGAAGCCAGGAATACATAGCCTGATCGACCTCGCTACCTAGTTTGGGTACAAGAGAGCCAATACTCTGAGTAGAATAAAATCCTAGTTTGGGTGATACTACGAGTGTTTGAAGTAATGACATTTCAGTTTTTCAAAAATTATGTTTTTCATTCTTTTTAAGTTCAACAATATTTTCATATGCGAAAACTAATTACCTCTTTAAATTATATTTTACATTCTAAATGATAGCCAAGTATCAAATGAATCGCATAATCTTGTGTTCATTGGATACCAATTGATCTTTAAGTAGTGATTTTTAAAGAGTCTGAATTCGATAAGGGGGGCCATCCATCTGACTTCAACGACTCCATTGCAACAAGGGAAAAAAATGAAACTCATTAGGTCAGAGTTTGGTCCGGTCAACTTTAGGGTCATACATGATTGCATCCTACAAGAAAGATTAGGCCATATTTGAGACCATATCTAAGGATGCCGACGGGTCAGGTCAGGGACGGGTATATACATGTCCCTAACCTGAACCTGAACCGGGTGTTGCAGATTTGTGTCCTCTTTTTCTCAATAGGTACAGGGCAAAATCAGCTTTTATATGTGTGTTTACAAGCGTATATACATACAGGTATGATATATATATATATATATATATATATGTGTGTGTGTGTGTGTGTGAGAGAGAGAGAGAGAGAGAATATCTATGTAAATATACAAACATATACAAATATATATGTGCATAGGCCGGGTATGGTTCGGGCCATATTATCTTCATACCCAAGTTCGGGTATTCTCCGAACCATTTTGGTTGGGTTGGGTTGGTAAGGTTGAGGCTACATTGCCATCCCTAATCATGTCCGAAAAACAACTAAGTGTTGTTGATCAGCACCAGGAGATATAGCTCAACTCACAGGACTTCGTATGGTATCGTTATTGAAGGATAGTTCAATTCCTAGGGTTGCACACACACAAATATATATAAAGAGAGAGACTGATTTATGTAAGCAACCTTAAATACTAGCACATTTAAACAAATCTGAAGAGATTTTAATCTATAAAGGAAAAAGTACATGCATATATATTTTGCACGTACATTTTATTCACATGTATTTTTTAAATTTCAAATCTCAATCATCCATCGAGATTTTTTGGATTTACTAGCACTTTAAGGTACTCGCATTACCAATCTCTCTTTCTCACGTGTGCGTGAGACTTCTCACTTTTCTTGTTTTGTTGTCTTAATTACTATAGATATTGCTTTTCTCTTCGATAAAAAGGGGGAGGTGGGAGAAAGATGTATGCCTTGGGTATCGAATTCAGACCTTCAAATTCGTAAGTTGGACCCCCAGTGTGCACCATATATGCTCGGTGAATTAAAGGCCTTCTTAAGAAGGAGCTTGTGTCCTCTGCGTAGATATATCTGCTTTGGAATTGACTCAGTAGGAGCAATATAGACCATTTAACATAGAAGTTTATTTAATGTAGTTTGTATAGACATGAGGATACTCGAGAAATGAAGAAAGAGTATATTGATACATATTTATAAAAAGAAAGGAGATATTCAAAATTATGTAACTTATCAAAGCATAAAATTAAAAAGTTATAAGAAAGAATTACCGATAAAAAATTGAAATATAAATCTAGTGCAATAAAAATCCAATTTGGGTTCATCATAGGGAGATCTTCTATTGAAGCTATTTATTTGTTGAGATGTATGATGGAATACTTAAAAGCCAAAAAGAAGAACTTGCATATGATATTCATTCATTTAGAGAAGAATTAACTTAATATTCTAAATTCAATTACAAACTCAACAGTTCAAACCACATTAAATTGAACAATCGGTTGCAAAATGATCTAAAAACCCAATTTGGATCTGTTTTGGGTTTGTTAAAATCCAATTAAAAACCCAAACACTTTCTGTTTTACTTAAATGGACCCTAACTCATTCCCTAGACCCAGTCCAAACCAAATTCGTGTCCCTTCAAGGACACCGGCCAACCGACATGACATAGCTCAGTCGAGTCCCTACGACCACCTATTCTCACACCAAAAATGGTAGTTTCTTGTCGTCTCTTTCACGATTGTTGCTACAGATCGGTCCAACACTATCCAACGAACTGTCCCCACCATTAACCATCCTTGTTTGGGGATAGTTCCCTTGAAAACAAAGATCACATGAGAAGAGAGGTTGGAGGTTAACAAAACCAACCAGATTCTAGCGACAAAGCCTGTAAATGACCCAAAAGCCCCATTGCCCTCTGTCCTTACTCCTTTGTAGCATGGTTTCGGTCATTAGTATTTGCCAGAAAATCCAAAACCAAAGAAAAAGAAAATTGAATTAGGACCGTTACTGATGAATCTCGACCTCTCCTCTTTGTTTTTAAGTGATTGTCGCTGCTCCAGCCAATAACAACTCCTCTTCGTGGCCATCGGGCAGGAAGGTCCCCATGGGGGTCCCACGTCGGGTTTGGTAAAGTCTAGTTTGACCCGATCCAGTTATAACAATATCAGACCGCAAAAGCATATGCTAGAGTTGACTGGAAATTCTTGAGACAATCCTTATGGTTTTTTTGGCTTTGTAGAAAGATGGATCAACCTTGTCATGGAATGTGTTACAACAACAACTTTTGCAATTGTAACAAATGGACAAGCGGGCAACATATTCCATAGCTCGAGAGGCATTCGACAGGCGACCCTCTCCCATCCTTGATTGTAATGGTGTTACAAGAGTTATGGTGGCCATTCTCATCAACTCTATCCGGAAACGGTCGGACTGGTCATCCATACTGTTACTGAAGATAAGAGTTACGGATAAGAACTAGGAAGTAACCAGACAGACAGTTACCAGATTTTTCGATAACCATCCAGATTCAGTTGCTCAAAATAGGGAAACCCAGCGTGAAAAGCTAGGAGACGGTAAATAGAGCATTGCATATAAAGAAAGATATAGAGAAATATACAAAAGAATCAGTCTCCCTATAAGGCCGCTGTAAGGAAACCTCAAATCATAATATCACCATTTTCACTGTTGAATATCATCTAAAGCTCTTGACGTAGAAAGGAGATAGAGTGTTTTCCGATAACCGAAAAACAACATAATCAATCAGAAACTCGGAGATCCGTAACATTGGTATCAAGGCCTCGGCTATTTGACCCTACAAAAAAAAGGGGAAAAGAAACGAGAAGGGGTAAGCAACTGTTACAAAAAAAAGGAGAGAAGAAAAAAAAGGAGAGAGAAAGGAGAAAAGGAAGGGAAAGAAGAGGCTGAAAACGAGAGAGATCGCAACGGGCCGGAACCACCATAAGCCAGAGAACAGGCCAGAACCGCTGTAGGCCAAAGAGCGAGCCAAAACCGCTAACGGCTAGAAGTCAAATAAGTAAGAGCAGGCCAGAACTGCTAATGGCAAGAAGGCGGATAAGCAAGAGCGGGACAAAACAGCCAACGGCCAGAAGGCACATAGACCAGATCAGGCCGGAACCACCAACAACCTTAAGGCGAACAGGCCAGAACCGCCAATGGCTAGAAGGCAGATAGGTTAGAACAGGCCAAAATCGCCAACGACCTGAAAGCGGACAAGCTAGAACCGCCAATGGCTTGAAGGCAAACAAGGCAAAACAAGCCATAACAGCCATATAGTGGACCAAAAAACAAAAAAAGGGAGAAACACGACAAAGTTGCCAGTCGCCGCCCTCTCTCTTGATAGTCTCCCTCTCCGTCGCCGGCTTTTCGTTTGAATAAAAAGAGAACCTAATATCAAAAGATTGAATTGTTGGACATCAACTGAAACACAAACTTTGCAAGTATCGAGTTGTATCCTAGGATACTACACAATA
The DNA here is from genome assembly GCA_036023115.1 of Brasenia schreberi. Classification (NCBI taxonomy): domain Eukaryota; kingdom Viridiplantae; phylum Streptophyta; class Magnoliopsida; order Nymphaeales; family Cabombaceae; genus Brasenia; species Brasenia schreberi. The sequence goes on from JAYKKT010000080.1 coordinate 24,212,372, forward strand.
ATATCTTAATTATATTATCATCTTCTCCAGTTCATCAACGGAACCCTAATCGCGTGTCCATGAGCATTGCACTGTATTCATATCTTCTGTTTTGAAAAATTAATGATGAATGGGAGCAAAAGCAAGGTAATAGTCAAAAGTGGGAGAAAGATGATAAGAGCTGAAAATATCTCATCAACTTAAAAAGAAATCCAAACTACTTACAAAAGCATTGTACGAAATGTAAAGCAAGGACTTCAAACTGTAAGTCAGGAACAAATAAGGACAGAGAAAAAGTTCTAGACTCTTTTGGCTTTGGCCCGTGCATCGTACCAAGAAACTACACAAAGCATTCATAATATCCCACTTATATAATCATATATTCTATGTATGACAAAGTAACAATCAACATTAGCATCTTGTAAGGGTATCTCCCGTAGCAATTGTCATGACGTTTAAGAGTGCCTAAAGCAATAAAACAGGTCAGGTTGTGGAGATCCAAAAGCACCCTTGCACTTAGCAATGCGTCACACTGATTTCCTCAGTATTGCACACGTAGAAGATGGAGCACAATGGTGAATACCGCTTCGTGTCGTACATGTAGTGTAAACGAAGGCATGGTTGGTCGATAAGTTTTCATTTTGGATGGTTACAACACTTGGAGTACACCTAGAGGGCCTCAAAGATGCTGGTGACTATGTTGCAACGGAGGAGCAAATCGGAAGCTACTCTACATTCTGTCATGAAACTAAAATAATTAAAGAGGCAACTCAACCTCAAGTGACCTCCAAAATTAGACATGCTGATCCTCATCATCTACAACGACTTCGCTAATGGATGGATGGCAAATGGAATACCACTCCTTTTGTGCTCATTTCACAACCTTGGTTTGAATTGAGGTTGGAGTCGCAGGAGCCATGCCACCAACACTCATGAACGACAGGAAGGCAACTTACAATCCGAGGTGAGAAGGCGGGGCTGTTTCAGGGAGGAACAATATACGGTTTGCTGGCGGGCACGAACGCCAATAAAGATGGAAAACACTGACATACAGATTTTGACGTCAGAATAGACAGGAATATACGACAGACAAAACCAATATTTAGCCTTTACTGACGTCCACGCCCGTCATAATTTATGTCCGTCGCTGTTTCCAACCAACAGTGAGGGGCGCGTCCGTCAGTGATGCGTCCCCGTCCGACAACCAGGTCACCCTGTTTGGAGGGTTGTGGAAAGCATGTCGCGCTTATCCTTTTCGTAAGTAAGGACACATAATATTTTATTCCGATTCATACATTTTACATGACTTTCACAATCTTCTTATTTATCAATCGTCAATCAGCATGCAACTTGTTTTATATATAATTGCACAATCTTAACATTACTTGGCGTGACAACTGCAAAATATGTAACATTCTACGTTATTTAATCTAGATGAAATCATACATCGCAACAAAAAAAGAATGCCTCATTTATAAGTTAGCCCATCAACCTAACGACGATGCCCGTAACGCATACATCAGAGTCGACATTCAAAGTCAACATCTCAAGAACGAAACAGGAAACTTGTTCATAAAAGGAATTTGACAAGAGAAACAGACTCGTGATTAATATATATATATATATATATATATATATATATATATATAAAGACCCAAAGAAAGGCTTCTCGAGTCCCCTCCCTATGCAGCATCGGAAAGACCCATGAACATTCCCTCTACATGATCAATCTAGTGAATGATGAACTGTTACTACGAGGTTTCCCATTGCTTTTGCTTTTCGAGTTCTACGTTAAGACGAACTACTCATCTTCTATATACAGAAAGGGGACCAACCGTACAGAGAAAATGCATTTCAACCTCAACAACTTGGCCCCTTTTCGAGTGAACGTTAGGGAGATGATGTTGGCCTGGCCTGTACGCCCAAAAAGGACATACATTATTCGGAGATCCCATTTCTTTATATGCACAAACACGGCCGATTCACCAAGTCAACTCACAAACAACACAAGATGCTGGCTGATCAATTGTTCCTGTCTTTCCAAACTTACCAGCAGCTAATTCCAGGTCCAAAAGCCTCCATTTATAACTTGCAGTAGGGCCAGGAGACGTTCAAAGGTACGAGATACACGAAGATGAGCACTCTTACGATAAAGAAACTAATGAACCACATAATGGTGAAACTTAATATTTACAACATACAAGCAGCTTGCTCTTTTACCCTCCATTTTTAATCTCGAAGTATCTGCTTACAACAGGGCATGACTGCTTTTGAGGAAAGATTACAGAAGACCACTTGGACAAGACATCAGCGATTGAGGCCAAGGCTTAGGTTAACTATTACGTTCCTGTCAAAACTAGGCCATAGTTTAAGTAAATGGTTTAGATGAAGAGGGAACGGTTGCGTGCAAGGGATGGTTGGGTTGTGATTGTACGGTAGAATGTGATGAAGCTTGAGAGGTCCAAATATTTCTGTGATAGTATTGATGGCTTTCCATTGGCGAGCTACTAAGTTTGTTAGGGGATGAAGCTCCTAGGTGATTCTTTGCTTGGGTCAGACCACAGTACATTATTCTTACAACTAAAATAAAGTTGCACGAAGTTTTAGAAACAGCATATCTCATCAATCAAAGGAAAAGAAAAGGAAATAACGCATACCAAAGAAAAGAAGCCAAGTCTAGGACAATTGAAGAAAAGCGAAAGGAACTCACATCGATCAAATTGGCTTCCAACTCCAGATACCGTATCCCTTTTTTGTACAAATGCGAGAAGAGTGCCAGGACCCGCAAAGTTGCCATCAATGGGGAACTTTTATTAATCCCTGCCTCATCTCCCAAGACAAAAGCTGAATGTATGAACCCTACAAAAAAGAATAAAATCTATATCGAAAAGCTCTGCGATAACTGCGACCAACCACAACAGCACTGCCCACTACCTGAAACACGCGAGAATGGTAGACACTCAAAGAAACCAAACCTAACGAAGATGAATACAAGCATATACACCAGTAGAGCCAGATATGCTCCAGATAACTCAAGCCAAACTTCCAAACGGTTAATTGGAGAAGTCAATCGTTACTGAAAAACACAAGTTTTTATCTCATTCACAATGTACAGCCTGCCTGTGTTGTAGTTGCCATCTCACCATACTTTCCGTTGAATCGGGAGGTGACAAAGGAAAAGAAGAAAATGACAGAGGTCCATGAGCAAGAGCATGCAAGAACAGGGCAATTGTGCACCCCTACCAAAAGCATTTCTCCGAAACAAGCAGAGCATCAGCATTATCGTTCCATCATCTACCATACGTCAAGGACATGACAATCTGATGGGGATACAAATAAATGATGAAGGTCGGTATTAATCCACGAAGAACAAACTAGTGAACTTCATTAGGCACAGATTCCTCGAAAAGCGGATCCTCATCAAACACCCCCAGTTCTGAAACATCCTCTTCCTACACGAGGAAACAGAGGATTGGGACATCGTGATAACCCCACTAAATCCAGCCGAAAGCACACACACAATCTATTTAAGCAATCGAAATTCACCCAGAAGAAAAGGTAGATCTTCATCCAAAATCATGATTTATCCCATCACACACGATCGAATACGTGATGCTCTCCTCTCCGTAAAGATTATCTCAATAAGAAAACGGAACCCTAATCGAAAGCCCCAAGGAAGAAACCAACCCACTATAAATTTCATTTCAATAACATCAAGAAGATATCGAGAAAAACGACGAAGGATGGATTCATTTTACCTCTTCCGGACAAGAAACGTGAAAAGCCAAAACAGGAAAGAAAGCGGATAGTAGGAGGACCCAACACCAAGTAATTCAACTCCATCGTCGTCATCATCGACACTGTTTCAAGACCGGCCCGAGCTCTCCCGGGAGGAATGGCCAACAAAGAGCTGGGGTTTGCGAGGAACGGCGGTAAGGAAAAGCAGAAAAGGGGAGAAATAGAAGTAAAGGTAGAGCCCGTCGTCTGAGATCTTCAGGGAAAGGGCCGAACTCCTTGCCGAACGCCCGAAAAGAAAGAGTCGGAGGGGTTAAAAAGGTCGATATGAGACATCACATATGATGGTGCTGGTTCTGAAAACAAAAGCACAAGAGTCTATTCATCACCTACCATCATACTTCGAGAAGTAGTAAGGCTCACCGTTGATTCCCCAAGCTTTTAATACTGCTCGAAAAAGAATCGGAAAGGGTGAGCATACCAACACGTCCTCTTTAGGCATGCTCAGAAGAACAGGGCAACTCAGGGGAACCACCATCAGTGGCGCTTTTTATATAGCTTGATATCAACGGATTCGTTAGACCTTAATAATGCTCTTGTTCTTAGGAGCAAAAACGGTAAAAACCATCGGAATTCTAGAAAGTTCAGATTTTTCTCAGGCAAATTTGCACAACCCTAGGTCACCAGGATGGAGGTGAACACCAACTCTACTTGACTGCAGCAAAAATGTATACATATACACATACATGTGCTCGCGCGTGTGTAATAAAATAAATAAGAAACAAAAGAAGAAAATTTAAGAAAGTTGGATTCAGTTAATAGGTACACACACTGTATTCGTATGTATCTATATATAAATACAGAAAAAGAGAGATTGAATTGTTGGACATCAACTGAAACACAAACTTTGCAAGTATCGAGTTGTATCCTAAGATACAACACAATAATATCTTAATTATATTATCATCTTCTCCAGTTCATCAACGGAACCCTAATCGCGTGTCCATGAGCATTGCACTGTATTCATATCTTCTGTTTTGAAAAATTAATGACGAATGGGAGCAAAAGCAAGGAAATAGTCAAAAGTGGGAGAAAGATGATAAGAGCTGAAAATATCTCATCAACTTAAAAAGAAATCCAAACTACTTACAAAAGGATTGTACGAAATGTAAAGCAAGGACTTCAAACTGTAAGTCAGGAACAAATAAGGACAGAGAAAAAGTTCTAGACTCTTTTGGCTTTGGCCCGTGCATCGTACCAAGAAACTACACAAAGCATTCATAATATCCCACTTATATAATCATATATTCTATGTATGACAAAGTAACAATCAACATTAGCATCTTGTAAGGGTATCTCCCGTAGCAATTGTCATGACGTTTAAGAGTGCCTAAAGCAATAAAACAGGTCAGGTTGTGGAGATCCAAAAGCACCCTTGCACTTAGCAATGCGTCACACTGATTTCCTCAGTATTGCACACGTAGAAGATGGAGCACAATGGTGAATACCGCTTCGTGTCGTACATGTAGTGTAAACGAAGGCATGGTTGGTCGATAAGTTTTCATTTTGGATGGTTACAACACTTGGAGTACACCTAGAGGGCCTCAAAGATGTTGGTGACTATGTTGCAACGGAGGAGCAAATCGGAAGCTACTCTACATTCTATCATGAAACTAGCAACTCAACCTCAAGTTTCCAACCTACAGTGAGGGGCGCATCCATCAGTGATGCGTCCCCGTCCGATAACCAGATCACCCTGTTTGGAGGGTTGTGGAAAGCATATCGTGCTTCTCCTTTTCGTAAGTAAGGACACGTAATAGTTTATTCCGATTCATACATTTTTACACGACTTTCGCAATCTTCTTATTGATCAATCGTCGATCAAATGGCAACTTCTTTTACATATAATTGCACAATCTTCAACATCACCTTGGCGTGACAACTGCAATATGTAACATTCTACGTTATTTAATCTAGATGAAATCATACATCGCAACAAAAAAAGAATACCTCATTTATAAGTTAGCCCATCAACCTAACGGCGGTGCCCGTAACACATACATCAGAGTCGGCATTCAAAGTCAACATCTCAAGAACGAAACAGGAAACTTGTTCATAAAAGGAATTTGACAAGAGAAACAGACTCGTGATTAATATATATATATAAAGACCCAAAGAAAGGCTTCTCGAGTCCCCTCCCTATGCAACATCGGAAAGACCCATGAACATTCCCTCTACATGATCAATCTAGTGAATGATGAACTGTTACTACGAGGTTTCCCTTGCTTTTGCTTTTCCAGTTCTCCGTTAAGACGAACTACTCATCTTCTATATACAGAAAGGGGACCAACCGTACAGAGAAAATGCATTTCAACCTCAACAACTAGACCCCTTTCCGAGTGAACGTCAGGGAGATGATGTTGGCCTGGCCTGTACGCCCAAAAAGGACATACATTATTCGGAGATCCCATTTCTTTATGTGCACAAACACGACCAATTCACCATCAACTCACTAACAACACAAGATGCTGGCTAATCAATTGTTCCTGTCTCCTAGGAGATTCTTTGCTTGGGTCAGACCATAGTACATGATTCTTACAACTAAAATAAAGTTGCACAAATTTTTAGAAACAACATATCTCATCAACAACAAAAAAAGTTTAAAGCCTTTTGTTTCTTTAAAATATCTTAAAATCCTTTTCAACACTATCCATGTTGCCATCCAGGATTACTTTGATATCTACTTAAAAGACCAACAACAAAGCTGATATCAGGTCTTGTGAATAACATAGCATACATCAGGCAAGCTGTGTGCATAAGAAAGTTTGGGCTTATCGTCTCCTTCAGTGGGACAATCAACCTTCTCAATTTAACCTTTTTTGCAACAGGTATAGATGCATACTCTTAGTGTTCCAGACATATACATAGTGATCAAGCTCATTAGCCACAAACTCAAGTTCAGCTATGACATTTTGAAAAGTCAAATACCAATGGCGAGGTCACTGTTTTAGGCCATATAGGGATTTTCTCAACCTACATACTTTATCTTCTTAGCCTTTAACTTTATATAGAATAAGTATCAACATAATCTATTCTTTTCTTTTGCAAAAAACCCTTCGTAACCAACCTCGCTTTAAACTTGTTGATCGAACCATCGACCTTATATTTCCTTTTTAGAACTCATTTGCAACCTATGGCTTTCCTTCCTCTTGACAAATCACTAAACTCCCAGACTTGGTTTTTCTCAATAGATTCAATTTATTCATCCATAACTTTTTCTGAGTATAACGATTCACATGAGTTAATAGCCTCCTGATAAGTCAAGTTATCAGTGAGCTCATCTAAATCTACCCAATTACACGCTTCCTCTATAAGGTATTGAGTTGAAAACACTACTTTCTTCTTAAATGTAACGACTATTGAGTTGAAAACACTACTTTCTTCTTAAATGTAATTACACCGAAGCGATGGCTTTCATTTCCTAAAGAAAAAACTTTGGGTTCATAGTTATTGTGTGAAACACCCAAAATTTTCCATGAAAATGAATTTCACATGGTAAGCCTCTCTCTCTCTTAGACAAAAATGCATATAATATATATATATATAGAGAGAGAGCAATATGTACATATATCTGAAGGAACAAACACAAGCACACACAGATATATATATATATATATGTATGTATGTATGTGTGTGTACACATGTATATACATTCCAATCCCTTGCATATGTATATCATACAGACAGACAAACATATACATGTGTGCGTGCATGACATTGGGATGTTTATCAAGTCGAAAACACTACTAGCTTCTTAAATAAGATAAAGCCCGGCCATTTCCTAAAATCTAGGTTCGTGGTTATTGTGCAAACACCCAAAATTTTCTATGAAAATGAAATTCACATGTAATTGATTTTAAAATTATAAGTTTTGAAAAGAAACATGAGACGATGCCTTAAAATCTCATATCTCTGAAAATAGAAACATAACTAAGGAGAGAGCATTGAGTGAGCTTATATTGAACCTCAAACAAGCCAAGGAACGACTATTGAGTTGAAAACACTAACGGGATGTATATATGTGTGTGTGTACAGGACAATGGAACGACTATTGAGTTGAAAACACTACTTTCTTCTTAAATGTAAATGTAATTGCACCGAAGTGATGGCTTTCATTTCCTAAAGAAAAAAATTTGGGTTCATAGTTATTGTGTGAAACACCCAAAATTTTCCATGAAAATTAATTTCACATGATAAGCCTCTCTCTCTCTCAGACAAAAATGCTATATATATATATATATATATATATATATATATATATATATATATATATATATATATATATATATATATATATATTTCGGTTTGTAAGAGAGAGAGACGAATCGAAATATATATAGATAGATAGATAGAGCAATATGTACATATATCTGAAGGAACAAACACAAGCACACACAGACATATATATATATATATATATATATATATATATATATATATATATATATATATATATATATATATGTATGTACGAATGTATATGCATGTATGTATGTGTGTGTACACATGTATATACATTCCAATCTCTTGCATATGTATATCATACAGACAGACAAACATATACATGTGTGCGTGCATGACATTGGGATGTTTATCAAGTCGAAAACACTACTAGCTTCTTAAATAATATAAAGCCCGGCCATTTGCTAAAATCTAGGTTTGTGGTTATTGTGCAAACACCCAAAATTTTCTATGAAAATGAAATTCACATGTAATTGATTTTAAAATTATAAGTTTTGAAAAGAAACGTGAGACGATGCCTTAAAATCCCAAATCTCTGAAAATGGAAACATAACTAAGGAGAAAGCATTGAGCGAGCTTATATTGAACCTCAAACAAGACAAGGAAAAAGCTACGTGAAATTGAGCTAATCGCACTCAAACATACAACTGCACTTCTTGATTTTAAAATTCTAACCTAGCCTATTCTCTTCTCTTAGCCTGCCCACATGCAGAAAGTAGAATGTTCAGTCAAAAGAGATAAATAGCCCACAAGACATCTTAAAACAAAAAAGGAAGGACATCATTCGGCTGCCACAACATGCACCTCGACAATAACTTCTACAGCATACAACTCAACGAGTATTGACTGTAACATATGAAAAGAAAGAAAAAATTTACACTTACAGATCTAGGGCCATGTTATCAGTCGTAACTCAAAAGGAAACAAGGAACAACCGAAAAGTTTCGACTCTTCTCAAGGATATGAAGCAGCCATGCAATACTTTCCCGGGCAAGGCAGTTCATGATGAGGGATGTCTTAAATTTGAATTCTCCTTAATCGGCCTGATATCCCCTCATAGTGTTCTGCCACGTACGATCTGCAAAACAACGAAAAGAAAGATCAGATCAGAACTCTCTCTCTCTCTCTCCCTCTTGTGTGAGCGCACGAATAGCCCGAAACAGCCACTTAAGCCCCACTTCCCACCGTCTTGTCCCTACCTCGATGCCTCCCATTCATCGGACGAACCCAAGCCGCCTCAATCGCCTGCACCGTAACGATGCAAAGCTTCCACCTTAGCATCGCCCGTTTATGCCCATCCGTGCCTGAACCTCACCGTAATCAGCTCACACCGCCACCGATTTCAACATCATCGGAATACCAAAACCAGCATCTCTCTGCCGCCCTACTTCCTTCATCCATCGCTTACCAGGCGAAGCCCCTTTTTCGCCGCCGCCTTAACCCTGCCCGAACCGCCGGTCCCTCTTCTCTTCTTTCTCCCTTGCGTTCGTCTCAATCTTCTGAATCCATCGCCTTTAGTTTGATCGGATTGGATCCGAACTCAAGCAGACCCAACTTGCCCCATTATCCCAATCGAACCTAAAGTGGAAGGATCCTAGCTTTACCAACCAGGCCAGGTCCAACATGCTGATCTAAATGCAATCTTCAACCACGTATTTTCATACTGGACCCAACTTACCCCATTATCTCAAAATCTTGATTATTAGGACAACAACCCAATTAGAAATCATTAACACGGACTTATGTGGACCCTTTAGGGTGAGATCATATCGAGATAAGGTTTATTTGATAAACTTTATCTGTCATTGTATGTATATATATATATATATATATATATATATATATATATATATATATATATATATATATATATATATATAAGCATATAAATACGAGATACTTGAGATATTTAAAGAATATAAGTAAGAAGTTGACAATGGGCTAAAGTCTTAAGTTATGATCGAGGTGGGAAATACAAATCTACAAAATTCACTCTTAGTTGAACCAATTCCAAAAAGCCCCATTTATGCCTGATCCTAACCAATTCCCAAGACACATAGCGGAGCGTGCGTTCAAATGTAATCTCTTATTCGGCGTTATTGTGGATTGTGTCGCGAATCGAAGTTCGTTGGAACTGAAATTACAAACACAAGAGAGCTGTTTTATCACGCCCAGTGGAGCTTGGAGGTCTACCAAATTGCTTCATTTGATTCTCATGCGAATTTTCTTACTATTGGGCGTTGTACACGCGCGTTGCTTCGTGCCTCGATCAAACCCCACAGAGGCAAATTGTTGTCCCATCGCAAAGAAGGTTTGTAACCATATTCACACACACTATTTAAAAGAGGAGGAGAAGAAGAAGAAGAAAGATCTGCAGAGCTGGAAGAGGAATATCTCACCTTGTTAGCGGGGTGACTTCGTTGATACCCAAGGCATGCATTTGGCTTTGGCCTTCCCATTGTACTTAAAAGACTAATTATACATACAGAGCGTGTCCCACTTTTAACCAAATATCATGTATATGATAATCCAATAAATTCAAAATTTTGCTTGGGTATTGCCCATCATAATATTTAGGGGGGTTACCTAAAGCTGCAAAGTGGACCCAATGCAATACTTGCCTGGTTCATCGCTTGGATCTTTTGTAGTCTGATCACATGGACACACCTAGCGGGCTCAAAGCACCCTCGGTTTAGTATAAACCTCAGACCAATTGACCTTCAAAATTAAGCACCCACGGAGACTTGCTCATCTCCTTCATAAATGACAAATCGGATTTTTATGGCTCGAGAGAACCACCATATACTCGTCGGGTTAAGAACAGGTAACCATGCGGACTCGTTTTACTGGCGAACGCGTGCGACAGTGATACGTGAAAACACTGGCGCACAAGCGTCCGTCAACAAAAGGTGTTTAAACGACGGAGAAAACCGCAAAATCACGCTTCACTGACGACCGAGCGCGACAGTGATATATGAAAACACTGGCGCACAAATGTCTGTCGCAGAAGAGAGGTTTAAACGACGAAAAAACCGCAAAATGTCGCTTCACTGACGGCAGAGACCGTCAGAACCGATATCCGTCGCTGTATATCACATACACCGACGGTCGTGGCCGTCAGTGAAGATGAAACCCCACCTCAAACTCCTCGACCCGCGCAGAGCTTCGTTCGAATTGGAGAAAGCTCCAACGCACCAACCGCGTACAAAACTCGAACCTTTTCTTGAACATGTTATTTTCCCCGCTTTTCCTATTTACCAATTTTACATCGCATCGCTCCTATTGCATACAAATCTCGAACCACGTGAACATATGACTTAGCCCCATCTCCGAACATCTTATTTGCCCCCGTTTTCCCATCTTGTGTGGTCTTCTCGATCAGCAACAGTCCAATTCCATCACCTATTTAGTATTCTCACGAGTACAAACACACGACCGTCGGGATGTTCCTTCTCCCCACGTAAACGGCGACCCCGCTGGCATCTGCTTTTGTATAAATCGTACCATCTTCAACATCACACCGTTCTTATTATCACTGCAAAATATAACACTCCGTTATTTCATTCAAATGAGATCACCTGCTACAATAAATAGCTCACAATTACAAACGAAGCTTATGACTTAGCCGACCAACCCAAAGGTGCCCATAACACGGCCAATCTTCAACATCACACTCGGCATTCAAAGCAGACTTCCGAAGACTGAAATCAACAAGTCGTTCACAAAACAAATTCGACAAGTGCAGAACCTGAAGACCCAAATGTTCGCCGATGCTATGCAACATCACAAAAGGCCCATAACCATTCTTTCTGGACAAAGAATCTAGTGATTCATCAAATGTACCACAGGGTTTTCCGTTGTCTTTGCTTTTACAGTTTCTTATCTACATAATCTTTGGGCATCTTTTATGTACAGGAAGAGGACCAACACTGTATTCTACTAACTTGGCCTTTTTTTCGAGCAAACCTTAGGGAGAAGTTCGCCACTACAGTATGCACACAAAGGACATAAATTTATGCGAAGATCTATTCCCTTAACAACTCCCTCAGCAGTGAGAACAGTTCTGAAGGATCGAACACACAATGACTCTTCTATCATTTTTTTCGTGCAAAATAGCAGGATAACCAGAACTCACAAGGCATACGTGAAATGTTTACTACGCGGCAAGGAAGGAAGGCGGAGAACAAATCATCTTTGAAGAATAGATAACACACGCATGCCTATCATCTTTAAAGAATCAATGAAGTAAAATAACAAATCAGCAAATTCAGTGGTCAGGGATTCAGAGGATCGTACAGCTTCACAAGAATTGGCCTTTCCGGTGATTTTAAGCTACAACTGAATGCAACTATTCCATGCTACAGTTCCCTTTTATTCCTACGAAGATATAAGCAACACTTCCTCGTCATATATCAACTAATTCAGTGGTTAGGATGAATGCGAGAAAGCAAGAACACATTATTCATATATCACAGGCCACCCTGAATATCCCCCACCAGCTAGAACGTCGGTGCTTAGCTCTAACTTCCAAACTCACCCCAGAGAAACAACTACCTCAAAATATACATGGTAATTAATAAACATCTTTAGCTTTTCTCTTCAATAGATGATATTAATGTTTCTTCTTCTGTGGATGGATTTAATCAAAAGACATGCTAAAACGAGGTGGGGCACCCTAAAAGCATCAGTATGAATACGGAAAGCTAGAGATGGATCTCAAAGAGCCTAAATAGAAAACGTATCCAGAAAAAGAACAGTAAACAAATGAAATACAACCACCAGAGAGTCAACAACAGCTGTCGGAAATAATTTAAGCCTCTCCCTATCTCTCTCACTGTCTCACACACACACAAAGGCATATGAATCTATCTATTTATCTATATCTATATATATAGTATATACAATTACGGATGAATATAAATAGTTATATATACAAATGCATACATTGTTGGGACAACCGATGATTGCCAAAGCCGTCAATCTTTGCTCGGTTCGGTTGTGCGCAACGGATGCCGACTGACTGCTTTGGTTTTGCTTTCTGCTTTCCTTCTTTTTGTGTATGTTTCCTGTAGAAAATGAAATAGAAATGTATATATGGTTTTTGGGGTTTCCCGCAAAGGGTTTTCTCAGAAGACGTAGGTCAGAATCACATAATCTATGTATACATTTATTTCATATTGTGTATTCTCTTTATTTATACATGGCTTTGCGTCTTCCGCGTTTACCGCTGTGGGCTTTCTCTTTTAACATCCATGTTTGCTTTTATATGGGAGATGCGTGTGTTTTCCTTTTGAAAAATAGAAATCGGTTTTTATGAATAACTTTCGAAAAAATAAGATCTCATGAAATTCGGGAAGAGGGCCCTTCTTCCCGCATTTCATGGTCGTTGTTAGTAATCAGACCGAGAGTGGTCATCCACTACTTACATCTCTCACTTGGCCACTAGAGCCAATCTTTTTGATACACTGGTTTTCCTCCCACTACTTTAGAGATTACCAAGTTGTATCAAATTTCCTTGTTGCAACTTAATTGCAACTCACAACCATTATGCGGTTTTTCCACAAGGAATGTGTTTTTCAAGCATAACTCTCAACACAAATGTATTTTCTACACTTATATACTAGACATATCTCAACCTAGTCCGGTCACCTCTGTGTTTGGTCATAAGTATTTTGTTTCCTTCATTAATAATTGTACTCGTCTTACCATAGTTTACTTAATGAAAACAAAGTCTGAAGTTGCCTCTATTTTTCCCATTATGCATCGATTTATTTGAACTCAGTTCAATGCTACTGTTAAAATTCTTGCTATCACTAAGTCTGAAGTCTGAAGTACTCAGTTAAAATTCTGGTGGCAATCACAAAGTCTAAAGTTCCCTCTATTTTTCCCATTATGCATCGATTTATCCTTTGTCTTATCCTTTGTCTTATCTTTGTCTTATCCCATCCTTTGTCTTATCCTTTGTCTTATCCTTTGTCATATCCTTTTGTCTTATCCTTTGTCTTATCCTTTGTCTTATCCTTTGTCATATCCTTTGTCTTATCCTTTTGTCTTATCCTTTGTCTTATCCTTTGTCTTATCCTTTGTCTTAGTCTTATCCTTTGTCTTTCTCTTATTCTTTGTCTTTGTGTTATCCTTTGTCTTATCCTTTGTCTTATCCTTTTGCATTATCCTTTGTCTTATTCTTTGTCTTATCCTTTGTCTTATCCTTTGTCTTATCCTTTGTCTTATCCTTTGTCTTATCCTTTGTCTTATCCTTTGTCTTATCCTTTGTCTTATCCTTTGTCTTATCCTTTGTCTTATCCTTTGTCTTATCCTTTGTCTTATCCTTGGTCTTATCCTTTGTCTTATCCTTTGTCTTATCCTTTGTCTTATCCTTTGTCTTACCCTTTGTCTTTATCCTTTGTCTTATCCTTTGTCTTATCCTTTGTCTTATCCTTTGTCTTATCCTTTGTCTTATCCTTTGTCTTATCCTTTGTCTTATCCTTTGTCTTATCCTTTGTCTTATCCTTTGTCTTATCCTTTGTCTTATCCTTTGTCTTATCCTTTGTCTTATCCTTTGTCTTATCCTTTGTCTTATCCTTATTTTGTCTTATCCTTTGTCTTATCCTTTGTCTTATCCTTTGTCTTATCCTTTGTCTTATCCTTTGTCTTATCCTTTGTCTTATCCTTTGTCTTATCCTTTGTCTTATCCTTTGTCTTATCCTTTGTCTTATCCTTTGTCTTATCCTTTGTCTTATCCTTTGTCTTTGTCTTAATCCTTTCTTTCTTATCCTTTGTCTTATCCTTTGTCTTATCCTTTGTCTTATCCTTTGTCTTATCCTTTGTCTTATCCTTTGTCTTATCCTTTGTCTTATCCTTTGTCTTATCCTTTGTCTTATCCTTTGTCTTATCCTTTGTCTTATCCTTTGTCTTATCCTTTGTCTTATCCTTTGTCTTATCCTTTGTCTTATCCTTTGTCTTATCCTTTGTCTTATCCTTTGTCTTATCCTTTGTCTTATCCTTTGTCTTATCCTTTGTCTTATCCTTTGTCTTATCCTTTGTCTTATCCTTTGTCTTATCCTTTGTCTTATCCTTTGTCTTATCCTTTGTCTTATCCTTTGTCTTATCCTTTGTCTTATCCTTTGTCTTATCCTTTGTCTTATCCTTTGTCTTATCCTTTGTCTTATCCTTTGTCTTATCCTTTGTCTTATCCTTTGTCTTATCCTTTGTCTTATCCTTTGTCTTATCCTTTGTCTTATCCTTTGTCTTTGTCTTATCCTTTGTCTTATCCTTTGTCTTATCCTTTGTCTTATCCTTTGTCTTATCCTTTGTCTTATCCTTTGTCTTATCCTTTGTCTTATCCTTTGTCTTATCCTTTGTCTTATCCTTTGTCTTATCCTTTGTCTTATCCTTTGTCTTATCCTTTGTCTTATCCTTTGTCTTATCCTTTGTCTTATCCTTTGTCTTATCCTTTGTCTTATCCTTTGTCTTATCCTTTGTCTTATCCTTTGTCTTATCCTTTGTCTTATCCTTTGTCTTATCCTTTGTCTTATCCTTTGTCTTATCCTTTGTCTTATCCTTTGTCTTATCCTTTGTCTTATCCTTTGTCTTATCCTTTGTCTTATCCTTTGTCTTATCCTTTGTCTTATCCTTTGTCTTATCCTTTGTCTTATCCTTTGTCTTATCTTATCCTTTGTCTTATCCTTTGTCTTATCCTTTGTCTTATCCTTTGTCTTATCCTTTGTCTTATCCTTTGTCTTATCCTTTGTCTTATCCTTTGTCTTATCCACAAACTTTGTCTTATCCTTTGTCTTATCCTTTGTCTTATCCTTTGTCTTATCCTTTGTCTTATCCTTTGTCTTATCCTTTGTCTTATCCTTTGTCTTATCCTTTGTCTTATCCTTTGTCTTATCCTTTGTCTTATCCTTTGTCTTATCCTTTGTCTTATCCTTTGTCTTATCCTTTGTCTTATCCTTTGTCTTATCCTTTGTCTTATCCTTTGTCTTATCCTTTGTCTTATCCTTTGTCTTATCCTTTGTCTTATCCTTTGTCTTATCCTTTGTCTTATCCTTTGTCTTATCCTTTGTCTTATCCTTTGTCTTATCCTTTGTCTTATCCTTTGTCTTATCCTTTGTCTTATCCTTTGTCTTATCCTTTGTCTTATCCTTTGTCTTATCCTTTGTCTTATCCTTTGTCTTATCCTTTGTCTTATCCTTTGTCTTATCCTTTGTCTTATCCTTTGTCTTATCCTTTGTCTTATCCTTTGTCTTATCCTTTGTCTTATCCTTTGTCTTATCCTTTGTCTTATCCTTTGTCTTATCCTTTGTCTTATCCTTTGTCTTATCCTTTGTCTTATCCTTTGTCTTATCCTTTGTCTTATCCTTTGTCTTATCCTTTGTCTTATCCTTTGTCTTATCCTTTGTCTTATCCTTTGTCTTATCCTTTGTCTTATCCTTTGTCTTATCCTTTGTCTTATCCTTTGTCTTATCCTTTGTCTTATCCTTTGTCTTATCCTTTGTCTTATCCTTTGTCTTATCCTTTGTCTTATCCTTTGTCTTATCCTTTGTCTTATCCTTTGTCTTATCCTTTGTCTTATCCTTTGTCTTATCCTTTGTCTTATCCTTTGTCTTATCCTTTGTCTTATCCTTTGTCTTATCCTTTGTCTTATCCTTTGTCTTATCCTTTGTCTTATCCTTTGTCTTATCCTTTGTCTTATCCTTTGTCTTATCCTTTGTCTTATCCTTTGTCTTATCCTTTGTCTTATCCTTTGTCTTATCCTTTGTCTTATCCTTTGTCTTATCCTTTGTCTTATCCTTTGTCTTATCCTTTGTCTTATCCTTTGTCTTATCCTTTGTCTTATCCTTTGTCTTATCCTTTGTCTTATCCTTTGTCTTATCCTTTGTCTTATCCTTTGTCTTATCCTTTGTCTTATCCTTTGTCTTATCCTTTGTCTTATCCTTTGTCTTATCCTTTGTCTTATCCTTTGTCTTATCCTTTGTCTTATCCTTTGTCTTATCCTTTGTCTTTTGTCTTATCCTTTGTCTTATCCTTTGTCTTATCCTTTGTCTTATCCTTTGTCTTATCCTTTGTCTTATCCTTTGTCTTATCCTTTGTCTTATCCTTTGTCTTATCCTTTGTCTTATCCTTTGTCTTATCCTTTGTCTTATCCTTTGTCTTATCCTTTGTCTTATCCTTTGTCTTATCCTTTGTCTTATCCTTTTGTCTTATCCTTTGTCTTATCCTTTGTCTTATCCTTTGTCTTATCCTTTGTCTTATCCTTTGTCTTATCCTTTGTCTTATCCTTTGTCTTATCCTTTGTCTTATCCTTTGTCTTATCCTTTGTCTTATCCTTTGTCTTATCCTTTGTCTTATCCTTTGTCTTATCCTTTGTCTTATCCTTTGTCTTATCCTTTGTCTTATCCTTTGTCTTATCCTTTGTCTTATCCTTTGTCTTATCCTTTGTCTTATCCTTTGTCTTATCCTTTGTCTTATCCTTTGTCTTATCCTTTGTCTTATCCTTTGTCTTATCCTTTGTCTTATCCTTTGTCTTATCCTTTGTCTTATCCTTTGTCTTATCCTTTGTCTTATCCTTTGTCTTATCCTTTGTCTTATCCTTTGTCTTATCCTTTGTCTTATCCTTTGTCTTATCCTTTGTCTTATCCTTTGTCTTATCCTTTGTCTTATCCTTTGTCTTATCCTTTGTCTTATCCTTTGTCTTATCCTTTGTCTTATCCTTTGTCTTATCCTTTGTCTTATCCTTTGTCTTATCCTTTGTCTTATCCTTTGTCTTATCCTTTGTCTTATCCTTTGTCTTATCCTTTGTCTTATCCTTTGTCTTATCCTTTGTCTTATCCTTTGTCTTATCCTTTGTCTTATCCTTTGTCTTATCCTTTGTCTTATCCTTTGTCTTATCCTTTGTCTTATCCTTTGTCTTATCCTTTGTCTTATCCTTTGTCTTATCCTTTGTCTTATCCTTTGTCTTATCCTTTGTCTTATCCTTTGTCTTATCCTTTGTCTTATCCTTTGTCTTATCCTTTGTCTTATCCTTTGTCTTATCCTTTGTCTTATCCTTTGTCTTATCCTTTGTCTTATCCTTTGTCTTATCCTTTGTCTTATCCTTTGTCTTATCCTTTGTCTTATCCTTTGTCTTATCCTTTGTCTTATCCTTTGTCTTATCCTTTGTCTTATCCTTTGTCTTATCCTTTGTCTTATCCTTTGTCTTATCCTTTGTCTTATCCTTTGTCTTATCCTTTGTCTTATCCTTTGTCTTATCCTTTGTCTTATCCTTTGTCTTATCCTTTGTCTTATCCTTTGTCTTATCCTTTGTCTTATCCTTTGTCTTATCCTTTGTCTTATCCTTTGTCTTATCCTTTGTCTTATCCTTTGTCTTATCCTTTGTCTTATCCTTTGTCTTATCCTTTGTCTTATCCTTTGTCTTATCCTTTGTCTTATCCTTTGTCTTATCCTTTGTCTTATCCTTTGTCTTATCCTTTGTCTTATCCTTTGTCTTATCCTTTGTCTTATCCTTTGTCTTATCCTTTGTCTTATCCTTTGTCTTATCCTTTGTCTTATCCTTTGTCTTATCCTTTGTCTTATCCTTTGTCTTATCCTTTGTCTTATCCTTTGTCTTATCCTTTGTCTTATCCTTTGTCTTATCCTTTGTCTTATCCTTTGTCTTATCCTTTGTCTTATCCTTTGTCTTATCCTTTGTCTTATCCTTTGTCTTATCCTTTGTCTTATCCTTTGTCTTATCCTTTGTCTTATCCTTTGTCTTATCCTTTGTCTTATCCTTTGTCTTATCCTTTGTCTTATCCTTTGTCTTATCCTTTGTCTTATCCTTTGTCTTATCCTTTGTCTTATCCTTTGTCTTATCCTTTGTCTTATCCTTTGTCTTATCCTTTGTCTTATCCTTTGTCTTATCCTTTGTCTTATCCTTTGTCTTATCCTTTGTCTTATCCTTTGTCTTATCCTTTGTCTTATCCTTTGTCTTATCCTTTGTCTTATCCTTTGTCTTATCCTTTGTCTTATCCTTTGTCTTATCCTTTGTCTTATCCTTTGTCTTATCCTTTGTCTTATCCTTTGTCTTATCCTTTGTCTTATCCTTTGTCTTATCCTTTGTCTTATCCTTTGTCTTATCCTTTGTCTTATCCTTTGTCTTATCCTTTGTCTTATCCTTTGTCTTATCCTTTGTCTTATCCTTTGTCTTATCCTTTGTCTTATCCTTTGTCTTATCCTTTGTCTTATCCTTTGTCTTATCCTTTGTCTTATCCTTTGTCTTATCCTTTGTCTTATCCTTTGTCTTATCCTTTGTCTTATCCTTTGTCTTATCCTTTGTCTTATCCTTTGTCTTATCCTTTGTCTTATCCTTTGTCTTATCCTTTGTTATCCTTTGTCTTATCCTTTGTCTTATCCTTTGTCTTATCCTTTGTCTTATCCTTTGTCTTATCCTTTGTCTTATCCTTTGTCTTATCCTTTGTCTTATCCTTTGTCTTATCCTTTGTCTTATCCTTTGTCTTATCCTTTGTCTTATCCTTTGTCTTATCCTTTGTCTTATCCTTTGTCTTATCCTTTGTCTTATCCTTTGTCTTATCCTTTGTCTTATCCTTTGTCTTATCCTTTGTCTTATCCTTTGTCTTATCCTTTGTCTTATCCTTTGTCTTATCCTTTGTCTTATCCTTTGTCTTATCCTTTGTCTTATCCTTTGTCTTATCCTTTGTCTTATCCTTTGTCTTATCCTTTGTCTTATCCTTTGTCTTATCCTTTGTCTTATCCTTTGTCTTATCCTTTGTCTTATCCTTTGTCTTATCCTTTGTCTTATCCTTTGTCTTATCCTTTGTCTTATCCTTTGTCTTATCCTTTGTCTTATCCTTTGTCTTATCCTTTGTCTTATCCTTTGTCTTATCCTTTGTCTTATCCTTTGTCTTATCCTTTGTCTTATCCTTTGTCTTATCCTTTGTCTTATCCTTTGTCTTATCCTTTGTCTTATCCTTTGTCTTATCCTTTGTCTTATCCTTTGTCTTATCCTTTGTCTTATCCTTTGTCTTATCCTTTGTCTTATCCTTTGTCTTATCCTTTGTCTTATCCTTTGTCTTATCCTTTGTCTTATCCTTTGTCTTATCCTTTGTCTTATCCTTTGTCTTATCCTTTGTCTTATCCTTTGTCTTATCCTTTGTCTTATCCTTTGTCTTATCCTTTGTCTTATCCTTTGTCTTATCCTTTGTCTTATCCTTTGTCTTATCCTTTGTCTTATCCTTTGTCTTATCCTTTGTCTTATCCTTTGTCTTATCCTTTGTCTTATCCTTTGTCTTATCCTTTGTCTTATCCTTTGTCTTATCCTTTGTCTTATCCTTTGTCTTATCCTTTGTCTTATCCTTTGTCTTATCCTTTGTCTTATCCTTTGTCTTATCCTTTGTCTTATCCTTTGTCTTATCCTTTGTCTTATCCTTTGTCTTATCCTTTGTCTTATCCTTTGTCTTATCCTTTGTCTTATCCTTTGTCTTATCCTTTGTCTTATCCTTTGTCTTATCCTTTTGTCTTATCCTTTGTCTTATCCTTTGTCTTATCCTTTGTCTTATCCTTTGTCTTATCCTTTGTCTTATCCTTTGTCTTATCCTTTGTCTTATCCTTTGTCTTATCCTTTGTCTTATCCTTTGTCTTATCCTTTGTCTTATCCTTTGTCTTATCCTTTGTCTTATCTTATCCTTTGTCTTATCCTTTGTCTTATCCTTTGTCTTATCCTTTGTCTTATCCTTTGTCTTATCCTTTGTCTTATCCTTTGTCTTATCCTTTGTCTTATAGTTTTGTCTTATCCTTTGTCTTATCCTTTGTCTTATCCTTTGTCTTATCCTTTGTCTTATCCTTTGTCTTATCCTTTGTCTTATCCTTTGTCTTATCCTTTGTCTTATCCTTTGTCTTATAGTTTTGTCTTATCCTTTGTCTTATCCTTTGTCTTATCCTTTGTCTTATCCTTTGTCTTATAGTTTTGTCTTATCCTTTGTCTTATCCTTTTGTCTTATCCTTTGTCTTATCCTTTGTCTTATCCTTTGTCTTATCCTTTGTCTTATCCTTTGTCTTATAGTTTTGTCTTATAGTTTTGTCTTATCCTTTGTCTTATCCTTTGTCTTATCCTTTGTCTTATCCTTTGTCTTATCCTTTGTCTTATCCTTTGTCTTATCCTTTGTCTTATCCTTTGTCTTATCCTTTGTCTTATCCTTTGTCTTATCCTTTGTCTTTAGTCCTTTGTCTTATCCTTTGTCTTATCCTTTGTCTTATCCTTTGTCTTATCCTTTGTCTTATCCTTTGTCTTATCCTTTGTCTTATCCTTTTGTCTTATCCTTTGTCTTATCCTTTGTCTTATCCTTTGTCTTATCCTTTGTCTTATCCTTTGTCTTATCCTTTGTCTTATCCTTTGTCTTATCCTTTGTCTTATCCTTTGTCTTATCCTTTGTCTTATCCTTTGTCTTATCCTTTGTCTTATCCTTTGTCTTATCCTTTGTCTTATCCTTTGTCTTATCCTTTGTCTTATACATTGTCTTATTTGTCTTATCCTTTGTCTTATATCCTTTGTCTTATCCTTTGTCTTATCCTTTGTCTTATCCTTTGTCTTATCCTTTGTCTTATCCTTTGTCTTATCCTTTGTCTTATCCTTTGTCTTATCCTTTGTCTTATCCTTTGTCTTATCCTTTGTCTTATCCTTTGTCTTATCCTTTGTCTTATCCTTTGTCTTATCCTTTGTCTTATCCTTTGTCTTATCCTTTGTCTTATAGTTTTGTCTTATCCTTTGTCTTATCCTTTGTCTTATCCTTTGTCTTATCCTTTGTCTTATCCTTTGTCTTATAGCTTTGTCTTATCCTTTGTCTTATCCTTTGTCTTATCCTTTGTCTTATCCTTTGTCTTATCCTTTGTCTTATCCTTTGTCTTATCCTTTGTCTTATCCTTTGTCTTATCCTTTGTCTTATCCTTTGTCTTATCCTTTGTCTTATCCTTTGTCTTATCCTTTGTCTTATCCTTTGTCTTATCCTTTGTCTTATCCTTTGTCTTATCCTTTGTCTTATCCTTTGTCTTATCCTTTGTCTTATCCTTTGTCTTATCCTTTGTCTTATTTTGTCTTATCCTTTGTCTTATCCTTTGTCTTATCCTTGTCTTATCCTTTGTCTTATCCTTTGTCTTATCCTTTGTCTTATCCTTTGTCTTATCCTTTGTCTTATCCTTTGTCTTATCCTTTGTCTTATCCTTTGTCTTATCCTTTGTCTTATCCTTTGTCTTATCCTTTGTCTTATCCTTTGTCTTATCCTTTGTCTTATCCTTTGTCTTATCCTTGTCTTATCCTTTGTCTTATCCTTTGTCTTATCCTTTGTCTTATCCTTTGTCTTATCCTTCCTTGTCTTATCCTTTGTCTTATCCTTTGTCTTATCCTTTGTCTTATCCTTTGTCTTATCCTTTGTCTTATCCTTTGTCTTATCCTTTGTCTTATCCTTTGTCTTATCCTTTGTCTTATCCTTTGTCTTATCCTTTGTCTTATCCTTTGTCTTATAGTTTTGTCTTATCCTTTGTCTTATCCTTTGTCTTATCCTTTGTCTTATCCTTTGTCTTATCCTTTGTCTTATCCTTTGTCTTATAGTTTTGTCTTATCCTTTGTCTTATCCTTTGTCTTATCCTTTGTCTTATCCTTTGTCTTATCCTTTGTCTTATCCTTTGTCTTATCCTTTGTCTTATCCTTTGTCTTATCCTTTGTCTTATCTTTTGTCTTATCCTTTGTCTTATCCTTTGTCTTATCCTTTGTCTTATCCTTTGTCTTATCCTTTGTCTTATCCTTTGTCTTATCCTTTGTCTTATCCTTTGTCTTATCCTTTGTCTTATCCTTTGTCTTATCCTTTGTCTTATCCTTTGTCTTATCCTTTGTCTTATCCTTTGTCTTATCCTTTGTCTTATCCTTTGTCTTATCCTTTGTCTTATCCTTTGTCTTATCCTTTGTCTTATCCTTTGTCTTATCCTTTGTCTTATCCTTTGTCTTATCCTTTGTCTTATCCTTTGTCTTATCCTTTGTCTTATCCTTTGTCTTATCCTTTGTCTTATCCTTTGTCTTATCCTTTGTCTTATCCTTTGTCTTATCCTTTGTCTTATCCTTTGTCTTATCCTTTGTCTTATATCCTTTGTCTTATCCTTTGTCTTATCCTTTGTCTTATCCTTTGTCTTATCCTTTGTCTTATCCTTTGTCTTATCCTTTGTCTTATCCTTTGTCTTATCCTTTGTCTTATCCTTTGTCTTATCCTTTGTCTTATCCTTTTGTCTTATCCTTTGTCTTATCCTTTGTCTTATCCTTTGTCTTATCCTTTGTCTTATCCTTTGTCTTATCCTTTGTCTTATCCTTTGTCTTATCCTTTGTCTTATCCTTTGTCTTATCCTTTGTCTTATCCTTTGTCTTATCCTTTGTCTTATCCTTTGTCTTATCCTTTGTCTTATCCTTTGTCTTATCCTTTGTCTTATCCTTTGTCTTATCCTTTGTCTTATCCTTTGTCTTATAGTTTTGTCTTATCCTTTGTCTTATCCTTTGTCTTATCCTTTGTCTTATCCTTTGTCTTATCCTTTGTCTTATCCTTTGTCTTATCCTTTGTCTTATCCTTTGTCTTATCCTTTGTCTATATCCTTTGTCTTATCCTTTGTCTTATCCTTTGTCTTATCCTGTGTTATTTGTCTTATCCTTTGTCTTATCCTTTGTCTTATCCTTTGTATTATCCTTTGTCTTATCCTTTGTCTTATCCTTTGTCTTATTTTGTACTTTGTTATCCTTTGTCTTATAGTTTTGTCTTATCCTTTGTCTTATCCTTTGTCTATATCCTTTGTCTTATCCTTTGTCTTATCCTTTGTCTTATCCTTTGTCTTATCCTTTGTCTTATCCTTTGTCTTATCCTTTGTCTTATAGTTTTGTCTTATCCTTTGTCTTATCCTTTGTCTTATCCTTTGTCTTATAGTTTTGTCTTATCCTTTGTCTTATCCTTTGTCTTATCCTTTGTCTTATCCTTTGTCTTATCCTTTGTCTTATCCTTTGTCTTATCCTTTGTCTTATCCTTTGTCTTATCCTTTGTCTTATCCTTTGTCTTATCCTTTGTCTTATCCTTTGTCTTATCCTTTGTCTTATCCTTTGTCTTATCCTTTGTCTTATCCTTTGTCTTATCCTTTGTCTTATCCTTTGTCTTATCCTTTGTCTTATCCTTTGTCTTATCCTTTGTCTTATCCTTTGTCTTATAGTTTTGTCTTATCCTTTGTCTTATCCTTTGTCTTATCCTTTGTCTTATAGTTTTGTATCTTATCCTTTGTCTTATCCTTTGTCTTATCCTTTGTCTTATCCTTTGTCTTATCCTTTGTCTTATCCTTTGTCTTATCCTTTGTCTTATCCTTTGTCTTATCCTTGTCTTATCCTTTGTCTTATCCTTTGTCTTATCCTTTTGTCTTATCCTTTGTCTTATCCTTTGTCTTATCCTTTGTCTTATAGTTTTGTCTTATCCTTTGTCTTATCCTTTGTCTTATCCTTTGTCTTATCCTTTGTCTTATCCTTTGTCTTATCCTTTGTCTTATCCTTTGTCTTATCCTTTGTCTTATCCTTTGTCTTATCCTTTGTCTTATCCTTTGTCTTATCCTTTGTCTTATCCTTTGTCTTATCCTTTGTCTTATCCTTTGTCTTATCCTTTGTCTTATCCTTTGTCTTATCCTTTGTCTTATCCTTTGTCTTATCCTTTGTCTTATCCTTTGTCTTATCCTTTGTCTTATCCTTTGTCTTATCCTTTGTCTTATCCTTTGTCTTATAGTTTGTCTTATCCTTTGTCTTATCCTTTGTCTTATAGTTTGTCTTATCCTTTGTCTTATCCTTTGTCTTATCCTTTGTCTTATCCTTTGTCTTATCCTTTGTCTTATCCTTTGTCTTATAGCTTTGTCTTATCCTTTGTCTTATCCTTTGTCTTATCCTTTGTCTTATCCTTTGTCTTATCCTTTGTCTTATCCTTTGTCTTATCCTTTGTCTTATCCTTTGTCTTATCCTTTGTCTTATCCTTTGTCTTATCCTTTGTCTTATCCTTTGTCTTATCCTTTGTCTTATCCTTTGTCTTATCCTTTGTCTTATCCTTTGTCTTATCCTTTGTCTTATCCTTTTTGTCTTATCCTTTGTCTTATCCTTTGTCTTATATCCTTTGTCTTATCCTTTGTCTTATCCTTTGTCTTATCCTTTGTCTTATCCTTTGTCTTATCCTTTGTCTTATCCTTTGTCTTATCCTTTGTCTTATCCTTTGTCTTATAGTGTTTTTTGTCTTATCCTTTGTCTTATCCTTTGTCTTATCCTTTGTCTTATCCTTTGTCTTATCCTTTGTCTTATCCTTTGTCTTATCCTTTGTCTTATCCTTTGTCTTATCCTTTGTCTTATCCTTTGTCTTATCCTTTGTCTTATCCTTTGTCTTATCCTTTGTCTTATCCTTTGTCTTATCCTTTGTCTTATCCTTTGTCTTATCCTTTGTCTTATCCTTTGTCTTATCCTTTGTCTTATCCTTTGTCTTATCCTTTGTCTTATAGTTTTGTCTTATCCTTTGTCTTATCCTTTGTCTTATAGTTTTGTCTTATCCTTTGTCTTATCCTTTGTCTTATTTTGTCTTATCCTTTGTCTTATCCTTTGTCTTATCCTTTGTCTATATCCTTTGTCTTATCCTTTGTCTTATAGTTTTGTCTTATATTTTGTCTTATCCTTTGTCTTATCCTTTGTCTTATCCTTTGTCTTATCCTTTGTCTTATCCTTTGTCTTATCCTTAGTCTTATTTTGTATAGTCTTATCCTTTGTCTTATCCTTTGTCTTATCCTTTGTCTTATCCTTTGTCTTATAGTTTTGTCTTATCCTTTGTCTTATCCTTTGTCTTATCCTTTGTCTTATAGTTTTGTCTTATCCTTTGTCTTATCCTTTGTCTTATAGTTTTGTCTTATAGTTTGTCTTATCCTTTGTCTTATCCTTTGTCTTATCCTTTGTCTTATCCTTTGTCTTATCCTTTGTCTTATTGTCTTATCCTTTGTCTTATCCTTTGTCTTATCCTTTGTCTTATCCTTTGTCTTATCCTTTGTCTATAGTTTTGTCTTATCCTTTGTCTTATCCTTTGTCTTATCCTTTGTCTTATCCTTTGTCTTATCCTTTGTCTTATCCTTTGTCTTATCCTTTGTCTTATCCTTTGTCTTATCCTTTGTCTTATAGTTTTGTCTTATCCTTTGTCTTATCCTTTGTCTTATCCTTTGTCTTATCCTTTGTCTATATCCTTTGTCTTATCCTTTGTCTTATCCTTTGTCTTATCCTTTGTCTTATCCTTTGTCTTATCCTTTGTCTTATCCTTTGTCTTATCTTTGTCTTATCCTTTGTCTTATAGTTTTGTCTTATCCTTTGTCTTATCCTTTGTCTTATCCTTTGTCTTATCCTTTGTCTTATCCCTTTGTCTTATCCTTTGTCTTATCCTTTGTCTTATCCTTTGTCTTATCCTTTGTCTTATCCTTTGTCTTATCCTTTGTCTTATCCTTTGTCTTATAGTTTTGTCTTATCCTTTGTCTTATCCTTTGTCTTATCCTTTGTCTTATCCTTTGTCTTATCCTTTGTCTTATCCTTTGTCTTATCCTTGTCTTATCCTTTGTCTTATCCTTTGTCTTATCCTTTGTCTTATCCTTTGTCTTATCCTTTGTCTTATCCTTTGTCTTATCCTTTGTCTTATCCTTTGTCTTATCCTTTGTCTTATCCTTTGTCTTATCCTTTTGTCTTATCCTTTGTCTTATCCTTTGTCTTATCCTTTGTCTTATCCTTTGTCTTATCCTTTGTCTTATCCTTTGTCTTATCCTTTTGTCTTATCCTTTGTCTTATCCTTTGTCTTATCCTTTGTCTTATCCTTTGTCTTATCCTTTGTCTTATCCTTTGTCTTATAGTTTTGTCTTATAGTTTTGTCTTATCCTTTGTCTTATCCTTTGTCTTATCCTTTGTCTTATCCTTTGTCTTATCCTTTGTCTTATCCTTTGTCTTATCCTTTGTCTTATCCTTTGTCTTATCCTTTGTCTTATCCTTTGTCTTATCCTTTGTCTTATCCTTTGTCTTATCCTTTGTCTTATCCTTTGTCTTATCCTTTGTCTTATCCTTTGTCTTATAGTTTTGTCTTATCCTTTGTCTTATCCTTTGTCTTATCCTTTGTCTTATCCTTTGTCTTATCCTTTGTCTTATCCTTTGTCTTATCCTTTGTCTTATCCTTTGTCTTATCCTTTGTCTTATCCTTTGTCTTATCCTTTGTCTTATCCTTTGTCTTATAGTTTTTGTCTTATCCTTTGTCTTATCCTTTGTCTTATCCTTTGTCTTATCCTTTGTCTTATCCTTTGTCTTATAGTTTTGTCTTATCCTTTGTCTTATCCTTTGTCTTATCCTTTGTCTTATCCTTTGTCTTATATCCTTTGTCTTATATCCTTTGTCTTTTGTCTTATCCTTTGTCTTATTATCCTTGTATTATCCTTTGTCTTATCCTTTGTCTTATAGCATTGTCTTGTCTTATCCTTTGTCTTATAGTTTTGTCTTATCCTTTGTCTTATCCTTTGTCTTATCCTTTGTCTTATCCTTTGTCTTATCCTTTGTCTTATCCTTTTGTCTTATCCTTTGTCTTATCCTTTGTCTTATCCTTTGTCTTATCCTTTGTCTTATCCTTGTCTTATCCTTTGTCTTATCCTTTGTCTTATCCTTTGTCTTATCCTTTGTCTTATCCTTTGTCTTATCCTTTGTCTTATCCTTTGTCTTATCCTTTGTCTTATTTTGTCTTATCCTTTGTCTTATCCTTTGTCTTATCCTTTCTTATCTTTGTCCTTTTATCCTTTGTCTTATCCTTTGTCTTATCCTTTGTCTTATCCTTTGTCTTATAGTTTTGTCTTATCCTTTGTCTTATCCTTTGTCTTATCCTTTGTCTTATCCTTTGTCTTATCCTTTGTCTTATAGTTTTGTCTTATCCTTTGTCTTATCCTTTGTCTTATCCTTTGTCTTATCCTTTGTCTTATCCTTTGTCTTATCCTTTGTCTTATCCTTTGTCTTATCCTTTGTCTTATCCTTTGTCTTATAGTTTTGTCTTATCCTTTGTCTTATCCTTTGTCTTATCCTTTGTCTTATCCTTTGTCTTATCCTTTGTCTTATCCTTTGTCTTATCCTTTGTCTTATCCTTTGTCTTATCCTTTGTCTTATCCTTTGTCTTATCCTTTGTCTTATATTTTGTCTTATCCTTTGTCTTATCCTTTGTCTTATCCTTTGTCTTATCCTTTGTCTTATCCTTTGTCTTATCCTTTGTCTTATAGTTTTGTCTTATCCTTTGTCTTATCCTTTGTCTTATCCTTTGTCTTATCCTTTGTCTTATCCTTTGTCTTATCCTTTGTCTTATCCTTTGTCTTATCCTTTGTCTTATCCTTTGTCTTATCCTTTGTCTTATCCTTTGTCTTATAGTTTTGTCTTATCCTTTGTCTTATCCTTTGTCTTATCCTTTGTCTTATCCTTTGTCTTATCCTTTGTCTTATCCTTTGTCTTATCCTTTGTCTTATCCTTTGTCTTATCCTTTGTCTTATCCTTTGTCTTATCCTTTGTCTTATCCTTTGTCTTATCCTTTGTCTTATCCTTTTGTCTTATCCTTTGTCTTATCCTTTGTCTTATCCTTTGTCTTATCCTTTGTCTTATCCTTTGTCTTATCCTTTGTCTTATCCTTTGTCTTATCCTTTGTCTTATCCTTTTGTTTTGTCTTATCCTTTGTCTTATCCTTTGTCTTATCCTTTGTCTTATCCTTTGTCTTATCCTTTGTCTTATCCTTTGTCTTATCCTTTGTCTTATCCTTTGTCTTATCCTTTGTCTTATCCTTTGTCTTATCCTTTGTCTTATCCTTTGTCTTATCCTTTGTCTTATCCTTTGTCTTATCCTTTGTCTTATCCTTTGTCTTATCCTTTGTCTTATCCTTTGTCTTATCCTTTGTCTTATCCTTTGTCTTATCCTTTGTCTTATCCTTTGTCTTATCCTTTGTCTTATCCTTTGTCTTATCCTTTGTCTTATCCTTTGTCTTATCCTTTGTCTTTATCCTTTGTCTTATCCTTTGTCTTATCCTTTGTCTTATCCTTTGTCTTATCCTTTGTCTTATCCTTTGTCTTATCCTTTGTCTTATCCTTTGTCTTATCCTTTGTCTTATCCTTTGTCTTATCCTTTGTCTTATCCTTTGTCTTATCCTTTGTCTTATCCTTTGTCTTATCCTTTGTCTTATCCTTGTGTTATCCTTTGTCTTATCCTTTGTCTTATCCTTTGTCTTATCCTTTGTCTTATCCTTTGTCTTATCCTTTGTCTTATCCTTTGTCTTATCCTTTGTCTTATCCTTTGTCTTATCCTTTGTCTTATCCTTTGTCTTATCCTTTGTCTTATCCTTTGTCTTATCCTTTGTCTTATCCTTTGTCTTATCCTTTGTCTTATCCTTTGTCTTATCCTTTGTCTTATCCTTTGTCTTATCCTTTGTCTTATCCTTTGTCTTATCCTTTGTCTTATCCTTTTGTCTTATCCTTTGTCTTATCCTTTGTCTTATCCTTTGTCTTATCCTTTGTCTTATCCTTGTCTTATCCTTTGTCTTATCCTTTGTCTTATCCTTTTTGTCTTATCCTTTGTCTTATAGTTTGTCTTATCCTTTGTCTTATCCTTTGTCTTATCCTTTGTCTTATCCTTTGTCTTATCCTTTGTCTTATAGTTTTGTCTTATCCTTTGTCTTATCCTTTGTCTTATCCTTTGTCTTATCCTTTGTCTTATAGTTTTGTCTTATAGTTTTGTCTTATCCTTTGTCTTATCCTTTGTCTTATAGTCTTATCCTTTGTCTTATCCTTTTGTCTTATCCTTTGTCTTATCCTTTGTCTTATCCTTTGTCTTATAGCTCTGTTTTGTCTTATCCTTTGTCTTATCCTTTGTCTTATCCTTTGTCTTATCCTTTGTCTTATCCTTTGTCTTATCCTTTTGTCTTATCCTTTGTCTTATCCTTTGTCTTATCCTTTGTCTTATCCTTTGTCTTATCCTTTGTCTTATCCTTTGTCTTATCCTTTGTCTTATCCTTTGTCTTATCCTTTGTCTTATCCTTTGTCTTATAGTTTTGTCTTATCCTTTGTCTTATAGCTTTGTCTTATCCTTTGTCTTATCCTTTGTCTTATCCTTGTCTTATCCTTTGTCTTATCCTTTGTCTTATCCTTTGTCTTATCCTTTGTCTTATCCTTTGTCTTATACCTTTGTCTTATCCTTTGTCTTATCCTTTGTCTTATCCTTTGTCTTATCCTTTGTCTTATCCTTTGTCTTATCCTTTGTCTTATCCTTTGTCTTATCCTTTGTCTTATCCTTTGTCTTATCCTTGTCTTATCCTTTGTCTTATCCTTTGTCTTATCCTTTGTCTTATCCTTGTCTTATCCTTTGTCTTATCCTTTGTCTTATCCTTTGTCTTATCCTTTGTCTTATCCTTTGTCTTATCCTTTGTCTTATCCTTTGTCTTATCCTTTGTCTTATCCTTTGTCTTATCCTTTGTCTTATGTCTTTTGTCTTATCCTTTTGTCTTATCCTTTGTCTTATCCTTTGTCTTATCCTTTGTCTTATCCTTTGTCTTATCCTTTGTCTTATCCTTTGTCTTATCCTTTGTCTTATCCTTTGTCTTATCCTTTGTCTTATCCTTTGTCTTATCCTTTGTCTTATCCTTTGTCTTATCCTTTGTCTTATCCTTTGTCTTATCCTTTGTCTTATCCTTTGTCTTATCCTTTGTCTTATCCTTTGTCTTATCCTTTGTCTTATCCTTTGTCTTATCCTTTGTCTTATCCTTTGTCTTATCCTTTGTCTTATCCTTTGTCTTATCCTTTGTCTTATCCTTTGTCTTATCCTTTGTCTTATCCTTTGTCTTATCCTTTGTCTTATCCTTTGTCTTATCCTTTGTCTTATCCTTTGTCTTATCCTTTGTCTTATCCTTTGTCTTATCCTTTGTCTTATCCTTTGTCTTATCCTTTGTCTTATCCTTTGTCTTATCCTTTGTCTTATCCTTTGTCTTATCCTTTGTCTTATCCTTTGTCTTATCCTTTGTCTTATCCTTTGTCTTATCCTTTGTCTTATCCTTTGTCTTATCCTTTGTCTTATCCTTTGTCTTATCCTTTGTCTTATCCTTTGTCTTATCCTTTGTCTTATCCTTTGTCTTATCCTTTGTCTTATCCTTTTGTCTTATACCTTTGTCTTATCCTTTGTCTTATCCTTTGTCTTATCCTTTGTCTTATCCTTTGTCTTATCCTTTGTCTTATCCTTTGTCTTATCCTTTGTCTTATCCTTTGTCTTATCCTTTGTCTTATCCTTTGTCTTATCCTTTGTCTTATCCTTTGTCTTATCCTTTTATTCTTATCCTTTGTCTGTATCCTTTGTCTTATCCTTTGTCTTATCCTTTGTCTTATCCTTTGTCTTATCCTTTGTCTTATCCTTTGTCTTATCCTTTGTCTTATCCTTTGTCTTATCCTTTGTCTTATCCTTTGTCTTATCCTTTGTCTTATCCTTTGTTCTTATCCTTTGTCTTATCCTTTGTCTTATCCTTTGTCTTATCCTTTGTCTTATCCTTTGTCTTATCCTTTGTCTTATCCTTTGTCTTATCCTTTGTCTTATCCTTTGTCTATCCTTTGTCTTATCTTTTGTCTTATCCTTTGTCTTATCCTTTGTCTTATCCTTTGTCTTATCCTTTGTCTTATCCTTTGTCTATCCTTTGTCTATCCTTTGTCTTATCCTTTGTCTTATCCTTTGTCTTATCCTTTGTCTTATCCTTTGTCTTATCCTTTGTCTTATCCTTTGAGGGATGGTCTTTGTCTTATCCTTTGTCTATCCTTTGTCTTATCCTTTGTCTTATCCTTTGTCTTATCCTTTGTCTTATCCTTTTGTCTTATCCTTTGTCTTATCCTTTGTCTTATCCTTTGTCTTATCCTTTGTCTTATCCTTTGTCTTATCCTTTGTCTTATCCTTTGTCTTATCCTTTGTCTTATCCTTTGTCTTATCCTTTGTCTTATCCTTTGTCTTATCCTTTGTCTTATCCTTTGTCTTATCCTTTGTCTTATCCTTTGTCTTATCCTTTGTCTTATCCTTTGTCTTATCCTTTGTCTTATCCTTTGTCTTATCCTTTGTCTTATCCTTTGTCTTATCCTTTGTCTTATCCTTTGTCTTATCCTTTGTCTTATCCTTTGTCTTATCCTTTGTCTTATCCTTTGTCTTATCCTTTGTCTTATCCTTTTGTCTTGATCCTTTGTCTTATCCTTTGTCTTATCCTTTGTCTTATCCTTTGTCTTATCCTTGTATCCTTTGTCTTATCCTTTGTCTTATCCTTTGTCTTATCCTTCTGTCTTATCCTTTGTCTTATCCTTTGTCTTTATCCTTTGTCTTATCCTTTGTCTTATCCTTTGTCTTATCCTTTGTCTTTATCCTTTGTCTTATCCTTTTTGTCTTATCCTTTGTCTTATCCTTTTGTCTTTATCCTTTGT